>JARHVA010000275.1:4797500-5307500 GCA_037957365.1 Torreya grandis
AGAAGGTTAGCCCATTATCACACACAAGTTCCAAAAGGGTGCCAAGCTTGGTTGTAATATGATCCTCAAGGAATCTAATCACATCCTTAGCATTGTTATTCTTGGTTGCTTTCACTTTAGCCCATTTTGTGCAATATTCAATCACTATAATGATGAATCTTTTATTGATTAAAAAGTTTGGATTTATGACTCTAATGAAGTGCAGGTTGCAGTGAGCAGAATGATGTTCCTCATTTACTGGTTGAAGTGGCATAACAACATGAATTTTCCTTTTTGTAAAGGTTTGACATAGATGACAAGATATCACATGAGTATGAACGTTCTCAAACAATGTTGACCAATAATAACTAGCCCTTAAGATGTTGTGGGTTGTCACACTTCCAAAAAGATGGTCATTGCCTAATTCATCATGGAAAGAAGTCATGACATCTAATGTTTCTTTTTATGTTAAGCATATTAAGAAAAATTCTTCATGATTTTTATGGTACAAGACACCTTTATTTAACATGTTGTGGGCAACCTTCAACCTTAATGCTCTTTTATGTGTCCTACCCAGCCAGTCGGTGGAGCACCATACAATAAGTAATGATTAATAGAGTCATCTCAAGGGCTATGCTTCAATTCAGACTGATTCACTTGGATAATAGTAATACCAAGGTCAATTTAAGAGATCAATTACGATAGACCTAGATGTCAAACCAACTTCATGGGCCTAACTTCAATGTCATATTCTTAAAGTTTTGAGACTCAGCATCCTCTTCTTTATCGAACTTCATTTTGCCCCAACATCATTTTGATAGTAAGATCCAAAATCGTATCATAAATTTTGTTCTTTGGGATGTAATGTCTAAATTTATTTATTGCCTTTACTCATGCATAATCTTGCTTATCCAAAATAGGGTACACTAATTCAACTTCCTTCAAATTGGTGCTCATGAAAGATATAGGATGTTGTCCTTATAGTGCCACTTTCTATTGGTTGCATTAAGCAAACAATAAAAGTTGGGAAAAGCAGAAGGAGAGGGCATCAAGTTAAAGTTAAATGAGTAGTTAAGAGGTTCAATCCCTCCTTATGCCACTTTTTTTTGTCTCAATTTGTGACCACACCAATAATAATTATTAGAATAATTGATCTAATGGGACAAAGTGTAACATCCCCACATGGATTTACTAGAATAATGCAATAATTTTTTTTAAAATATTTATACAACATTTATTCTTTCATTATATTACACCACATGGATCTATTTAGTGACCTTAACATAGTATATTATACATAAGTAAACATGTAGCAATAACAGTTACTGATCACTAGTATTTTATGTAACATAACATAATTGCACAAGTAATTATATTAAAATTCAATTATGACTGGTACAATAATAAAACCACTGTTGTCAATGTATAATATTAAATCAATTATGTTTTCAATAGACATTATGCCTTAACATAAATATAATATTAGATACAATGATACACGAAGCTTGAGTCACTCTAACTCTTATATCTCTGATAATCTCAAGTATAGTCTCTAGTAAGTATTGTAGTGGGGTAGGAGATCATCATATGAGTGCTTTTCCACATCAACCATGAACCATTGATCCATCGCACAATCCTCCAAATAGGGAATGGACGTACCTTCATGGATGGGTAGATAGTGATGATGTGAGAATTTAAAGAGACATGCAAGTACTCGTGTGCTATAAGATTTCTACTACATGATGTGTACCATAAAGAAATGCATTCTAACATGATATTGCACAAGCATGTAAATCATACATATGAAATGATAATATTTATTTAAATATTATTTTGGTCAAAGTTTTCAAATAGCTATTGATCTCTATGATTAGTCAAATTCATATACACCACTTGATCGGATTACCTTCATCAGGCATTGGTGGTGCTAAGTAAGTCAGTGAAGTCCATCCTACTACTTAGTTAGTACTAGCAATGCGATATTTAGTTAACATTATTATAACTAACAGTTTCATGTAATTATTTCTACTAGCAAGTAAAAACACATGCTAATTACTGAAATAATTACTATATATACATTTAGTCCATCAAACATATAAATGAACCTCATTCTTATTATTAATCACATAAATAATAATCATGGCAAACAAGTTTATTTACCAAACGGGTATAATACAACTTATTTAAAAGAATCTACTTTTCATAAGTAAATGTAATGTAATAAAATCAACATCTCAACACATATGATACATACTTCTTTATTATGGCAACAACAATAAGAAATTTACTTGTAAATCCAAAGTATAATCTTTCTTTTCATTATGCCTATTGAGAAGTTTTATCAGATAAAAAATAAAGCACCCTAACCTTTGTGTTTTTGACTTCACTATTTAATCTATACTATATCAATAGGTATTCATTCAATATATTCATACCTGCTATATATATATATGTGCACCCATGTTCACATATAAATATACAACACATATATTTATACATTATTTATTATATATATATATATATATATATATATATATATATATATATATATATATATATATATATATATATATATATATATATATATATATATATATATATATACACATAGACATATATATGTGTGTGTGTGTATACATATACATATGTATATACATACATATATGTATATATGTATAATATGTGTATGTATATATATACATACATACATACATACATACATACATACATACATATATATATATATATATATATATATATATATATATATATATATATATATATATATATATATATATATATATATATATTTCTTTAGCCCTCAATTAAATTTGTAATTAATTCTAAATTAGATGTGGTATGTTTTTAATCCCAAAATTGTTCCACAACCTTTACTTTATTTTACCCGAATACCAAAACCATACATCTCTTATTCATAGTCTCAGATAAACCATTTTCACACAGTCCTTTAAGTATACACTCATTATGTTTTCAGTCATATAACTAAGGAAAAAAACTCACTAAACTTTAAAAATTCATGTATTTGTTATAAACCAATTGTATATATATTTAAATTGATCTGGTCTAAGTAAAAATATACAGTCAATGGTTTAGATGTAAACCCCTTATTCAAATGTTGTCTCAGTCTTTAACTTGCTCATGTTTAAAAACAATCTTGTGTATTTATATATCCACACAGTCTAGGAGGGACTATGTAAGGAATAAAATATTGTACATGTAATGCAATAATCATATCAATGCATGTGTGAGAGTGTGAGTGAGAGTTTGCATTTAGTTCTTTGTAACATGTTTTTGAATTCAATAAAAATAGTGCTTTAAAGTGTGTCAAGTATGAGTAAAGTGTTGAAAGTGTGTCCATAGGTGAATGTTAATCCAAGAAGCATGGTAGTAAAGGTAGTCCTTCATTGAACCCCCTTATCATGATTGCACCAATTGGTATCAGAACAAGGTATTTCCTTGTAGGTTTGATCGTATAAGAGTCTTGTATGAGTTAATTGCAACATATGAAAGAGGAGTTTGCATGTGTTTATTATCATATTGTTATATTATGTTCATATTTTAATTGATCATTCATGTTTATGGTTTAGTGTAGTGTACCATTATTTAAATCTACTTTACCATAAAAATGTTGCACTAACATAAAATAATGTAAGTATGTTGAAAGGTAATGTATACCATACATTGTCAAGGACATTTATGGAGCAAGCAATTATCAACTATACACTAGTAATGGAAAATATTTGTGGAGATGATAAATGATCTTAAAATTTTCAACACCTAATATAAATAGTTTTTTTTGTTTGTTTTATCTAACACATTTATCTAAGCATTTTATACATTTTTTATATATGCTAACATATTCGTCACTATATTTTATGTGTCTTACCTCTATGTTACATATTGGTACTTGATTTTCATCGTACAATTAACTTTAGTGACTTATGCATTCATATTTTCATAGGGCATACATTCAACACACAAATCTCACATCTCATTCTTATATTGAAATTTTTAGTCGCATTCTTGTTGGAATAAATATGTTGGTCTAGTTATCCCTAGAAAAATATCATTAAATCATTCATGTAATAACTATATTTTATCATGTATAACATTTAAAGACTAAGTTGCAAATTAAATATATATAAAAATGAGAATAATAGGAAAATTCAACAATTCTCATCATCATGTGATTTGGGTCATAGGAGGTTCGAGGGAAAACACTCTAGATGAGGATTTTATTGGGTTGTATGTGTATGTGAAAAAGTGTGAAATAATATTTGAATATAAATAAAATAATATAAATGGTACATAATTTTTTATTAATATGTGCTTTATACATAGCATACTCTTAAGGAATATGTATAGTTACTTATCTTATATTGTATTATTGTTATCTAATGATACAAATGTATAACATAGATTACAAAGTCATGAGGACTTAAAGAAATGTAATGAAAGCTAAACTCATTGAGCTTCCATGTGTGAATCTTCATTTCTAATAGTGATGTAGCTTGACTGCTAGGTGTGAAATATGCTACAAAATATGTTGGGATGATGCAAGACCTAAAATTAGCACCTTGCATTGCACACTATAGCACAAAGTGTTTAAATTTCTAATGTGTAAAGTGGATGTTATGTGTCAGGATGAGTTGCATGTTATGTCTTTGTTTTATCCTATTTTTGATAAAAACAATTTTTTTTTTAATGTTTTAATAGTTTTAAAACTAGAAATATCAGAATGCTAAAGATATTCAATATTAAACTATTTTGATTTTGACAAGATGCTAAATATGGAAAATTACTATTTCAAGAAAGTACTAAGAATAAATATAATTAACTCACACATGGATATATATTAACTATCATGACTATTTTACAATGTAAATATTAATAAAAGATGACTATACAAACTTAGGATTAGAATCATGAATAAAAACAAAATTTGGATAGGTCTACTACAAGTGGATGACAACACAATACATCCCAATCCGTTAACTGTGGACTTGTCCTAGTTGATTATGACAAAATATTGACAAAGAAAGACAAATAAATCAAAATTATTGGAAATACATATCAAAGACAAAATTAGAGGATATATGTGGACATGGCTACTACAAGTGGATAGTGGCGTACTACACCCAAGTCCTTGATTTCAGGCTTACCCTAGTTGACCATAACACTAAACTTATTATTTCACTTCTTGTGCATGCATTAATTAGGGACATGGATTCATCTTCGGTCATATAATATCACATGAAACACCTATAATGACAAAACCCTATTTTCCTACACACGAACCAAATTGGAATCAAATGGGGGGCAATCAAGTGAAAGGGATTGAATTGGACTGACCTTGACCAATCCTCATTGAAAGACCAAGCACTACACTACATTTACAATACTCTGAAGAGCGGTCAAACTCAAATGTAGTTCTACCACTTACATTTGTGTGTGTGTAATTATGAATGCAATTCTATATGATCTTTCTCCTATTTTACCCTTGACATAAGTATGTAGATGAAGATTCAATCTTTAATATATATTTAATAGACCTATAAATAAAACATGAAAATATTTGAATAGCTTTTGAGAGTGAGGGGAGTTGTGCCTAATGCCATAGATGATCCTTGTATTTATATATGTTTTCATTTTGAATTAGGGATGTATTGGTGTGAAAAATCTAACCCAAGATAAGACCCAATAGACAAAAAATAAAAATAAAATAAAATGTGACTCGAAAGAAGTTTCAAAATTTATGCTTGGCCAAGTATATGCTAAGTAGATAACATTGTAGGTCGGTGTTGTCTAATTACCATGGAATTGTATAAAAGGACACATGACCAATACTATGGATCCCCATGACAAAGTGGCAAGATAAATAATCAATAGACAACCTCACAAATTAGAATAGAGAAAGACTCAAGTTAAATTCACTAATAGATGCCTCATTCATTGTTAATAGTCTACACATACAAATTTGAAGTAAATGACATAAAATATTAACTTGTACCAAATTTAAGTTTCTACAATATATGAGTGTATTAAAAATGTTTCATGTTGTGCATAATTTGCATGCATGTCATAAGTTGGTTTAGTGATGTGCAAACTATGCGAATATGTTGATGTGGTGCTTTGATGATCATAGAGTTGCACTGAATAATTTTAATATTTATTATAAAAAATGGTGTTAGGTTGTGGAGCTAAAAGCTTCACTGATGCAAACAGAGGAGGAGGTTGCAGAAGGGTTGCAGAGCATCTCAGACGCAGGCGTCGGTCAGGCCAACCGACGTCAGCAGGATTAGACCAGAAGGAAACTGACGTCGGTCAGTAGTCAACTGGCGTCAGTGACCCCCAGGCAGACAGGGACCGACGTCGGTCACCTGTGTGGTTCGAGCTGGAGTGTTTTACAGGCAGTTAGCTAACGAACCATGTGTTTGCATGTTGAGATCCAATTTTAGACTGAGAGCTGCGGATCTAATTATTGTATTAGGTGTCTAATTATTGTTTGGATGAGATCTATATATTAGACTCATGGTTGTATTGTAAACTTGTGCTAGGGAGTAAGAGAGCAATATTATAAGCTCCTTATGTGTGTGAAGTGAGCATGGTGTGTTCCTCCTAGTGCCACAGTACCAAGTGTGGGTGCTGGATTAGAGAATCAGTAGGGTTCTTCATGTATGTATGATCTTGGTCATCAAGTGACCATGGCTTCTATAGGAGATCTACATGGTAAGTAAGATCATTGATATGCAGGTGTATGTGTGTGCAAGGTCAAGGTTCACAAGTCTGCAGAACCAGATTGATTTGCAGGTGTGAAAGATCAGAGAGGACAACAACACAACAAAAAGCAGTATCAGGAGAGATCTACTTGGAGTACAGGTGTGTACTCAGAGCATAGAGGAAGGCAAGGAAGATCCTTCCATAAGTAAGGTCTATTGAGGTGCAGGTTGTTGCAGGTTCAGGGAAGATCTACTTGGAGTACGTTGAGTACTTGTGGAGTGCGTGGAGCACTTGTGGTGTGCGTGGAGCATAGGTTTAAGGTGAACACCAACTCAGTGTTTGAGTTGGGTGTTGAGACCTAAGGGAGAGAGCTTTGAGGAGAGAATTACTGTTCACTTGAGGTGTGGGAAGCCTCTGAAGAGGTGGTGGAGAAGAAGTGGCATCTTCTTTATTGTATTCTTTTCTGTAAGAGTTTTAATACAAGTTGTTATTGTCTATCATATCATGTGTTATTTTTGGATTCTAGTTACTTATTGATTCTGGTTAATTCCACATATTAAGTTGCTTGGTAATCAATTGTGTGCTTTCGGTTATTCATATCCCAACACATGGTATCAGAGCTAAGGTTGCAGGGAGCAGGTTTTGTGTTTGGTTACAGGTCACTCTCAGGGGTTTCTGATTGAGTGGGAGTAGAGCAATGGCAGATAAAAGTAAGCTAAGAATGGAGGAGTTGAAAAGCACAGATGGTCACTTACAGTCCTATGGAAAGAAAGAGCAGGTAAAAGAAGATTGTTGGTTGGTAGCAGATCAGCAAGAAGGAACTGAAGATGCAGATGTTGTAGGGGTTGTTACACAAGACACTTTGGAAGGTTTCTTGGATAAAGTTGAATCTTGGATAACAGATTCGGTTGCCTCTTTCCATGCAGCCCCAGGGAGAGGAGCTGGTGAGCCTTGCCAAAGAATTGGCAAAGGGGAAGTGAAGCTGAAATTGTAGGCGGCCAACACACGGGTGTTGAAGGAGGTCATGCAAGTCCCAGGTTTGGAGATGTGGCTAATTTATTCAGAAAGGTTGGGTGATGAGAGATGCATAATAACTCTCACAACAGATGCACTTGAATTAGCTGGTGGTAAGAAAACAGACACTCTTTATCTACTTGTTTATATTACTGATTCTTCTTCTGTTGCGGAGACGTGGCTTTATAGGCTTGGTCACATGAGCAGGAAGGAGATGCATGTTCTTAAGTGGAAGACATATATATTTGACAAGATTAAGAACTGGAAAGCCTTGGTGTTCTTGGAGTAGATGGCAGACAGAGACTAGTGGATGGGCTGGATACTTCTGAGCAGGGTAGTTTGGACATGGGACTTGATTCAAAGGAGCTCGCGGGTAAAAAGTCATCACTCACAGGAAACACAGGTACCAGTGTTGGCAGGAAAACTGGCATTGACAGTAGGTAAGACCGACGTCGGTCAGGAGGACCGACGTCTGCAACAGGAGGACATCGATGCCGATCGGATGCAGACTGTGTGGTAACCGAGGTCGGTCACTGTAATGAATTTTGGGTGGACAGTTAGCTGTCAAGGAGTCTCAAACGCCCATATGGAGGACTGAAGACGTAAGTAAGCCTCAAATTCATTGTTCCTCTTCTTTATACTAGTTTCTGATTACAGAGTAGGAAGGATCCAGGAAATAGTGGGAGCATGGCAGGTATATGATGCAGAACCAAGCGGAGACTTGGTAGGGTTGCCAGCAGGTATGAAAGCACAGAGACGAATGGATACCTTAGTTGAAGAATAGAGAGAACAGACACGTGAGACGGAAGACCAGGTCATATGGTCTTGAGGTAGCTGCAGGACAGTGGTACAGGGTTTGACAGGTGGAGGACAAAGCATGGCTTTAGTCAGTGTCAGTGTAACCATTGTGTTTGTCTTACCAGGTGGATGATGGTCATGACATCATTCTGTTACTGTATGTGGATGGTATGTTTGCTTGCAGGTTTGTACATATAGGGTTTTTGCTAAGCTAAGGGTAAGATTAATTCAGTGGCATGTCATGAAGAATTTAGAGTAGCGAAATTATTTAGCATGGGAGACATGGAGATCACAGGTTGATTTTGTCTCTAGTGGGAGCTGATGTGAATCAGGTGTTGGCGAGGTTCATTACACAGGATGCAGAGCTGGAGCACACTAAGGGCTAGACAGTTCAGTGTCTGAAATCACATGAGGTCTGGTATAGACCTGAGTTTGCCCACGTAGTGGGTGTTGTCAGAGAGTTAGGAGCCAATTCGGAGAAGTGAGTTCTCAGGGATTTGAGAGGGACCAGCAGTAGGGATTCATGCTATTTAGGGTCAGGACTTCACTACATGAGATTGTAGGTTCGAATGCGGTAGGGTACTCGAATGACAGGAGGTACACCACAGGTTGTGTGGTGGGTTGTCTTCAGGATTGATCTTGAAGAGGGATACAAGCCAAGAAATAGATTAGATAGGGTACAGGTACAAGTACAGTGCAACTATTTATCTTCAAGTGGGAGATTGTTAGGTTGTGGAGCTAAAAGCTTCACTGATGCAAACAGAGGAGGAGGTTGCAGAAGGGTTACAGAGCATCTCAGACGCCGACGTCAGTTAGGCCAACCGATGTCGACAGGATTAGACCAGAAGGAAACCGACGTTGGTCAGTAGTCGGCCGGCGTTGGCGACCCCCAGGCAGACAGGGACCGACATTGGTCACCTGTGTGGTTCGAGCTGGAGTGCTTTACGGGCAGTTAGCTAACGAACCATGTGTTTGCATGTTGAGAGCCAATTTTAGACTGAGAGTTGTGGATCTAATTATTGTGTTAGGTGTCTAATTATTGTTAGGATGAGATCTATATATTAGACTCATGGTTGTATTGTAAACTTGTGCTAGGGAGTAAGAGAACAATATTATAAGCTCCTTCTGTGTGTGAGGTGAGCATGGTGTGTTCCTCCTAGTGCCATAGTACCAAGTGTGGGTCTTGGATTGGAGAATCAGCAGGGTTCTTCATGTATGTATGATCTTGGTCATCAGGTGAGCATGGCTTCTATAGGAGATCTACATGGTAAGTAAGATCATTGATATGCAGGTGTATGTGTGTGCAAGGTCAAGGTTCACAGGTGTGTAGAACCAGATTGATTTGCAGGTGTGCAAGATCAGAGAGGACAACAACACAATAGGGAGCAGTATCAAGAGAGATCTACTTGGAGTACAGGTGTGTACTCAGAGCATAGAGGAAGGCAAGGAAGATCCTTCCATAAGTAAGGTCTATTGAGGTGCAGGTTGTTGCAGGTTCAGGGAAGATCTACTTGGAGTACGTTGAGTACTTGTGGTGTGCATGGAGCACAGGTTTAAGGTGAACATCAACTCAGTGTTTGAGTTGGGTGTTGGGACCTAAGGGAGAGAGCTTTGAGGAGAGAATTACTGTTCACTTGAGGTGTGGGAAGCCTCTAAAGAGGTGGTGGAGAAGAAGTGGCATCTTCTTTATTGTATTCTTTTCTGTAAGAGTTTTAATATAAGTTGTGTATTGTCTCTCATATCATGTGTTATTTCTGGATTCTAGTTACTTGTTGATTCTGGTTAATTCTGCATATTAAGTTGCTTGGTAATCAATTGTGTGCTTCCGGTTATTCATATCCCAACAAATGGCATCATTAGTCATTTCCACACATCCTATTATGGTGATACCCCTTGGTTTATGGGAACCCCTTGAATCATATTGGACCCACCCCATTTCAGGTAAATGGATAAATTTTGCCTTCTAAGTTATGTAGTGTGTATTTAGGTGCTACACAAAATGCACATGGTGTGTGGAACTGAGAAGATGGACTAGTTGTTACACAAAATGCACATGGTGTGTGGAAGTGAGAAGAGGGACTTGAAACATAGACTTATGTAAATATTTGAAAATGTTAAAATGCACTCAAGGTAACAACATGGAATGACATTGATATGCTCAAATCATTGATCCTTTATATAGTTGTTATTTTTATGACTCTAAGAAGCAAGTGTGGAATCTTGGATTCTAAAGGCATCTCAATGAACCATTTTCCTTAGGGTGATTGTTTTGACTTACCTTGAAAACTTTGTATACTAGTGTAGAAAATTTCAAAGTGCACATTATTTCCAAAAACTAGTTTGTTTCTACCAATTGAGGTTGTGTCACTATAGGATGTGAATATGACATTATCCTCTTAGGAGTTTGCATGGCATGATATAACATGAATTTTCTTCAAGAATCTAAAATATTTAGCTATCAACTTATATGGTGATATTCTATGGATTTTCTATGTACACACGCTAGTGGTTATACATGTATGCATGCCTAAAGATTATCTAACAAGCATAAATTAGAATTTATTACCAACTAACTCCATTTGAAAGGATGAATAACATATGATAAAAGACATTGGTGAGAAATATGTACACCTTTGGTGTTGCAAGAACTGAACCATACAAAATTGTGATGATTTAGATGAGGTATGGTTAGAAAATTTATTTCACTTGAAAATTACTTAAGAGATGAGATTCTTCATGCTAACACCATCAATTATAAAATTTATAGGTTATCATAATGCCACATATGCAAATGGAATAGGCATTTGTCTTCAATGTCTTTAATTTTTTGGTGTAGTTATTACATTGAGATAACTAACTTCTGGGTTTGTATCTATTTTTTCTAGAAATGGCTATTATTTTAGATCATTTATTGTTGCACATACAAGAAATATTTTATATGCATGGCACACTAAGTTTGTGTGGTTTTTAGTTTTTTCTTTGTCATGCTAATTTACATGTCTTAGATGGTTTGTACTTCTCTCTATAAAGTGGATTTTTTAGTCTAAGTAATATGCCCTGTTTTCCCTTCATCTTTGACTCTTCCTCAATGGTTTCTACAAAGTGAAAGGCTTTATCTAGCATGTTAACCTTAGCCAAATTTGGCTTGTAATGAATGAATGGTCCTAGGCCACTGAAGTACTTGATAAATTTATGCTTCTCTAACTCAAATGAACCAACTTTGCATATAGGTCATGAAGGCATCAATTTATGCCCAGACTAACCAATCATCTATTTTTTGTAGTTGTTTCCACTTAACATAGTGACCATCATAGATATTTTCAATGTAATATTCATCTTTGAAAGTTTTCAAGAAAATTTTCCAAGTTGATTTAAATTCTTCTTCTATTTGGTCTTTCTCCCATAGAGTATGGGTTTGCCACTACTTACAGAGGGGTGAAGAAACTTTTAGAAGTGTAATCTTGATCTTTTCTTCATCAAAAAATCATTCATAGAAAAAAAATGACTCTAAGAAATATAACATTTATCTATTGCATTTGCATTGATTTTACCCTCAAATGTAGGAAATAACAAGTTTAATTGAAACTTAAGGGGAACTTGACCATTCAAAGCTCTATTTTATGGTGGATCTAATAGAACCACCCATTTTATAACTTTAGTAATCTAGTTGAACATGTCTTTTGCTCTTGGAGACCCTTTAAAATCTCATTCTTGTTCATCGTGTGGAATTTATCTCATTCTTCATGGTCTTTATCCCTCCAATATTTCTTAAAATTATATAATAGATAATCTAAAGGATATCATGGTTTAACACAAAGCTTAAGATGAACAAATCTGATACCAATGATACAAATCCCAATGATTTTGGGGGACAATACTCTAAATGAATATTTATATGGGTTGTATGTGTACACAAAATTAATATGAAACAAGACTCAAAATAGAGAAAATAATGTATCTAGCACATAAAATTTTATTAATTTATGTGTTCTTTACATATATACTGCTGAGGGAGATGTATTATCACTACTTATCTTCCATAATTTGATTATTATCTAATGTTACAAATATGTATATGTAGACTACAAATTTGTGAAGGGTTAAATAATAGATACAAAATTTGAAAGGTTGAGATTTCATGTGTGAGACTTCACCTTTTGATGGCTATGTGACTTGATTTCTAGGAGTTCTATATGATGTAAAATGTGTCATCATGGTGTAACGCCTAAAAGTGTCAGCTGGCATGGTGTAGTGTTTGTGGAGTGTCCACATGGTTGATGTCTGCTAATATAGATGTTATGCACATTGATTGAGTTTTGATGTATGTCTACAGGTGTTTTCAAAATGTCTAATGTTGTGTAGAATTTATGCACATGGTGTGAGTTGGAAAAAATATTATAAGTTACATGAAATTCACATATGCAGTGTTGTGATGATCGGAAGGTTATGATGAGTGAATCCGAGATTGATTACAAAAAACTTAGTCATCAGGTGTTTTCCCACACCCCATGAGGGTGTTTCCCCTCAACCTCAAAATGGTAACACCTTGACTCATATTGTGGATCTTCCCCATTTCAAGTGAAGGGAGCAATTGTGTCTCCTAGGCTATATAATATGTATACTTACAGTACGCATAATACAAATGGTGTATGGAACTGCATGAAGGTTCCTGAAGCACAAACTTCCATGGAGTTGTGAAAGTGTCCAAGACACTCAAGGTAAGAGTGTGGACTAACACAACTATGCTTATATAACCATGTGTAATTTCTTATGTTAGGTGAGATGAGTAATAGAGACACGATTCCTCCTATATATAAGTATTTTTAGTCACATATCACAATTAGTAAAATTTGTGACCCATGTCATACATAAAGGCACAAGTGATTTACCTTCACTTAGAAAGGGGTATAAGGGCACATTAACCCCACATGCAAGATATATGTTATTAACCCCAATTTATAAAAGTGTTACTACATAATGGCTTATTAGGAGTGGTATTAGGTACATGGGATAAAGAGAAATATATTTTTTCTCCAACACCCCCCCCATCCTGACTTGGAGCAACATTATATTTATGCCTGAATGAAAACATTTAACCATTACTTTTTCCTTGTTACAAAAAAAATGATTGTGGGGTGAAACATGATAATACGACTCACATTGTAGAAAATATATTTAATGTAATAAATATAAAAAAATAGATAATTTTTTTTAATAAATATTAAAGAATAACCATCTATGCAATGTGATTCTCTTCAACATATTATGTAAAAGAAATTATGTTTTCATATACATACATACTTAAAGATGTGTGGTTCTATTTTTAAGTGTTAGAATAAAGTGTGTCGATGTTCCATGTTATCACTTCATGTCACTATATTATCACATCCATTGTTTTACATCTAATTATTTTGCTAAATAATTATTTTTTATGGATGTTGGATCTTGGTAGTTGCTACTCAATCGATAATATTTGAATGTGGATTATAACCTACTCTAAAATCCTAATATTGGATCCTTGGAGATGTCACCTGATTTGATAGTATGAGGGATCTCGCTTGATCTAAAAATATGAATTATGGATCTCATGAAATATGAAATACGAATAAAATTATTTTCTTGTCTTGAGGATCAATAATGGTTGTACCTTGATTTGAATACAAGATCTTACTCATCATAGCATATGAATGAGGGCTATCATCTAATATAAAATCTAAATGCAGTCTCTCACTCAACCTAAGCCCCAAATAAGGGTTATAACATGATATTAAAACTTAGTATAGTTTCTTGCTCATCCTGAAACTTGAATAAGGGTTGTCACCTAATTTAAATATTGAAGATAGATTCTCGCTTGTCCTAAAACTAAATAAGGGGTATCTCCTAATATGAAAACTAATTTTAATCTCTAGCTATATTTAATGGTATGAATAAATAAGAGATAATAATAAAACACATTTTTTGGAAATAGATGTGTATGATTTTTTCAATTTGAATTTTAGATCACACCACATGATCTTTCATCAAAACAAAATGATACGATAGGATTTTAAAATAGTGCTCTTTATATAAATAAATATTGTCAATTACATAGTGCAAATATGCTTCCACCAATAAATAAGTGTTTTTTCTCCATCTAAAGAATAAAGATCTCATCCAATCCTCATTTATAAAAAGTACCCAAAATTAAAATTGTACAAGAATCAAATGCAACTATTCTCAATACAAAATGAAGAGTTTGGATTGCTTAAACATATACCCCCTTAATCCACACTAACTTGATTTAAATAATTTTAAATAAGCATATCAAGTAGGCCCATTGGGTACACATAAAAAGCCTCTTAGAAACATCACAGCGTAAAGAATTATGCAAGAAGAATTGTGTATAGGTTCATTTTTTGAGGTTTTAATCAACCAAGAAGGACTTAATATTTTGGAACATAACTTTAGTTAGTTTTTGATAAATATATTTATAATTTGGTATTTAAGCAAATAACTCAATAAGAATACTATTTTTATTAATCGAGTTACTTAATATGAGCACAAGAAACATGATTCTACACTATATGAATGTATAATTGGTTTTTTAGTAATACTAATTTATGAGAATGTATTCTTTTCCCATTATGACTTAATTATAATATTCATAATCCTCTTCTCTGCTCTAGTGGTAGGTAAAGAATAACATGTTGTTTATTACATTTTTAGACAATGGATCTTGGGTAGAGGTAGAATAAAAAATATAAGGGGATATGTAAGTTTCATAGTCTCACCCTAAATCTAAGTGATTCAATTCAGTGATTTGTTCCATCCTTTTTATGTTTTAATATCAAATAATTATTTCTATAATTTCTATGTGGTTTTATTTAGGTTCTTGCATGAACTAAGAGTTTAGGCTAGTAAAAAAATAAATATTAGGTTGGCCATGGATAAGATAGAGTAAACTTCCAATGAGATACCTATAAAGAGTGGCATAAACTATTGGAGAAGTTAAATTAAGAAGTAAATTTAACACCTAATTGGAAATGAGTAGCATAAGTCTCACAAGTTTCCATGCTAAACATTTAAGCAAGTTGAAACTATATATAGGTTGATACGAGAAAATACCATCAGCCAGTTGAGTAATTTGATTGGTAATAAAATTATGACGAAGGCCAAAATCCATCATTTCAAATTTAGAATTCAATTGAGCTTTCACTTCATGAATCATAACAATGTGTTTCCCAAAATGATCAAGTCATCAACATATAATGCAATAATAAAGTTTATTTTTATAAAGGTTAAATTTATTGATAAAAATAAGGAGGATATAAAGCTTGCATCCACAATTAAAATAAAGCAAGAAATCCAAGCAACAACTATAATCATGACAAGTTTGGTCTTAATCTCTAAATCATAGATGTCAATAATGGATAAACAAGAAACATAACATATAAGTAAGTAAGAAAAAGGGACCAAGATAGAGAAATTTAACCAACACATTATTTTCCCCTTCATGATTATAGTTCTTGTTCCTCTTACTAGAAATTATATCTGATTCCTCAAGTTTTTTTAATTATCTTGCATAGTCACATTCACAAAGTTTCTCTAGTCATAGTTGTTGACATAATATTATAACTTTGTTTTATTTCTCTCAATTATCTTGGTTGTCATGGCACAAAGTAAATATTTGATATATAAAACCAAATAATTTATTGCCTCAATTACTTTATTTAACACCTATCGACTAATATTCATTTACTAATGCTAATTTTTTGGGGTAAATTTATGACAAATATCAAAAATTTATATGGGGGTAGGTTTTGGTCTATAATGTCCAAGAGTGTGTTCTATATATTTCAAATGAATAAGTTAGACCCCTACCTCCAAGCACCCCATAACTACTTTTTAAAGTGTAAAATGAACTAATGGATTTGGAATTTGGGTCAATAGTGTGAAACTCTTTGTTTCCCAACACTAACCCCAAGCCCATTTGGGCACAATAATCGAGTTTTTTAATCTATCCTTTTTGGTCATAAATATTTGATTCAAAAACAACATTTGAAGCTATATTTGAGAAATAAAGTGTGTTTATTATCATACTAGACACATGGAGCTTGGTTTAGATTATTAAAATGTTTTTTAAGATGGCACACATACCTATTATCTTTTGCAAAAAATAATGGTTCTTTAAGAAGTCCAAAGGAATATTTAACATCCTTTTTATTTGTACTTCCCAACCATGATGAGATTCAAGAGAAACAATAAATCACATTGTTTTCATATTAACAACTGGATCAAGGTTTCATTATACTCAATTTTTCCTTCTATAAGAATTCCTTGGTAACAATGTGAGCTTTATAGCCTTTAGAGGTGTAAATTGTTGTAAATTTGGTCTTGTAGACCCATTTTCACATAACTATGTTCTTTCCTTTTGCTTGAGGCACAATCATCCATGTCTCATTTTTTCATCAAGGACTTGCATATTCTTATTTTATGGCATTTGTCCATTCTATATGATATTTTCATTATTGCATGTATATGTATCACATGTATCTTGATTAATTGTCATTAAAGCACTCCCCTACTAAAGAAGAGTTTTCCTTTAATTTTACACATCTCATTTTAGATATTTTGTAGCATCAAGAATGGTTGATTGCCATTTCGTAAGTTTATTAGAAGGAGCTTTTATTGAGGTGGGCCCTTCTAAATCAAAAGTTCTTTATTGATCATGAACTTGAGATACTTATTCTACACTTTAAGTTTAATCTATGTCTATTTTTTATTGAGAATAATATTTTAGATGGTCAATTTATAAGAGTCTTCTTTCATAATATTAATCTGAATCTTAGAAAGAGATATATCTAATACATTAATCATAAGTGTGAGATTGTCCATTAAATTCAATGTATATAGATTCTTCATCAAAGCACACACTTCATCTAATGAATATTTTTATTTAATTGGATCACATAATCTATAAGATTTGGCTACTTTACGATAACCCCGAAATATATGTTTGTATATTTAGGATTCAACTTCATTCTTCATTTTGTTTTACCCTTTTTTTTAAACAAATAAATGTGTTTGTATGGTTATAAGTGTAAAACTATCATTTATCAAAATGATAAATATGTACAATAATCAACAATTATGATTTTGACAAATGATAAATATGGAAAATTACTATTTTTAAAAAACATTAGGAATAAAATAACTTAGCTCAAACCAAGATTTTAGTTGATTGTTTTGAATGTCTAAAAGTGTAAACTAGAAAAATAGGTGATTGTCGATGCTTAGGATCAAACATAGAATCTAAAATTATTTTTGGATGGGTATACTATAAGTGGAAAATAACACAGGTTGTTCAAGTCCATTAATTGCAGGCTTGTCACAGTTAACTATGATCACTAACTGACAGAAAAATGCAAAAAGAAGTAGAAGTGTGATAATGGTAGATTAACAAAAAAAATCAGAATATTCTTGGATAGGACCACTGTAAGTATAGATTAGTGTAGTTCACTTGAGTCCATTGATCATAAACTTATCATAGTTAATTTTAATGAAAATTTGATTGTTGCATCATATGTGCCCATCTTAATTATGATTGTTGATACACTTTTAGATCTAGAATATCACATAAAATACCTACAATGAAAAATTCTAGTTTCTTGCACACAAACCAAATTGATGTTAAATAAGGGGGTGTCAAGTGAAAGGGATTGAGTTGGATTGACTTTGGCTAATCCCTATTGAATGACCAAGTGTTACACTACATTTTCAATATTCTAAAGAGGGCTCAAACTCAAATGTAGTTTTCCCAGTTACATGTATGTATAAAATTGTGAATTTAAGTCTAGATTCTCTCTCCTATTTTACCATTAGCACAAACATTAAAATGTGAATTCAGCCTTTGAAAATATTGAATCTAGCTTCAACAAATATATAGATAGAACATGAAAATATTTAAGTAGCCTTTTGAGAGTAAGGAGATCCATTTGTAATGCTTCAGGGTAGCCTTGTATTTAAAGATGTTTTGATTTTGAATTTAGGACCTATTGGCATAAAAAACTTGACCCAAGATATGACCCAACATGCACAAATAAGATTTAAACCAAATGTGACTTGAAATAAAGTCTGTAAATTATACTTGGCCAAGTCTGCTCCTAATGGAAAATATTGCGATACAACTCATGTTTGTCAATAAGGAACTTGTCCAAAGAGGAAAAAAGACTAGGATTGTGGATCTTTGTGATAAAATAGGAATATATATATATATATCAAATGGATGAGTGCACAAATCAAAATATAAAAGAATTGATTAAAATGCACCAATAGATACTTTATTCACTATCAATTATCTATATGTACAAAGTTGTAATAAGTAATATAAAGTATGTGCTTGTACCAAATTAGGTATCTACATTTCCCCCTTTTATTATAGTAATGAAATCACTATATTAAATTCCCCAATGAAATCTGAGTATGTAGACACGCTTTTTATTGTGACTTGGAATTTGATTGTGTAGGATACATCATGGCAGAATCCACAATAACACATGTAGTAGTTAATGTCCATATATAAAATGTAAAATCCTAAATATGAAATTGCAAAGGTAAAAATCAAGGAAATGGTACACCTATATATGTGTTGTTTTATGTCACTTATGGAGAATGCATGCATTGTGCCAAGTGAAAAGAAAATGATTTTAGTCCTATTCATTTCCTGGTCAGGAAAAAGAACAATTCCTTAAGCGATAAAGGGAGATTAATATCTCATAGGGTGTCACTATACCCATGAACATATTGACTTGAGTAACTGAGCAATATTTGATCTTGTATCCCAAGAATAGAGGTAGGATAAAAACATGTGCCCTTGCTAATTATCTTGGAGAGAGTAGTTTCTTATCTTGAATCATTAATGAATTGAGAGTGATCGAGCCTCAATTTTTGAATTTAAATAATTGGGCTCATGAATTGGAAAGATTCATTATTCTGACTCTCAAGAATGAGCAAAATTACCCCATATACTAATCCCCAAAAATGTGTAACCACAATGAATTCACTAAAAGTGATGCCAATGTTGTTGAGTGCCATTAGACTCAAATGTACATCACTGATAATAAAATTAGGAACCACACAATGGGTTCACAAGAAGTAATGCCAAGGCTATTGAGTCTCCCTAGACTCTAGTGTACATTAATCATAATATATTTGAATCACACCACTACAAATTGATCTAGATTCTATTTACATGATCGAAAGAAAATGAATAATATCCTTGCACCCATCATGATTTCATTACTCATATATTTGAATTGAAATGCATATTTTGCCTTTGAAATTGTAACTTTGAAATTTGAAAATGTGTTTGAACAAGCATGATGCATTTTGAAATTTGAATTTGAACTTTGTAAATGTGCATATGAGCATAAACAAACATCATGCATTTTGATCTTTTAAACTTTGAACTTAGAAAATGTGCACGTGAGCTTGAAAAAGATCATGCCTTTTGATATTTGAAACTTTGAACTTTTAAAATGTGCATATGAGCATAAAAAAACATCATGCCCCCTAAATTTATGCCACATGATATAGAATTTTATGCACTTATATGCTTAATTTTAACTATATTTACAACTTGTAACTTTAATCTTGTAATTGTTTTGCATATGCCCATGCATATGCATTCAAGTGTGTATAAAATTATGTTTTTGGTCTTTTAAAATTTGAGCACATATTCCCCCATAATCTGTATCATTGTGTCAATATCTATCCTATGATTGCTTTTTGAATCTTTGAGAACCTATACTTTGTTATTGAATCTATTTTTTTTAAAATCTTTGAACCGTTAAAAACATGTACTTTATTATAAAATTTGATTTTTGAATTAATTTGAATCTTTGAACCCTATATTTTATCTTTTATTTAATTTTGAGTGTACTTGTATGTCATGTGTTCCCACTATTTGTATTATTATGTATGCTTTTATTGGACATCTGTCATAAATTTGTAGTATGCAGCTAGTTTGAACCATTCTAAATCCTACATAATGTCTTGAAATGTATTGCACGATAAGCCCAACATATGCATCCTTTTTTATGCAAGGAATGAGAGCATCCACTATGTTATATTAAAAGAATGAGGTGCAGATTTTGAAATGCATTTTAGAAAATTAGAGTTTTGTTATAATTAAGCAATCAATTGACTTTTTAATTGTTTTGATATATTAGTATTATGATTTTTTTAGAGAATCATTATATTGTGATGAGTATTACACACTAAATATCATCGAAGACAATAGTTATAGGGAAGGAATTTCAAGATAACAAAAATATGCGAGGGACTTCACACATAGGTAAGTAAGTCTTGAGTTTATCATTTAAAAAAAGGTTGATTGGCACAACGGAAATATTATCATGAAAAAAATAAATTTATGTGTGTTCTAATGCGACTCACGGGGAGTGATTTTGATATGTATCACTTAAGATGTTGCATGCACAAGTTTAGGAGGAATTAGTTAGAAAGTTTTTTTAAGTTTGAAAAAAAATCAATACATATAAATAGATTGGTTTAAATTAACTTGTAATTCAATTGTATATCGAGAAATTATAATTTTTGAGCTTTGAGAGAGAAAAAATGTCATAAGGGAGAGTCTTTGGGTTTACTAGATTCAATTAGGTTGGGACCATCTTGTGGTTTGAGGATGCTCTGCCCCTGGTAAGCTAAAAAACTCAAAATTTAAAACATAAAAAATTTGAAAATTTATCCTTTTTTATGTATTTTAACTTCTTATTTGCACCTTGTCAATCGTGTCCTATCCAAAATAGTCTTATCCAAACCTTTATTAGATTTATGCACGATAGGAGAAAACTTGTCTATGGACCTATCTACTTAGCTAAGAACCTATCTGGTTTGTGCCATACCTATCATGTTGGTGAATGTTTCACATTTGTAAAAGATTGAGAGGAATTAGTTATAGAGTTTTTTTAGTTATTTTGAAAAAAAATGCAATCCATATAAATTGGTTAGTTGAAAATAACTTGTAATTCATTTGTATATTGAGAAATTACAATTTTTGAGCTCTAAGAGAGAAAATACTACAAGGTAGAGTGTTTGAGTTTAGTAGATTCGATTAAGTAGGGGCCATCTTGTAGTTTGAGGATGCTCTACCCCTACTAAGCTAAAAAACTCAATTTTTAAAACATGTGTTTTTAAAAAATTTATCCAATTTTATGTATTTTCACTTCTTTTTTGCACTTTGTCGATCGTGTCATGTTTAAAACTATCTTGTCTAGACATTTGTTAGAATTAAGCATGAAAGGAGTAGACTTATCTACATACCTATCTGCTTAACTACATACTTGTCTAGTTGTGCCAAACTTGTAAGCGAAGTTGTCTACCTAACTGTAATTATGTCAAAATAATTAGATTTTAGTCGTTGTGATGTATTTATTTTATTGACTAATTTTTTATGAAATTACTAAATTTCATTTTATGAAATTTTTATTGCAAGTTGATATGCTGGCCTGAGAGTTTAGATGTGGTCATGTGATGGAGATCATATATGTACTACCATTGAATGATGATGAAATGAATATATTAGATGCAACTAGTCTTAAGCATGTTGGGAAACTATCATTGATGCCCTATGACATGCATATGATGATCACTTTGGCTAAGTACTAGGACTCAAACACCTAAACTTTTTAGCTCTCAATAAGGGAGATGATGGTTGCATTTGAGGATGTCTGGAGAATTTTTAAGTTGTTGATTGTTGGGCAATGTGTGAATTTACAAGGTGGTGGTGGGCCTGCTCATATAGCGCAAACACATCTTTATATGATTGGTCATGCTCAAGGGGCTTGTTATGGCCTCAATGATACTACCACTATTGTTAGAGATTTTATAGAATGTTTTGTGTTTTCAAAAGTTTTTATATGGGCTATTGGCTTAATTTATTATAGTAGAAAATGGTGGTGTTTATAATTCGTATTAGTTTTACCCATTTGTATAGGATATCAAGGATCATTAAATGAGGTATTCTTAGGGCCATACCATTTTGACTCATTTGTATTTATATTTCTCAATCATAATCATTGTGTGCAAACTAATGTAAGGTTGTATATTTATCTTTAGTATAGGATAATGTAGTTGTAGCTTGCTTATTTGAAGACCATGAAACTAATCCAATTCCCAATGTGAAACAATACCCTAAATTTGAGTCCCTATAATCAAGTGATCCTCCCCAATCTGAATCTATGTGTCCAATTAGACATATTCAACTTGTTAGTCTAAAATTAATATTGATAAATGAATATTTTTAATGTGTGAAGAGAGTGCAAATCATAAATTATTTAATCTAAAAATGAAGCTATATATCATACAATTTATCCCGTAATTACTAGTTATTAATTTAGTAGTGTTATACATGTGATTGATGACAAAAAATACATTGAATAACTTTAAATTAAGATTCTAAAGCTTGTTGATTTTCCTCTGTGAATAGCTACAATAAAAACTTAGAGAGGTAACAATATAAAAAAATATTTTCCAAGAATAATTATGGTGCCACACTATTGCACCATCTTGTATTAACAAGAAAAGTTAAAATTAGCCAAAATTAAGGCCTTACTTAACAACTAAGTTAATGTTGTCAATTAGACTTACACCCCTATGAAGGTAGTTTCAGGCCATCATAGTCTATAGAAACATGGAAACAATCCTATGTTGTGGGTGACCTAATCAATGGATTAAATCTTTAGATTATAAGGGCTAGTTCCCTTTGGTGTATCAATTAGGATCTTTGCTCTATGCTACAAACTGTCAAAAAAAAAGAGAGAAACTTGAATAGAAATCCTATCTAATGATGGTGATACACCTATATTTTTTAATTGATCCACTCAATTAAAGCTCCTTAAAACACTAATTTAGACAAGAAGAAGGCTGAACTTTCAACTCCAATTGACCAATATGCATAAGTATTTCATGAAAAGGTTTAATCTGGGGATCCAAGCTTAAGGGAAATGAAAGAATAGGCCTGAGTTAAGGCACTAACCAGCCACTTATATTCACTATAAACTCAGCCAAAAGATATCAAACACAGAACATGCCTTACATAAACTAACCATCTAGTAACTAAGTAAGAATCAAGACTTGACAATGAAGAGAAATTTCTATCACATGTGCAAATCATGGACATAGATACACTATACCAGCAATTGGAAAGTAAAAAAATAGACCTATTAATTTGAAAAAAGGTTACAACTCAATCTTTGGTAGAATTTTATCTTGCCAAAAGAGGGATACAATTCAAGGCTGAAAAGCCAATTTATATAGAAAAATATACAATGACCAAAAGGTTGACGTTGAAAATAGAAGAAGAGGTCAACTTCCACTTTAGCCCAAGTCTAATTTATATTATGCCAAGATAACAAAGCTTTCTAAATTCATCTTTTTCCTTGCATAAAAACTCTTTGGCATTAAAAATGGATGGTGGGCTCATCTTGGATTAATCTAACCCATGCATGATATTACGCCAATTTTGGATGTCTTGATTTAAGTTTGAACTGATTTGAAGCTGAGTTGGAACATTTGAAATGCTTTATTTTTCATGAATCAATGAGTAGATGTGGCATTTGATAACCAGTCAACTCTATTAAGAACAATCAACTCCAAAAATAAGAATAGTCAACTCCTCATCCAAATTTAGAACTCTGTTTGAACTGCTAGAAACATTTGAAAGGCTCAGAATAATGAAAGTGCATGCATGAAATTTTGTGTTGAGAGTTCTAACATTAAACTCCTTTGGATCCTTCATGCATAGGAGTCTCCTTTTTTAGAACTAAAGGTATCATGTTTGAAATGGTTACACATCCTAGATATTTTTATCATGTTTGGACCCCTTCGCATGCTGTGGAAGTCTCTTGTATTTTTTGGTTCTTCATCTCTATCTATATATCTTCCTTCTATTTATATATGTCTTTTCCACAGAATTTTCTTATGCATGTATTTATCTCAGGTTTATTCTTTCAGACTTATTCTTGTGGGCTTATTCTTTTATATTCCTTTCAGACAAAAAGTTCAAAGGAATTTTATGTCTTCAAGTTTTTTGTTTTTCACTTTTTCATGGACAAATTGTTTGCGGGAATTGTCTCTTTAGATTATCCTTCTGAGTAGTTTATATCCATTTCCTTTGGACAAAAAGTTTGAAGGAAACCATGTGTCTTTATTTTCTTTGGATAAATCTTCTTGAAAGAATTCTTTCAGATAATTTGTCCAAAAGAATTCTTTCAAACTTCTTGTTAGGGTCTTTCGTTTCTTTAAGACAAAAAGTCTGAAGGAATGGTTGTGTTTTTCCTTGTTACCCTTTGGTGCCCTTTGATGGACCTCACGGCCTTTTTGAACTGCCCCTCGAAAAAAATGTATCTGTCCACTTTTCCACAAAATTGACCCTTCATATTTTTGAAAGAACCCTTCGACATTTTTGTATTTGTCCACTTGTCGCAGACAACTTGTCCGAAGCTTTTTCCTTTGTAAACTTTTTTATCAAAATTTATGTAATAGACAATTCCTTTGGATGAAAATTCCAAAGGAAATCGCCCTTCGAAAGCCTTGAAACTGTCCTTCAACTTTTTTCCAAGTGACCCTTCGGCATTTGTATGATGGCCCTTCAAAATTTCTATAAATAACTTTCTTGAAGGGGACATACCCTTCGGGAAACTTGTAAAGGACCCTATAGAAGAAATGAAAGTGCCCATCAGATTTTTTGAAGACTGCCCTTTCTAAATTCATGAAGTGAACCTTCTTGAAGGGCACATAGCCTTCATGATTCTTTCCAATGTCCTTAAAAATTTTCCAAGTGAACCTTTCTTTCCCTTTAGAGAAAAAGTTTGAAAGATTTGAACCCTTCGACATTTTTAGAACCCAAACTGATTCACAAGATGAACTGCAAAGTTTCAAATGGTAGAGGTTGTAATTTTTACCTGTAGGGTCAAAATCATCAACAGTTAACTAAAACATACTCTTAAAAATAGACTCTAAGATAACTGAAGTTTGACTAATTTTTTTTTTCTAATCATCGATAAGATAAGGTCAACATGCAAGAAGCCTTTCTTAACAAGTAAGCAAAACATGCACACTAGACAAGTTAGGCACCCATAATCTTTGTAATGCAAGAAATTGACTTAAATAACTTTAATTTTAGTTAACTCAAATCTAAAAGTGTGCCCCACCTCTTGGGGATGAATGGATAAATATTTTAGTTCATTTAAGTATACATTTAGTGAACTAGACTCTAATTGGCACTTAAAAAGTTTTTTAAAATTATTCAAAATTGACCAAACAATTAATTTAGGACATAAATAAAATAAATAACCCTTTTAATTTAATAAAATAAATAACCCTCTTAATTTAATAAAATAAAAATAAAAATAATTCTCACATCAACAATCAAGAGTCGATATAGACATTTTACTCAACATTCCTCCCTTTGATGTAAAGAGTAGAAATGCCTATCATCTCCTTAAGTCTTACATAAATCTTCTTTAACAATCCCTTGGTAAAAATATTAGAAAATTGATCTTCATTTCTCACAAAATCATTAAAAAAATATTTATCATTGACCAAGTAGCTAAAAAATTATGTTTGAGCTCAATAAGATTGGCTCTAGCATGGAAAACTAATTTTTTGGATAATTGTATTACGCCATTATTTTCATAAAAAAATTATGTTGGATCAAGTTGAGAATCTTTGAAATAAATTAAGAGTCTTATCAACCACAATCCTTATGTGCACATTAATGTAATTTTTCTATATTAAACTTCAATAGAGGATAATGCAACTATAGCTTGTGTCATTTGAAAAGCATGAAACCAACCCACTTCCCAATGTGAAGCAATAACTATAAGTTGTCTTCTTGTTATTAAGAGATTATCCATAATATGAATATGTGTAACCAATTAGACACAATGAACTTATTGGTCCTCAATAAATATTATGGTTATAAATACCTCTTAAATATCTAAAAGTTCTTTTCATTTCTTGCAAATGTTTGAGTGACAGTTTGCCCATAAATATAGAAACTAGTGAAACCCCATAATTGATATCGTGTCTTATCATAGTGAGATACATCAAACCTACCACCATGATCATAAAATTCTTTTCATGAGCTAAAGGAATATCTTTCTCTCTCATTAAGTTTTCTCCACTTGTAATTGCAGTGTCCATGGACTTATAATCTTGAAAATTTTACATATTTAACATGTCTTGGATATATTTGGCTTGACAAATGAATACTCCATTTTTATTTTGATGAAATTACATGACAATAAATTAATTTATAATTCCAAAATCAGTCATCTAAAATTCTAATTTCATAGCTTCCTTAAATCTATTCAACATCCCTATAGAGCTACCAGTAATTATCAAGTCATCTACATAGAGACAAACATATAAAACATTAGAACCCAATGCTTGTATGTAAAAATTTGATTCATTTTGACTTACTAACAAACCTTAATACAATAAATAACTATCAATTCTTAATTATCTAGTACTTGGATCTTGATTCAACCTAAAAAAACCTTCTTCAAATTATATACCCAAAACTCTTTACCCTTTACCTCGAAACCTTTTGGATGCCCCACATATACTTATTCAATCACTCCATTTAGTAATGCAATATTGACATCCATTTGATGGATCATAATTAATTCATGAGTAGATACAACAAAAATTTATTTTATATTATGTTGATGTGGCACATGTGCATAAGTTTCCTCATAGTTAACCCCATATGTTTGTGCAAACTGTTTTGCAACTAGCCTAGATGCTAACTTGTCAATTGTACCATCACTCTTGACAATTGGTCTTGTAGACATAATTTATTCAAATGAAATATTTATTTAATGGAGGATAAACAATATTCCATGTATCATTCCTCTTAATTGAATTTGTCTCAATCTTCATATTAACAACCCACTCTTTCTTTCGACTTGCTTATGCATAAATTATAGGTTCACCAGCTACAAATGATAATACAAACATAGTATTTTCATCATAAGAATCATAAAAAAAATTACCTTCATGGTGTTTAATCCTTATGATCCTCCTATCATAGTTATAATCTAACATTTAATTGGCTGGATGTGGATTCAACAATGCTTGTACTTGCTTGGAGTTGATGAAGATGGATGACTAGTCTCTTGGGAAGAACTAGTATTGTTTCCTATTGAACTAGAAATATGTGTAGGAATTTGTAAGACCTTAAAATAAAATTCAATAGGTTTTACCCCCTTAATTTATTTCATATTTATCTATATAATCAAATTCAACATACATCTCATTTGAAAAAAAATACAATCCTTAGAAACAATTGTGGATTTACTAGTAGGAGTATAAAACTTATTTGCTTTGCTTTTATCATTATAACATGTGAAATTTTGATCAATACTCTCAAGATCCATGTTTGGAAAAAAATAAACTTCTTTTATTTCACCCTTACCTTGACTTATGGTAGTTTTCATGTTACCCTTTCTTTCAAATTTGGATGGAATTTCCATCTCCTAATTGCACTTGGATTTTGAAGGAATCATTTAACTTGTTGAAAGTGTCTTTATTTCTTATTAAGTGATTTGAGAAACTTGAATAAAGAAACCATAATTTTTTTTCTACCTCTATTCTCACATTACACATGAGATAATATTTTGATTGCTCTTGATCCTCACTTTATTCATATTTAAATGTCTTATCTCCATCCTTTTGATTAGCTTGATTCTTAGCTACTAGTATCCTACAATATTTTATTAACTGTCTTAATTTTTTGCAATAATTAAAAGTAAGGTATCTATTACTTTTACCTATGAATGTCGCTTGATATTTCCCCTTTTAATTTGAGTTTATTAAACTCCCTTGATTATAATTTTCCTTTTTATCTTTGGTATTTGAAAATATTTCCTTGGTTTCAAGTGCATATTCTAGATCATGGTCTACATCTCATGCATATAGTCTAATCTTATCCTTACGGCATTAGAGAGAATCCACTAACTGATAAACACTTACAATATTCGTGTCCTTATGCTCCTCTATAGTGATCACAATATACAACTATTTTTGAGTCAAAGTTCACAAAATTTTCCTTACTATGACCCTACCTTTTATTATTTCTCGATAAACCCTCATTCTATGTGTAGACATTCCACTTTCATCACTTTTATGTCTAAATTACAATCAAGATGAATTTATTCAATAACACATGAATTTAACCAAAAATTATAAATTTCTCCGAATCATCCACATAATTATTGATTTGATCCTAAATCATGATGACACATCCCTAATTGGGATAACGCATCATAACACAACATCAAAATTATCGATAATGTCCTAAATCAAGTTGACACTTTGCAAGTGTTGCCATAATACAATTAAGTGTAATGTTTGATTGACAAAATCATATTAATTCCCATAGATAATTAACCCTTGTTAATTAGGCCTAATTCTCTTTTAATTGGAAATTCCATAGCTTTTTAAAATTTCCTATTTTCTAAAATTTAAAATTGGATTATTACGTCACCAAAGATCACAATTAAGGCTGCAAGTAAAATGTATGACATGATATTACAAACTCAACATGTTCTTACATACCTCTCTCACACATAAAATCTTCATGATTTGGAACTCTCACATACTCCATGCTTCCATTAATGGAGTTTCTTACAAATTCACCCTCCAACTTATATGTTTCTTCTCAATCCTCCATCCCAATATTAGATGGATGGTCCATAATCATTTGGAAACCATATAAATAAAAGGGGTCACTCACTCCAACAATATTTTGTGATGAAATTATGATGCCAAATCTCTAGGAATAACTTCACTAAGTTCTTCAATTACTCAACAAATCATGCATAGTGCAAGGAGAAATGTTATTGACATGAATACACGACATTAACAAAGACCTCAAGCACTATATTAAGAAGGAGAGATCAAAAAGGGAAGGTATAATGGTTTGATTTGTCTACGTATTTACTTTTTTGGTCTCTTTTTTGACCTTGCCAAATCTGAGGGCATGCACCTAAGATGTTATGTTTCATATTGTTTTGGTTGATTTTCACACTAGCAAGAAACTAACCACCTTTGTAATCATGTGATCACCGTATGACATGATCTGTGGGATATGCACCCTACATTCTTATTTGAAATAACATATCAGTCCTCTAATGAAGAAGTTATCTCATAATTGATCTTAATTTCTCCTCTTTTTATTCTAATTTTATAAAATTATGTTCATAGGTTAGCGGTGTAAACACTTTGCTAATAGGTGAGATTGCTACTATAAATGATGATATTGACCTAGAAATTAGTGATATTGCTTCTTCTATATTGTATGTTTTTTGCATTTTTAAGTCAAATAATGGGATTACCCTGTGAAATGGTGGAATTGACCTATGAATTGGTATAAATGCATTGTGAAATGATGTATTTGCTCTCAAATTTTACTCATATTCTAATTTTAAAGAAAAGACATATTCATGAATCAAAATGGTGAAAGTGACTTATAAATCAATGGGATCGACCTATGTATTGGTAGGAATGCTCTGGTAAATTTTCTTCTTTGTGTTACTTGAATTTTAGTGATATCACGTTTATAAATAATAGAATTGATAGTCTCAACAACAAAATCATTCATATTCCTATTATATTTGTGTTTTTATTATATCAGTGAGATCACCCTAATAATTGATAATATCACTCTACTAGTTAGTGATATCACCTTGCTAATTGGGATAATTACCATTTTTATGTGTTTTGTTTTCTCTATCTGTAATTTAGTGGGATTACCCTATAAATCAATGTGATCACTTTGCTAAATGTCAAGATCTCTCTATGTCAAATTCTTGAGACTAAAATAAGCATCATTTAAACTTCCTCTTACTAGTCAAAGACCACACCTCAAACACTAATTTTACATTTCACTTGTTAAAGAAGTGGTTATTTAAAAAATAAACACATTTTATTTTGGTGCATAAAATCAACCAATTTTTTTAATTTTGTGTTCTAAAATATACTTGTGTTTTTGTTGTTTGAGTGTTTATGTTGTTTGTGTTATTTTTTGGGTAGCTTATCATGTGGATGCTCTTCCTTTGCCCACTTGTGGGACCCTAGGTGATAATAAATACACAGGTTATTATTGCCTTTTCTTGAAGCAAAACTATAGAATGCTCTCCATTTGCCCTCTTTTGGGATCATGAGGATCAGAAATAACAAACCTTCATTTTTATTTTGGCTGCATGAAGTGGATTTCATCACCATCTATGAGTCCTTAGGGTTTATTGACTAGGATTTCATTCCCTAGTGTACATACCAACTCCATACTTTGATGAGGGATATAAATTAAGGGAAATTATCGTAAGAGCATAGTGAAATTCCCCAAAGGGTTTTGTGAAAGTAAGGGGTTTATCCTTGATGCTAAGCTATCAGGCATCACCTTTGAAGTTTAAATTTCTAGTATCACTTCATTGAGATCTCATAGTTTAAGTGGGCATGAAGGGGTTAAACCCTCCTACAAATTGTTTGTTATTTGTTCTTCTTTAACAAAATTTTGAGACTCATGTAACATGAGCTATACTAGGGACCATATAGAAAGGCTTGTTAAAAATTATATTAAGACCTTTCAGTCGTAAATGATTTATAGTGTGAGATAAATTAACCTCCCCCAAGATCTCATGACATACTACTTGAATTGAGGGTTAATATATTAACCTATTCCTACTTCTTGTGAGGTAGATACATTGGGATACAATCATGTTACACACCTATTTTACCATTAAAGATAGGGCTTGTCTTAAATGCATGTCATTGATTATTTGTTATCATATACCCATTTTGTGTGTTATACATTACATGTCAAATAAATCAAAATTATCCTATGTCTAAAACTCTATTATACCCCATTACACAATCACATGATATGACATTATTCTACCTAATTTTTGAGTCATTTTATCTTGTCCTGACATCATGTTTTCCAATTGAAATGGTACCATATCCATATTGTACCATCATGCTACCCATTTAGAAGCAAATCTGAATCAAGTTTGTTTTAAACCAAAATCTAATTCTAATTCGAATCCAAATCAATCAAGCTTTCCAAATCAAGTCAAGCTTTCCAAGTCAAATGAAGTTAACTCTTCTAAATTCAAACTTTCAAAGTCAAGCTTATTAAGTCAATTATACCAAATCAAATTCAAGTTCAAATCCTCTAAAAATTTAAATTCAAATGTTTTCAATGATTCAAACTTTATAAATCAAGTCAAATCTTCTAAAGTCAAATATTCCAAGTCAACTATAGTCAACTTTCAAATGAAGTCAAACTTCCTAAGTCAATAGTTTTATGTCTAAGTCTAAGTCAAACATGTTCAAATAATGTCAAACTTAATAAGTCAAACAAATTCAAAGTCAAAGTCACATAATTTTAATAAGTCAACTTCTATAACAAGCAACTTGATAGTGACCCTTCAAAAATCAAGAGATTTATTGTTTCTTATATTGGAAAAGAAGCATACAATGCAAATGATGTAACTGCACATTTTGTTTTTCAATTTCCTTATACATTTTCTAGCATGTTTCCATTGGAATCAAAGACCTTGTATATCATAAGCAAATGTTTTGAACAATTGTGCCTCTTACTTATTGATGAAGTATCTTTAATAAGATGCCAAATTATTGGAAATATAGACAAGAAGCTCCATCAAAATATGAATACACCTACAAAAGCATTTGGAAATGTTGATATTATTTTTGTTGGTGATTTTTATCAAACATAATTCATCCCAGATAGATGGAATTTTGACCACCCAATTATGCATAGAGAAGCAACTGTATATGCTTTTGTGACATATAATGTAAAACACTTTTAGCTAGAACTAGTCATGACACAAAACAATATGCAATTTGTATTTCTTCTAAATCATATCTGAACTTGTTTCCAATATAAGGAGGGCATTGATTACTTGAATATTTTATGATATATACCTCCTCCCAATGATATGATATTCCTGGACAAAGATGTAAATGATCACAATGGCAAAATGCTTGCCAATTTGAATAAATAAACATATACATTAAATGTAATTGATAAAAAAATGATTTTATCAACAAAAATATTACAAATAATGAAAAAACATTTTTTCCAATACAATAACCTTGAAACAAAATATATTGGTTGAATTCATTAGTGGAAACTATAACAAACATGATGATTTGGTAAATGGTGCAAATGGAATCTTCAAACACTATACACCCATACAATTAGACATTGTTTGTATACAATTCACCAACCCTAACATTGGATTACTTGAAAAAAAAAAAGATTAACTTGTACATTGAATAAATTTCCCAAAATTGGACTCCTATAATAAGGATTTCAAGGAAAACTAACATTAAAAAATCAATACTTATCATACTTGAAAATTTGCCATGCAAATAGCATGAGTGAACACTATTTTTAGATCACAAGGACTTACAATGTATGGAATAGCCTTTGATCCTACTGGAGTCAAATTTCATGACCTTTTCTACACTACTCTCTCTCATGTTAAAAACATCAAATCATTGTACCTTGTAAATAGATAAAAAGAGGAAAACTTTGTCATATCCAATAAATTCAACATTGTATTGCATAGACTAAAAACTTTTGCATGATGGCTACCACTCTAAAACATTGATCCTCAAAACTATAATAGTTTTATAATATGACCTTTGAATATATGAAGCTTGAAACTACATTTAGAAAGCATAATCCATGATTGTGATCTTATGAAAGCAGGTTGTGCTTACTAGAAACTTGAACTATGCAAAACCCAAACAAGACAGTTCTTACTCAAAAATTCCATTTCTTTTTTTCAATAAACCTCTATGGACTTATGACATGCTATTAAAAATAAATTATTTTAAAAAACATCAAAATTTTTGCTACATCAAACATGGAAACTATCATGCATAATCAATTGTATTTGAATATACCAAGATAAATAGTTAATATATGCGTGGTTCCACTTGATCCACTTATTCATATATTAAAGTTCATAAAAATAATCACTTCCACGTTACCATCCAATAACAGGATCATACTTGTTGGGGACTTTAATATTGACATTATTGAATACAAAAATATAAAAAACAACTCTTTGACACCATGAAAAAACATTATCTCTCTTTAATATCAATTATGCCAACAACACATGCAAGTAATCTCATAGATCATTTTTGGAAAAATATAGATGTAAATAGCATATAATTCAACATCTTTGATACCTATTAAACTAATCACCATAAAATTTACCTTAAAATTATTGTTTATCTATATATCACCAAATACAACAAGCATTGTATATCAATATCATGTTGAATGACAATACAATATACATATCCAACACATACAACAATTTGTATTTATTTTTATTGCTCTGCATATACATTTGCTTCTTTCCTTTTGCTACTTTCTATGTATAAATATAAAATATATTTACACCTGCTAATGAATAGCTTCAGTAAAAAAATATTGCATACAAGAATAATCAACACTAAATGGAGAAAACATCACAGTCTCATGCAAAATGGTAATTTATAATATTTTCTCTTGGCCATTCATTTATGCCTTTCTTATAAAAAAATGTGTTCGTGCCATTATTACAATGCTTAGAAGAAACTAAATATGGACTCAAAGAAACATGTTAATCATGGTATAGAAAAATAATATCAATAACCATCAGAACGAAAATATTTTACTTTCACCATGTCTTATGCAATAAGACCAAATTCAACTCATATGTTATTTTTTTACAAAGCCTACAAATAAAATCTAACTTCTTTCGCCTTGACAAGTACATTTCATTATATTTAATTATATAGTATTTATACCTAAACTTTTAATTAGTAAATTATGCTTGCAAATATAACATAGGGAAATATATTCCACCTTCAATACTTGACCACTCTACAAAAAAATATAGTGTTGTTTTTTAAGGTGATGTGTTGGTTATTTATGGTCTTAGCTTCAGAAAGAATCCAAATTCAGTAAAAAAAATAGAGATAATACATGTAGATCTTGTGGAAGAGAATGTCCAAATACTAATAATTTTAAACATTAACAATAAGCTAATTAAAAAATTATTGCCATAGCTCTCACCTAGCAACAATGTTTGCATTATAATTTACAATAAAAATAAAACCCAATATGAAAGAGATGATGTTGATTGTTGCCTTGCATTGAATATAAAAAAAACACTATAAAAAATATCAAAATTATTTATAAACAACATAGGCTTATTCTAAATACTATGACACATGAACTTGTAGAATCAAATAACACATATTCAATGGGCTCGTCTAGAGCCACTGTCATTGGTTACCAAAAAAAGTTCAATGTGAAAGTTGTTTAAAGGATGGTGGATCTAAATATGACATGAAATAATAATTGATACTCAAACATCTCGTTTTATGTGTGTGTGTGTGTGTGTGTGTGTGTGTGTGTGTGTGTGTGTGTGTGTGTGTGTGTGTGTGTGTGTGTGTGTGTGTGTGTGTGTGTGTGTGCGCGCGTGCGCATGCGTGCGTGCGTGCGTGCATGTGTGGGTGTGTGTGTGTGTGCATATTATTATTATTATTTTCAAAATATTGACATTCATGAGTTATTTCTTATCTTATAATCAATGAAAATTATAAATAAATATATGTTGGTTTGTAGGTATTATTGTCTCTAGTAGGTACACCAGTAATTCTATTAAAAATTATTGTTAAAAATGGCGACAAAGGCACTCATTTACTTTGTGCAAGCTAATTCATTTTTTTTTTATGCATTGAATGACAAGTACACAAAGACACATTTACAAAGTTTAACAAAAGAAAATATTAAGGCAAGTATTTATTCAATATTCACTACTTAGCATGCATTTTTGTCTTTCAATAAATTTTAACGTGTACGTTATTTCTTAACATTGCATACAAAAAACTTTATTTCACATGTTAAAGTTTTGTTAAAAGAAAATAAATGTTCATGCATCTCCCTTTCAACCATTTTGTAATGAATGTGGCTAATTGATTTTGGTTGATGCTTCTCTAATAAATGATTTTTTGCATTGCACAAATCATCAAAAAACCACAATGCACTCATATCAACATGCACAATAATGTACTATACATGAATAAAATGGAAAAATATATTGCACTTTGCACCAAAGGCTCCTTGAAGAAAATTTCCCATACCTTTTTTTATACATGTGAAAGAGGGTTTTATTGGGGCTCACAGATGTAGAATTTACACAAATAGTTCAAGTTACATTATGTAGTAAATTGAGGAGGAAAAAGAAGAAAAAGAGATAGAGAAGAGAGGAAGTTGATGATGGAAATAAGAGATTGAGGGAACTTGAGATTAAAATACACTTTTAAGTTTCTTTGACTATCAAGTATTGTTTGAATAACTCTTTCATTCATTGGTAGAATTCACTAAGGCAATCCCTTGAAGCAAGGACCCAAGGGATAACCTAATCAAAGGATGCACAAATATTGTATTTAACAATTAATTAGTCCATGATTAGTAATAAAACTACCATAATTTATTGGATAGATGACATCTTTGGTGGGTTTCTTTTGTGTACCATCATCTAAAAAATATTGTCATGTTTACCGAAAAGAATTTTCTTTTTTCCCCTCTTCTTGTTTGGGCTAGCCTCTGAGGTTGATTTAGTAGAAGGTGAAATGGAAGGGGAAGATTTTACCTTGGGTTTCCTACCAAGCTTTCTTATTGGTGGGAAGTGAGAAATGAACCAAACTCCCATTTTGGTTTCCAATTTGTTTAAGAATTCCATAATGTGAGATGGAGTTTCATACTCTTTATTTTATACTTTCTTCTTCTTGGAATTGATTTTGAATTTGAGAATTGCTTTCAAGTTATCATTTGACCATTTCCTAAGACTCTACATGTTTCTCATGTTTTCCTTGAGGGACTTGTTTAATAACCAAATATACCTCAACACCTATATATCATGTGTTGGTTTGTTGGTAAATACATGTGCCATAGTGTATTGAATGGAAAAAAAAATAGGCATAATTATATAGAGAGTAGAGATTGAGTCATTTATAAGGCTCTTGGAGGTGTATAGAGGACTTGCAGTAATACATGAAGTAGACATTGCATGAAATTTCAAGTGAGGAAGTTATTTTTCCACACTGAAGTAGCTATGAATGTCTTTAATGATAATTGGACACTTGGAAGAGGACAACGGTAGGGAATTCATGGTAATGAGTACGCATGAAAATGAGAAGTAGAGGATACTTTGGGAGAAAGTTGAGAAACAAGTGGTGTAAGGAGATAGCATAGGGAGTGAATATGTTTCCATAATATAAGAGGTCTAATCAAGATCATATTTATGAGGGGTAATGAAGGGAGGTGGTAAGGCTGAAGGTGATCAATGGATAGGTGAAGGAAATATAATTTAATGAATAGGAAGTGACAACCCATCTTTCATAATGAGTACATCTAAAAATTTGAAATCAAAGCATTGGTCACTTTCAATGAGATTAAAATGAATTATGTATTTTAAACATGATTTACTACTTCGTTTTCCTCCATAAAGCAATGATTGATCTTGATTTTGTCGAATTTATTAAGAAAGGTAAATGTAGGCCTAAGATTTGATCCAAATTTCTAGTATGAAATACATCCTATTTTGATTGTTGAAATAGTGAATTGAGAGTCATGTTCGATATCAAGCTTAACCCTTGAAAATTCCATTAAAAAGCCTAATGATAAGACTATGCATTTTTCTTGGTTATTAGTAGCACTAGGAAGTTAGAAGGAAGAAATTGATCCATGATGAGCCTTCATGATCCCAAAGAATGCAACATGCCCCTACTCTCATAAGGTTTCCATTTAAGACCCTATAAAAATTGAATTTGACCCAACTTGGGTTAGGATGATTACAATTACAAATATGGTGAGCTTTATTGGTTGTTATAACCCCATGAACATATGGGTGGGGGAAGGGATGGACCGGTTTTAGAGAACAAGAAGTTCATGGATATGGAGAGGATGCTTTATTGTGGATAGTTTTGGGATGATCCAATTTGAGACCTTTGATTCTAGTTTGAGCATGAAATGATACCAAGGGAGAGAAGATTCTTGGAACATATTGTTTTTTTCTAAGCCAAATGTTCTAGATTATAAGGATTGGAGTGACAATCCATAAGAGGAGAAGATTGGAATTAGACATAGGAGGCCACATTGAAATTAGAGCTTGAAGTGTTGGCAGAAAGACCCATGTGAGGGTAAAATTGTTTAGAAGTGAGAACCATGTTCTTATGGTCCAAATACAATGAATTAAAATATGTTCTACAATTTTTTCTTCTATTTTGCAAAGCATACAGTGATTGGGGTTGTGGAAACCTCTCCTTTCTATTTTATTAGATGCAAACATGTTATGTTGTAGGGATAACCAAATGAATTCTCCTACCTTGAGTAGGTTATAATATTACTAAATTTCATGGTATTACCATTTATGATCCCTTGGTGAATCTTGTTCCACAAGCTAAGAGTAACATTCCTTTTATTGTAAATTATATGTTGCTAGAACAAGCCCAAATTAAGGTATCTAGAGATCATTTAGGGAAGAAGTTGTATCTTTGAGTGATATTTTTCATTAGTCTTGCTTGTTCTAACGGTCCACAAAGGATGAACCAATTCTTCCATGCCTAGATGGAAATGGGGATTCCTTTTAGTTTCAGTAGGTAGTTTGTGAGCTAGCTTCCCTATTGGTCTTTGCAATGATTTTGATTTCTTGAATATCTTATCAAATATAAGGGAAGGATTGTCGTTCCAAGAATATTTTGAGAATAATGTTTTATCTCTATTATCAATATCTTAGGTGGGAGTTTTAGTGATGAGTTACCTACAAGAGGAAATGAATTTCCACATGTGTGACCCTTTCTCTTAGAGAAATTATGTTGAAAACATATGGCTTGGCTCATGAGAGTCATAATATTTATCCCATATAATGTGAATCGAAAGTTGATCTTGTAGGCAAAGGTTTACCAAAATAATTTGGATTCCAAGGTAATGTTTTGAAGATGAATGTTAAGGAGCCCAATACCTTTAGCTAGTTTTTGATTGCATACTGTTGACCATTTTGTTCCTATAGGCCAAAAGTCAGTCTCTTTCTTTCCCTACTACTCTGAACCGTCAGTCTGGTCATGTACCCATCTTCTGCAAAATCCCCTTTTCTTTGCAATAAGTCTTGTTCTTATAAAAACATTGAAAGATCTAAGGACCTGCAGGTTTCAGTTTGGTATAAGACCTTTTCTCTTTGGGCAGTCAATCACATAAGCCTTTTCGGCAAAGGAAATCACTCATTTTTAAAGTAGTGCAAGTCTCTTACAAAGCTCAAAGGTTAAGTAGCCCTTGCGGGGGGCAGGTGATGAGCAAATTGGACCATTGCAAAAAGTTCAAAGGGTAACTTTGGACTTGATTTACCCTTGTGGAGGATAGCTAGTCAAGTAGCCCAAAAGGGACTTGCCCTTTTAGAAATAAGACAAGGCAAAAGATAGGTGAAAACAAAGGTTAAATTTCTTTGGGCAAAATGCTCAAAGGAATTCCTTCAGACATTTTGTCTGAAGAAATTCACAAGGCAAAGAACCAAAAAAAGATTATCATTCGGGAAGAATTTCGCGGCAAAATGACAAGGCGAATTCTTTCGAACAAAATTCTGAAGGAATTTGCCCAAAAGAAAAGCCCGCTGAAAGAAACAAGCAACAAAATATGAAGGGAAGATTTCTTTTGGACATTTTGTTCGAAGGATTTGAGGACCAAGAAATCATGACCAAAGGACCCCAAAGGGCAAGTGCGCTTGTGGGGGACACTCAGTTGCCAAAAGGGACCTTTCTCCAAGCCTCAAAGGGATACCTTCTCTTTGGAAGAGTTAAAAGACAAAGGCCCAGACAAAAAAAAAAGCCGAAGGAACATAAAGTTTGAAGGGAAAAAGCTAAAGGAAAGAAAGTCGAAGAAATTGCCAAAGGGGGGTGACAGGCCCACAGACGTCAAAATCTAGCATGGTAAACTAGCCGTTGGAGGTTCAAAAGCTTAGTGACAGGCGCGTGAACATCAAATTTAAGGTGGTGAAATATCCATTGATTTTGAAATGCTTAAGGATAGACTGCAAGTGAACTCAGTGACCCACCAAAAAGATAGCCCTGAGTGCTCACAAAACCAAAAAAAGACAAAGCCAGGAAGAGACAAAAATAACAAGGAAAGACGGGAACAGTCTAGGTGGCAAAAGAAGGTGTCAACACAAGGAGTTATTCCAGCAGTTGAAACAGTATCCATAAAGTGGTCCTCAAGGAGCGCAAATAGTGAATGATGTGGCCTATTTTTTCCCTCATTTTGCATTAATGAGTAGACAATTGCGTAAGTCTTAAATAAGGGCGGCCTTGTCATTAAAACAATTATGTGACCCATGCTTCTGCAGTAGTGTTTATTACATTTTAAGCGCTAAAGTCAAGACTGGCAACTACACAACATGGTTCTATCAGGCCATTTCTAAAAGGATGATATCAGCATCAATGACTTCCTCTTCCCAAAGCATTCAACGTAGCATGGGTCATTTATTTTCCAAAAAGCACCAAAGTCTTTTCCTAAAGGCTATATATTGTAATCTCTCATTTTGTAAAGAGGATCTCTCAGCTTGTAAGGCAGAGCTCTGCTGAAATTTACCTTAAATAAAAAAGAAGCATTTTTGCCTCCATTTGAGCTTGCACTTTTGCATATGTCTATGGCTTTATCTTGTGTTAAATCATTTTCCTTCATGCTTTCACATAATGATTCCAGCATGTCTAGTGTATTGTCAGTTCTTCTTTTACAGGTTAGCCAGAAGTGTCCACAATAGAGTATAGGCACATGTGAATAGGCTATCATAGTGTGTCTTAGAACACCTCTAGTAGTTCTTCCTCCTTGTATCTTCAGAGGACCCCTAACTCACCAAGGCAAAAGAGTTTCTCATATCAAATGAAGTGTATATCAGCTTGTTCTTGGTGTAAAGTGTATGTAAAAGCTGAGTAGATCAAACTTGTTTGGTGTATCACTGCTTTAGTTTAGGTTTTATTTATAGTAATCCTTCTCTCTTTTCAACCCCCCCATTGTTAGCAGTAGAAAATCTGAAACAACTTAGAGATACATCAAAGGGAGCTAGCCCTTATCTAGAGATTCTCCCCTCAGTTTTGCTAGACCCATAGCAAGAGGGGAGTCTCCATTGTGCCATGTGGAAGAGAGAAGCCTAGCCTTCTCTCAAGGGTGCAATCCAAAGTGTCAACAATTTTTGGCACACTCGGTGGGACCTATTTTTATCCAAAGAGTTGAATAATTTTGGTGTGTTCTTCAACCAACCAGCCTTTAGAGACTTTTTCATCAACACCAATGGTGAATCCAAGTTGAATCAGTTGGTTAAGCAGTCCTAGTGCCATCAATAAATCATATTTTGGTATGTATAATTCCATTAATCAGAACCATGGGTCTTGTGTTCCTTCATATAGTTTTGATCAAGCTCAGGTTATTCATGGAATCATCTCAAGCAACAAGGATGCATACGGTTATGAGTTTTGCCCTTTGCAGGCTGGTGAAACATTGCAGGCTTTGCCTTTTCCTCCTCAGTTTGAGTAAGTCCTTGGCCAGCCTGGCTATGATCCTTACTAGCCTTGTGTTGATCCTTATTAGGTCCAATACGACCAATCTCAGCCTTGTCATTAGCTATATCATTCTTATGCTCAGTCTTCTCAATGTGTTACTTCTCCTACTCAACCTAATCATTTTGCCAATCAACCCATTTCCACCTTCAAACAAGCACTGTTGGGATATGAAAAGTATGTAGTGGAACTTGACACTAGAAGGGGATGTGGCCAAGAAATTCTTGATCATTTCATCCATCAAGTGAGAAATGCATTAGATTTGGTTAAGAGTGAATGGATTCCTATTGAAAGAGCCAATTGGCAAAGGCTTACAAATGAGATGCTAGATGTGAGTGGTTTGATTGCATCTTTGGAAGAGAAGCTGATTATTCATGAGAGGTAGCCTTACCAAGTCTATCAACCTACATACCTGTTGCCCCAAGTTTTATATCAGACATATGTAGCCCCTACTCATGAGCCAAGTCAAGCCTGTCAAAGTCCTTTCCCCAATCATGTTGAGGAGAGTTTTGAAATAGTAAATCTTGTGTTTAAGACCAATCTTGATAAGCAGATTGAATTGGCAAATCTTTAAATGTAGCAGTCTATGTTAGCAGCAAGGGAAGTGGAATCCAAACCCTCACTACCCTCTCACATTGCATCCCCATCACCCCAAAAGGAGATTTCTAGTCCTAATATCATGAGCTAGAGTAAAGTCGTTGAGTCATGGAACAACAAGGAGGAAAAAGACACTGTCTGAGAGTGTGAGGTACAAAATGAGGCTAGTCCTTTTCAAGTCCCTCCCACCCTTCCTCAATAAGCGTCTTGTACTCCATGGCATCCTTCATGCACTCCCCATTTCCATGATGATTCCTATGAGCTCCAAGAAAGGCTCTTTCAATAAAATCTAGCTAAGCAAATTAAGGAATTAGAGGCAAAGGTGAGATTGTTTAGTGAAAGAGAGATGGAGATTTTAGACATTAGAGAGGAACCTATGCCAAAAGACACCCCTTATACCAATCCTCAAGCTAATTTTGATATTGATGAAGTGTTGGTAAAGTGGAGAGATGAAAATCAAGTGATTTTGGCCCAAGGTCTGCCCCCATTTTCTCATAAGTTTTCAAAAAGATCCCCTGCTTTCCATTCCCAACCTGATTTTGACAATCCTTGTGTTCCACCTCCTTGCCTGGTAAATGAATAATGTTTCTATTGTGTTGAGGAATCCATCTTAAAGGAAGCAAGTGAAGAGGAGTATGCTTAGTTCATGACTGATCAGGGAGACTTCATGAGTATAAATGAGGAGGATATCACCATAGGTACCCCCTTTGATGAACAAGAAGAACAAGTCACAAACTTTTGCCTCTATCTCTGATGAGGAAGAGATGATCTTTGACTCTTATCTCACTTTGCAAGACATCATGGAGGAGCATGGACAGATTCTTGATCATGTTTTGAATGATTTGTTTGAAGTCATTGAACCACATTACACTCTTCTTCAAGGAGGCTATGAGCTGGCTAAGGGTATAGAAGGCAACATTGGGACTCAAATAAGTATGCAAAGGGGCTACAAGCTTTCAGATTTATCCTTTCAAGAGGTTGGTGAATCTGAAGATGATATTTTTTAAGTCATGAAGGAGGATAACCATGTCATGGAACTTGAGTTGGAGGAGGATTAGGAGGATGTCTTTTAACAACTAGAGACTCTGGTCTTTGAGCAGGAAAAGGAGGGGCTTGTCCATCTTGAGGAAAGCTTTGAAGAAGAGAGCCTTGCATAAGAAGGTGATGTTCTGTGGGATGAGCAATTAGTCTATGATCTCATTTCAGACATCACAATAGTCACCCTTCTTCAAGAAAGCCATGATCAAGTAGAAGATGAGTTTGACAGGGTCTTCAATGAGGTAGAAGGGGATAATCCAATCCATGATGCATATCAAAGGGCTTATGGTGATGAGCCAACAACCATTGATTTCTTGATGAAACACACCAGAATGAAGAACCAGTAGGAGGCAAGCTTCCAAAAACAAGAAGAATACATATATGTTGGAAGCATGTTTACCCCCGATTCATTTGGATATGAGCCAATCAAGGTGGCAGGGAAGAAGAGCAAGTCACCAAATCTCCATTCTATTCATCCACTTGTCTGGCACCATAAGTTTTCTTTCCATGAAGGAGACTTAAGAAGTTTTCCCTTTGATCCAGGAGGGAGACACATATACCTGGTTAGCTATACATAGTAGCTTGCTTTCAATTTTTCTTTCCCTATTTTCCCTAAGTGTTGTTTGCATAGGGGTAGTGTTTTTTAGCCTTTGTTGTGTGTGTTCTCCTTTGTGTTTGAGGTAAAAGCTTTGATTGGTTCTTAGGTTTTTTGAAAGCTATTGCTAACTTTTTTCAAGCTACGTTCTGACTCTGTGCCCAATGGTCTTTGAGGCTACTAGTTTCTTAAGCATAGCAGGCATGCTTCCCTTGGGAATCACCAATTTGTTGACCATTTTGGTCCTATAGGCCAAAAGTTAGTCTCCTTCTTTTCCTACTATTTTGAACCGTCAGTCTGGTCATGTACCCATCTTCTGCAAAATCCCCTTTTCTTTGTAATAAGTCTTGTTCTTATAAAAACATTAAAAGATCTAAGGACTTGCAGGTTTCAATTTGGTATAAGACCTTTTCTCTTTGGGTAGTCAATCACATAAGCCTTTTCAGCAAAGGAAATCACTCATTTTCAAAGGAGTGCAAGTCTCTTACAAAGCTTGAAGGTTAAGTAGCCCTTGCGGGGGGTAGGTGATGAGCAAAGTGGACCATTGCAAAAAGTCTAAAGGGTAACTTTGGACTTGATTTACCCTTACGGAGGATAGCTAGTCAAAGATCCCAAAGGGGACTTGCCCTTTCAAAAAAAGACAAGGCAAAAGATAGGTGAAAATAAAGGTTAAATTTCTTCGGGCAAAATGTTTGAAGGAATTCCTTCAGATATTTTGTCTGAAGAAATTCACAAGGCAAAGAACCAAAAAAAGATTATCATTCGGGAAGAATTATGCGGCAAAATGACAAGGCAAATTATTTCAGACAAAATTCTGAAGGAATTCCTTTGGACATTTTGTCTGAAGGAATTTGCCCGAAAGAAAAGCTTGCTAAAAGAAGCAAGCAATAAAATATGAAGGGAAGATTTCCTTCGAATAAAATATTTGAAGGAATTCCTTTGAACATTTTGTTTGAAGGATTTGAAGACCAAGAAATCTTGACCAAAGGACCCCGAAGGGCAAGCGCCCTTGTGAGGGACTCTTGGCTGCCAAAAGGGACCTTTTTCCAAGCCTCGAAAGGAAACCTTCCCTTCGGGAGAGTTAAAAGTCAAAGGCCCAGACAAAAAAAAAGCTGAAGGAACAAAACATTTGAAGGGAAAAATTTGAAGGAAAGAAAGCTGAAGAAATTGCCAAAGGGGGGTGATGGGCCGCAGACATCAAAATATAGCATGGTGTGTTAGGAGTGTGGAGCTAAAAGCTTCACCAAGGAGCATAGACAAACAGGTTCGGGTCTACACAGACACCAGCGTCGGTCAGTAGCGACTGACGTCGGTCAGTTGCAGTTCAGAGGCGCCGACGTCGGCAGGATGGTCGGCCGGCGACGGTCACAGGCGAACAGACAGGAACCGACGTCGGTTACCTGCGTGTCCAGAAAGCTATTTCCGAGGACAGAAGCGAGTGTTTGCATGATGAGTTTGAGTTGTAGACTCATGCTTGCGTCTCTATTGTTAGCAATATTATTTTTAGAGCCCTTGTTGAAGAGGCTTAACTGTTTGTTGTAAGAGCATGCTTAAGTTTCCTATTTCTATATGTAGGAGAGATCTTCTAAGCTATTGTAAGATGATGAGAGAGAGAGTGTAATTGAGTACGAGTAGAACATTGTGAATGTTTGAAGGACTGTACTTTAGAGAGAGCTCTTGAGGAATAGAGATCTAGTGAGAGATCTTGTGTGCATCTGAGAGAGGTGTGGAAGAACAAAGTTCTTCATTTGTATTCCTATTGTAAAGAGTTTTTAATACAAGTTTTCAGGGTGTTTTCTTGTATATCTTGTTCTGTGCTATTTATCATTTCAGTTACTTATCTATCTAATTATTTCCGCATATTCATTGCTTTCGTAAGTGTAATCCATTGTTGGTTGATCCCCAACAAGTGGTATCAGAGCTCAGGTTCACTAACAGGTGGTTCAGATCTGTGTAGTGTGTTCGGATTACAGGTTGCTCACAGGGATTTCTGTTTGAGTGGGAGAAGCAATGGCAGAGGAAAGTAAGTTGAGAATGGAAAAGTTTAATGGCAAGAACTATCAGCACTGGAGAATGCAGATAGAGGACTATCTGTATCAGAAGGATCTTTACTTACCGTTAGGTGGGATAGCAAAGAAGCCCAAGGACATGGAGGATGAAGAATGGGAAGTTCTTGACAAAAAGGCTCTTGGGTCTATAAGACTGAGTCTGGCCTCCACTGTGATATCTAATTTGTCACAGGCAAAAACTACGGTAGAGTTAATGACCACGTTAGCAAATTTATATGAAAAACCCTCCGCTTCAAACAAGGTATATTTGATGAAGCAGTTATTTAATTTGCATATGCAAGAAGGTGGATCTGTTTCTAATCACCTGAATGATTTCCATGGTATTGTTAATCAGTTAAGTTCTGTGAATATTGTATTTGAAGATGAAATAAAGGCTCTTTTAATTTTATGTTCTTTGCCTGAAAGCTGGCATGGCTTGGTAATGGCAGTTTCTAATACTGCTTCTGCTTCGAATATTTTAAAAGTAGAGGATGTGGTTAGTGTTATTTTGAATGAGGAAATTCGCAGGAAAAGCACAGAAGAGACTTCTGGGACATCCGGGAACGCTTTAAATTTCGAGAGCAGAGGAAGGCAAAAAGAAAGGAGCAAGAGGAGATCAAGATCTAAGTCTAAGGGAAGAGGCAGATCCAAATCCAGGAATGGCAGAAGGCCACAATGCTGGAACTGTGGAAAGTTGGGGCACATAAGCAGAGATTGCTGGTCAAAGCCTAAGAAGGATAATCAGCACGAAGGAAAGGAAGAGACAAAGGTTGCAGGTATTGCACAGGATGCTCTTATTTTCTCTTTGCATAATAACATAGAATCTTGGGTATTAGATTCTGGTGCTTCTTTCCATGCTACCCCTAACAGAGAATATTTCAGTGACTATGTCCATGGAGATTTTGGAATAGTGTACTTAGGGGATGATGAGTCTTGTAAGATTATTGGCAAAGGTAAAGTGCAGCTAAAGATGCAGAATGGCAACACATGGGTGTTGAGGGATGTGATGCATGTTCCTAGTTTAAAGAGAAATCTGATTTCTGCAGGTAAGCTTGGTGATGAGGGTTGTACAGTAACTCTCACAGCAGATTCTTGGAAAGTGACCAAGGGTGCACTTGTTATGGCCAGAGGTAAGAGAGAAGGTACTCTCTATTTGTGTAATTGTATTACTAACAAATCTCCTTCAGTTTTATCTACTTCAGATGTGGATGCTAAATTGTGGCACTCAAGGCTTGGCCACATGAGTGAGAAGGGGATGTCTATCCTTAAGTCTAAAGGTATGCTTTCAGATTTGAAAAGTATGGATCTAGAATTTTGTGAGCATTGTGTGTTTGGAAAACAGAAAAGGGTTAGTTTTCTAAAGACTGGGTCTACTAAGAAAAGGCAGAAGTTGCAGCTTGTTCACACAGACGTGTGGGGACCGGCTCATGTAGCCTCTATTGGCGGATCACAGTACTATGTTACATTCATAGATGACGCCACAAGAAAGGTATGGATCTACTGTATTAAAAAGAAATTTGATGTTTTTGAGACTTTTAAGATATGGAAAGCCATGGTTGAGAATGAAACAGGCAAGAGATTAAAGTGCTTGAGATCTGATAATGGCGGTGAGTTCTGCAGTCTTAAGTTCAAATTGTATTGTTACATAAATGGGATCCGTAGGCAAAGGACGGTTCCAAGGACACCTCAGCAGAATGGTATTGCTGAAAGGATGAACAGGACTATTATGGAGCGTGCAAGATGTATGAGATTGCATGCAGGGTTGCCCTTAGAGTTTTGGGCAGAAGCAGTTGACACCGCAGTGTACTTGATCAACAGAGGACCCTCTACAGCTCTGGATGGTGGAATTCCAGAAGAGGCATGGACAGGTAAAAAGGTTGATCTTTCATATCTCAAAGTTTTTGGTTGTGAAGCCTTTGTGCACATAGATAAGGAAAATAGAAAGAAGCTTGATGCTAAGTCTATGAGGTGCACGTTTATAGGCTATGGCTCAGATGATTTTGGTTTCAGATTTTGGAATCTAGGAACTAACAAGGTAATCAGGAGCCGTGATGTTGTTTTCAATGAAAGAGTGATGTACAGTGATCAGACAAGGAAGCTAGATCAAGCTGGGCAGAGCAATAATGAGTTGGACGAAATTATGGTCCAAAATGAGCTCGCGGGAAAAAGAAATAATCACTTACAGGAAAACACAGAGACCGACGTCGGCAGGTTTGGAACCGGCGTCGGCAATACAGAAACCGATGTCGGTCATACAGAGACCGACGTCGGCAGACCAGGCACCGGCGTCGGCCAGGAAGAACCGACGTCGGCCAGTAACAGGTCTACAGGTGGCCGAGGTCGGTCACTGTCAGAAAATTTGGGTGGACAGATTGTTGAAAACGAGTCCAAGACACCAATCAGGAGGTCTGAAAGGGTAAGTAAGCCTCCAATTAGATACTCTCCTTCTTTATATTATTTATTGCTAACCGATGGTGGAGAACCAGAAAGTTTTGAAGAAGCTTTACAGGTGGAGTCCAGGAGTAAGTGGGAGCATGGCATGGTTGAGGAGATGGAGTCCTTAAGAGAGAACCAAACATGGGATTTGGTTGAATTGCCAGCTGGTAAGAGAACACTGAAGAACAGGTGGACTTACAGGTTGAAGGAAGGTGAGGATGGTCAGATGAGATACAAGCCCAGATTGGTTGTGAAAGGATTTGCACAAAAGCCAGGTATTGACTTTGGTGAGATTTTTTCTCCAGTTGTTAAGATGACTTCTATAAGGGTTGTATTGTCTTTGGTTGCTTTTGAGGATTTGCATCTCGAGCAGCTAGATGTTAAAATAGCATTTCTTCATGGAGATCTAGATGAGGAAATTTACATGGAACAGCCAGAAGGTTTCGAAGTCAAGGGTAAGGAGAAACTAGTGTGCAGGTTAAAGAAAAGCTTGTATGGCCTCAAGCAAGCTCCAAGGCAATGGTACTTGAAATTTGACAGGTTTATGACTGAGCATGGTTTCATTAGGTGTCAATCAGACCATTGTGTATATTTTAAGAGATTTGATAACGGTAGATACATTATTCTATTGTTGTATGTAGATGACATGCTGGTTGCAGGGTCTCACATGCAGGACATCTCAGAGCTTAAGGAGAAGTTAGCTCAAACGTTTGCCATGAAGGATTTGGGAGCAGCTAAGAAAATCCTTGGCATGAGCATTAAGAGAGACAGAGAAAATCACAGGTTGATATTGTCTCAAGAAGACTATGTGGACAGGGTGTTGAAACGGTTCAACATGCAGGATGCGAAACCGGTAAGCACACCTTTGGCAGGACATTTCAAGTTAAGTAAAGAACAATGTCCCAATTCACATGATGAGGTAGAGTACATGAACAAGGTTCCATATTCTTCCGCGGTAGGAAGTTTGATGTATGCAATGGTGTGTACTAGACCAGATATTGCCCAAGCAGTGGGAGCAGTAAGCAGGTATATGGCCAATCCAGGAAAGGAACATTGAAAGGCAGTACAATGGATCCTTAGATATCTGAGAGGAACCAGCAGTAGACACTTATGCTATGGAGGTTCAGATACATCACTACATGGCTATGTAGATTCAGATATGGCAGGGGATTTGGATGGCAGGAGGAGCACTACAGGTTATGTTTTTACTGTAGGTGGAACGGCAGTTAGTTGGATTTCTAAGTTGCAGAAGGTTGTAGCCTTGTCAACTACAGAAGCAGAATACATTGCAGCTACAGAAGCTAGCAAGGAAATGATATGGATGACACGGTTCATGGAAGAGCTTAGAAGGGAGCATGGGAGTTGCAGATTGCATAGTGACAGTCAGAGTGCAATCCATTTGGCAAAGAACTCAGCTTTTCATTCTAGAACCAAGCACATACAGCTAAGGTACCACTTCATACGGCAGGTATTGGAAGATGGTGAGTTGAAGCTGGAGAAGATCCATACAGACATGAATCCTGCGGATATGCTAACAAAGCCGGTTACTAAGGAGAAGTTGAATCTTCATTCAACTTCTGTTGGTCTTCACGATTGAGTTGAAGATGGAGGAGCTAGAAGATCTTGCTGTACAGGTATTGGTGCAGCTGGTTTATCTCCAAGTGGGAGATTGTTAGGAGTGTGGAGCTAAAAGCTTCACCAAGGAGCATAGACAAACAGGTTCGGGTCTACACAGACGCCGGCGTCGGTCAGTAGCGACTGACGTCGGTCAGTTGCAGTTCAGAGGCGCCGACGTCGGCAGGATGGTCGGCCGGCGACGGTCACAGGTGAACAGACAGGAACCGACGTCGGTTACCTGCGTGTCCAGAAAGCTATTTCCGAGGACAGAAGCGAGTGTTTGCATGATGAGTTTGAGTTGTAGACTCATGCTCACGTCTCTATTGTTAGCAATATTATTTTTAGAGCCCTTGTTGAAGAGGCTTAACTGTTTGTTGTAAGAGCATGCTTAAGTTTCCTATTTCTATATGTAGGAGAGATCTTCTAAGCTATTGTAAGATGATGAGAGAGAGAGTGTAATTGAGTACGAGTAGAACATTGTGAATGTTTGAAGGACTGTACTTTAGAGAGAGCTCTTGAGGAATAGAGATCTAGTGAGAGATCTTGTGTGCATCTGAGAGAGGTGTGGAAGAACAAAGTTCTTCATTTGTATTCCTATTGTAAAGAGTTTTTAATACAAGTTTTCAGGGTGTTTTCTTGTATATCTTGTTCTGTGCTATTTATCATTTCAGTTACTTATCTATCTGATTATTTCCGCATATTCATTGCTTTCGTAAGTGTAATCCATTGTTGGTTGATCCCCAACATGGTGAACTAGCTGTTGGAGGTTCAAATGCCCAGTGACGGGCATGCGAATGTCAAATTTAAGGTGGTGAAATAGTCGTTGATTTTGAAATGCTTAAGGACAGGCTACAAGTGAACTCAGTGACCTGCCGAGAAGATAGTCTCAAGTGGTCACAAAACCAATAAAAGACAAAGCCAGGAAGAGACAAAAATAACAAGGAAGGACGAGAACATTCTAGGTGGCAAAAGAAGGTGTCGGCACAAGGAGTTATTCTAGTGGTTGAAATAGTCTCTGCCAAGTGGTCCTCAATTAGTGCAAACAGTGAATGATTGGCCTATTTTTTTCCTCATTTTGAATTAACGCGTAGACAATTGCATAAGTATTAAATAAGGGTGGCCTTGTCATTAAAACAATTGGGCGACCCATTCTTTTGCAATAGTGTTCAATACATTTTAAGTGCTAAAGTCAAGACTGGCGACTACACAGCATGGTTCTGTCAGGCCATTTTTAGAAGGATGATATCAACATCAACGACTTCCTCTTCCCAAGGCATTCAACGCAACATGGGTCATTTATTTTCTAGAAAGTGCCAAACTCTTTTCCTAAAGGCCATATATTGTAATCTCTCATTTTGTAAAGAGGATCTCTCAGCTTGTAAGGCAGCGCTCTGCCAAAATTTACCTTGAATCAAAAAGAAGCATTTTTGCCTCCATTTGAGCTTGCACTTTTGCATATATCTATGGATTTGTCTTGTGTTAAGTCATTTTCCTTCATGCTTTCATAGAATGATTCCATCATGTCTAGTGTATTGTGAGTTCTTCTTTTACAGGTTAGCCATAAGTGTCCACAGTAGAGTATAGGCACATGTGAATAGGCTACCATAGTGTGTCTTAGAACACCTTTGGTAGTTCTTCCTCCCTGTATCTTCAGAGGACCCCTAACTCACTGAGGCATAAGAGTTTCTCATATCAAATGAAGTGTATATCAACTTGTTCTTGGTGTAAAGTGTATGTCAAAGCTAAGTAGATCAAACTTGTTTGGTGTATCACTGCTTTAGTTTAGCTTTTATTTTTAGTAATCTTTCTCTCTTTTCAACCCCCCCCATTGTTAGCAGTAGAAAATCCTAGAGCAACTCAAAGATACATCAAAGGGAGATAGCCCTTATCTAGAGATTCTCCCCTCAATTTTTCCAGACCCACAGTAAGAGGGGAGTCTCCATTGTGCCACGTGGAAGAGAGAAGCCAGCCTTCTCTCAAGGGTGCAATCCACAGCGTCAACACATACTTAGTCTAACTAAGGAACAACATTTTGTGATTACACCCTATACTTTGAAAGATGAAATCCTTATTTTTTGTTAATCAAATTACAAATTTCGGCATGCATGAAAAGGATATACATTAAATGGGTTAGAATAGCCTGCAAAATGGATCTGAGTAAAAAAAGTCTACCCACAAGAGATAGCCATTGGCTTTTCAGGGATGTAGTGCATGATTCAATATTGTCTATGAATTCTTTCCATATACCTTTGTTTCTTGCCACTTGGAAGAATGGGATTCCGAAGGATTTCCTCTAGAGTTTATTTATTGAAAATCCCCACTTATCTATTAAGTTAATTTAAATCCTCAGGGAGGTTTGAGGGGAAAATTTTTGATTTGGATTTATTGACATGTTGACTCAAGGAATGTGAATAGTCTTTGAGAATATCCTTGAAAGATATTACATCATTAGAATTAGATTTCCAAAGAAAGAGAGTATCATCAACAAAATGTTGGCAAGAAATTAGTTCAACTCCTAATATTTTAATCCCAGTGTAGAGCCTACACTCATTGAATGGCTCTACTCAAAGTTTCTATGAGAAGGATGAAGAGGAAGTGAGAGAGGGAGAGGGGGTCACCCTATTTAATGCCTCATGGGGACACATTTACTAAAACTAAAAAGTGGGTTGTTGAGATGCAGTTTTGAATGAGGGATCAATAGTCCTTTAAGAACCTGAAGTGATGAATGATTTTGACAATGAATGCCCAATTGACAAGTTGAACACTTTCCTTATGATTAGCTTAATTATTATTCCTTGGATATTTGAGAGCAATAAAGAATGGATAGCTTCATGTGCTAATAAAGATCCATGTAAGATCTGACTTCCCTTTACAAAGGTTGATTGCTTGGGGGAGATAATACAGGGGAGGATTTTTTTAACATTTTTGAAAAGTCTTTCCTCAAAAGTTTGTAAATATCATATCAAAGATATATAGTACGCTAATCCACTAAAGAAAGGATGTTGGCTATTTCTTAAATTAAGGAATTGGAAGTGCAATTCTTCTCTTTGAGGATTTTTGACTGCCTTACTTCATTTACTATTGTCATAACCTCCTTACCTATAAGGTCCTAAAGGTTTGGTAGAAGATGGTTGGGAATTCATCCAACCCTAGTGCATTATCGTTGGACATGTTGAAAATCAATGTGTGAACTTCATACTTGCAGAAGGGAGAAAGGAGAGCCTTATCTTTTTTAGGATTCACCAATGAAGGAATGGGGTCTAAAATAGGATTTTACAAATGATCTATATTGATGGAAGGACCTAAGAGGAGGTTTTGAAAGGAGACTACCTCTAGATAGATTTCTTTGAGGGTTTCCAACAATTGGTTATTTTAGTTGTTAATTTTCATTATTATGTTTATCTTCCTTATTTTGATTATAGACATGGAAAATTTTGGTGTTATTGTTGCCTTCTGAGAGCCACTTCTCTAGATTATTGTCTCCAGTATATTTCCTCTTTGGTGTATATGTCATCTAGTTCTAGGAGAGTGGTTTTTTTCTTTAGAATCAAGTCATCATTAAGTTCCTTGTTAGATGGATCCACTAATGGTTGATAGATCATCCTCAATTTTTTGCTTAGGAAAGAAAATATTATTAAATGAAAATGAAAATGGTTCCAATATTTCATGATTTTTTAAAAATATTTCAATTTAGACATGGAAATAAAATATTTTTTGCTATTCCATGATTATTCAACTACATAAGGGAAGTTAGCATATTTATGCCATAACATTTCAAATTTAAAGTGACATTTGGGAGAGGGATAGTTTGCAATGATATCAAGACTTATCAGATAATATCCAAGCCTACAATTTTTAGAATATGAACTTTAGAGACTAGGGTGATTAAAGCCAATCATCGAAAACCATTAATCTATCAAGGCATTATTTTATGCTATAGAATCATGTTCTTCTATTAGTCTAGGTGAAAAGGACTTTTTGCAGGGAGGTCAACAAGAGCATTCTTATTTATAAAAATCATAGATCCATTTGAGATTGGGTTGTGCAATTGTTACCCCACTTTTTGTCTTGTTTTGAGAGGATGGCTTTGAAGTCTCCTACCAAGATAATGCTAGAGAATTGTTTCTACTTAGATTCCAAAAAACAATCAATTTCAAACCATTCTTTAATTTTTGAGGATGACACTATTGGGTCCATATACATTGATTACTAAAAATTTAATGGGCTTATTATAAGACTTAATGTTACAATAAATATATCTTTTTCTCTTATGAAAACACATGATTGAAAGTTCATGGGAGTCCCAAGAATGCTTAAGACTCTGGAGGATCCATCCACATCTGAGCCTATTGCATTCCATAAGGGCCATTGAGATTTGGCCGAGGAGAATTTTGCATTAGACATTTTTGTTTCTTAAAGGAAGATAATGTTAGGTCATAAAAGGCAAAGTTGTCATTTGAAAAGGCTATATTAGTTAGGTACATTGAGCGCCCTAACATTGCAAGTGATGCATTTCATTGGGACATTAGAGGCTCCTTCCCCCGCCCCGCCCCCCCCCCCCCACCATATAAAATATTCGTTGATTGTCTTTAGTCAACAATTCTTGATTTTTCCTAAGATTTTTATATAGTTTGATCTAGAATTTTCTTCCTTTGACACTGTAATAGTTGATGTTGGAACTTTGAAGTGAGTTTGAGGTGTGAGTAATAACTAACTGACCAGGAGGCTTGATGGGACCATCTAACTCATAATAAAAAGGATATGAGACATACTTAATGAGAGATAGGAGTGCATGATAAGGGGATGGAGGCATGGGGAGGAGAGAGCAATTGTAGTCATGCATAGAAGAGGGGGCAGGGAAACAAAATAATATTTAGGGAATAAGAGGTATGAGGATGGGGGGGAGGGCCGCATGAAGGAGTACCAATGAAAGGGAAAAAGATATATGGGGAGAAGAGGGAACCAAAGGATGGAAGGGGGATAAAATAAGGGGAAAGGGTGATGAAATTATAACGTGGGAGGAGGGAGGGCTCATACAGTCAATACTAATGTGGTTGATGGTGTAGCAGTGGTAGCAATAAAAAGGTAGACCTCAAAATTCAAGGGATTAGTGCTAGGATCTAAGGGAAGAGTAGATGAGAATATGCATAGGGAGGTGATAAGAGACATTGATGGAGATATATTCTCACATAAGTAACAACATGTGGGTCCCCGACATCAAATAAGACAAAAAATATTGATCTTGGAGGCAATGCCTTTTGGAATACCTAGCTTCCAATAGATTGTTGGTAGGTCATAAAGTTTGTTCCACATATGAATGAAAAGATCCACCTTTTTGTAAAATCAAAATGGGTTCCCTATGGTATAATACATAATCTCATTTTTTTTAAAAACCAAGGACCTATCTTGGTGACCTCAACACATGAAGATTCATCATTAAAAATACTTGGAAGAAACCCTTTGGGAGAATCTTGATGGCCTAAATCCAAAACCACCCCATAAAGAATAGATCCAATCCTTTAAATCATAAATGAAGGGCCATAAGCCTGTTAATATATAAAATGATGGTTGTTTTAATCATCACCTCAGCATTAGGTAGAAGCAGTGAATTGTTAGTGTGCAAAGATATAAGAGATGAAGAGATTGACATTATGAAACCAAAGGGGTGAGGGGAGCATGTGAGGGATACGACATGTAGGACAAAGGAGTGGGGCATGGGGGAAGATTATATCATAGATATAGAGGAATTTAATTAGGATAGGAGAGGGGGGGCAAGAATGGAGATAGGCTAAGTGAAGGGCCGAGGGGGTGCGAGGGAAATGTGTCATGATGGGTGGGATGATGGATGAAATGAAAAGAAAAAAACTTGTGAGGTAGAGGGTTATGATAACCAAGCATAACATTGACATTTTGACTCTAATTAAAATGAATAGGGTGAGGAGGAGACTCATAGGAGAGTTTGTTATCCAATAGAAGGATATTAAAATGTGAGGGGTTGTCCACCTATATTAAGGCATATCTATAGAGGAAGCATTTGAAATTGGGATCCCCCAAAAAACTAGGACCCAAGCTTGTTGCATAATCATGATTACTTGAGGTTGAGAGTGAAATCATTAAGATAATTGACATTTGAATTTCATGAATTGCATATTATAAAATTAAAAAAATCACATTCTTAAAAGAAATTGACACTCCTCTCCCTTATGGTTTTACCATGTCTAAGTTTTCTTTATTTGATGGGTGTGGAGATACTTATTTACATCTTAAAAACTTTTGTGCTTCTATTTAGAAATGAATATTTCCCATTTTTAGTTAAAATATCATTCTAGTAATACAAAGATGATGTTTCAACTACTACATTCTCATTACGTTATTTCCAGATATATGGAAACTTCACACTCATAATGAACAATATCATCATGTCTATGACTAAACACTAAGTGCATTTTTGAATTGGTTTGTTCACTACTAAATAAATAAATATATCTGTCACAAAAATATTTAAATACTCCTCTTCAAAGTCTCTAACTTCAGTAAGCTTGTTACTTGTTGCTTATGTTGGTAGCTTTTAATTCCTCTTCCTTCAAAGTAGATCAAAGGATTTTACTTAAAGTTGTATAGTTTGTGTACCTTATTGTACATACTAGCTATTTTGAAGCTCTATTATCAACGTATATAATTTTGTGAATAGCAATATCCTAGTCCCTTCATTTTGACTTTCTCAAGGGCTTGGAATAATGATAAATATCAATTCATATATTTCAATTTCGATCTATTACTTAGAATACCACCATTTTGTTTTATGTTCAATGTATATTCTACACATATTTTTGATATTATCTCCTAAAACAACAAAGAACATTGGGCTAGTTTTTCCCTAATGCATTTTGAAATCACTACAATTTTAATACATTTACCAATTTAGTATTGATAAAATTTGTGATCACCACTTGTGAATTTTGGTTGCTTTACTTCCTTGGAGTTAAAAACATAAACTATGTATTTATCCTAATTATGAAAAATAGAGGTCACTAGCGAATTATATGAATTGCTATTAATATTCCATATGCAATTTAGTTTCTTGAAAATTTTGTTTACTCTAATTTTTTGAACTCTAAAATGGTTAATGTGTCTATCTTAATCCTTAGTATAAATCTTGTCAAAATGGAAGTCACCAACAAATTTTATTATTTTGCATTAGTTCCCTCACATCCAATTAAATCTCAATTTGAATTTGAAATGACACCATATGTCCAATCTTGTTAATTCCTTAATGTTGTGAATCAATGACAGACGAGAATGTTGGTCCTTATATCTTTTCAATTTCAATATCAAGTCATTTGGGCTTAACAATTATATGAATTTGATGTTATATCCATTTAGAACAATCACTTCTTCTTTGAATGCAAATATGAAATTATTCAGTATTACTGTCAGCTCAACTTTACTTAACAATTTACTATTTCCCCTATATAATAACAGTAATTTTCACATTTTAAAATAAAATTCATAATCTCATACTATAAAATTATAATTTTTGTTTGCTCTGTTCACTTGAACTACTAAATGTTGTTTATTCTAGTCTTCACTGTGGAATTTGCCAACCACATATTCAATTTAAATTCAAAAGGTTAGTGTATCTAAAATTCTATGAAATATGTTCTCCATATATGCATTGAATTATATCCACGTACTTCCCTTTCAGTGAAACAGGTTTATTTATCCATGAGTCATAAATTAATTCCTTTCCAATAACCTCATCTTCAGTTGGCATTTCTATAACCATAAAGAGGATAGTCCATCTACAAACATCAATCATAGTGACTTCCAACATTATAATCCTTAACATGCTAATCAATCCTTTCCAAAGCATACTAGATCATCCAAGTAATCCAAATGAATAAACATAACAAACTAACTTCAGAACACGACATCGCCACTATCAAAAATCATCTCACCATAAGCTAATTTCTACATGTAATTTCTTCATCTTTCAATAATGTACTAATTAGAACACAACTAACTATTCAAACATTAAAAATGTATCAAACAACAAACTATGTGCAAGACAAAAAAGGTACTATATTAAGGTTTTAACATATAAAAAGCCCACATTTTTTTCCTCTACTTCCAAGAAGACCATTTAAAACAAGAAAAAAATTAAAAATACAGGAACTTGTTTTTTTTTAAAGTTTCCCCCTATTATCTAGTAATTTTTAATTCCCCTTTACACTTATGGCTATTTTTAATTCTTTTGTTGAAATTCGTAATCTCAACCTACAAATTATGGTTTTTATGTTCCTTCTAGCTACAAAACCTATATGTGTTTATCTTAGTCTCTTTTCTAGTCACAAATAAATAGTCAACAAAGTGGCCACAACACACCTTCCATGTTTTATTCATATTATAATAAAATATGAATCATTTTTGCCACTATAACAGAGTACACACATTGAGAGAATGTAGTGGGTTATTGGTACCCACATAGGTCTCCATGATTTTGGCTTAGCCCACGTCACTCATTATTACATATACGAGGCTTTGCAATATTCATGTGGCTCTATCAAAAATAAAACTGACACGATCTTATTGTTCCGTGTCATATGACTAATTAAGGACTCTAAACACATTAAGGTGGATCATACTTTGTAATGCATATGCATACTTGAATACTCACCACAAGGTATTCCCATCACATTTGAGTCACAAATACTAGTGGGTTCCTCATATTCCTCATGGCCACCAATGTGTTCACATACACACAACCCATGCATACTAAGTATTTAACACATATAAGTGGCCCAACTAGTGACCCTTCACAAATTTCAAATTAATTATGTCATTGTCTAAATTATAATGGGACCATGATTTAAATAGGGAAACCTGCATATAACTTAAGTGAAATCAAGTTGCAGGCATGATGTCAAGATGAGTGCCATGTGGTCTCACCATAGACCACTTGAAACCTCAAAAAAAAATTCAATCGACACTGTCCCAATGGTCCATGTCATATGAATAATCATGAACTCTAATTACATGAAGGAAAATTATATTTTATAATGCATTTATAGACTTGAATACTCACCACAATGTTCACATAAGGCATTCACATCACATTTTAGTCATATTGATTAGTGGATCCATCACGTTTGGCATGGCCACCAAAGTCACAAAATGCACATGACCCATGCGTACTAAGTGCTTAACCCATACAAGTGGCCTAACTAGTGACCCTTCATAGATTTAAAATTAATTAAGTTTTGGTCTAAATTTTAATGGGTCCACACTTTCACCAGGGAGAATTACACATAACAAAAGTGAAAGAAGGCGATAAGACATGACACTTGTGGCCTCATTATGGACTTTTTATGGCCTCAAACAAATAAAAGCTAAGTCCACCTTGTAAATTAAAAAGGCTTAACAACTTGCTTGATTGCCACCACATGTTGATGTAAATAGTGACCTCAGCCTCACTTTGATGTACAGACATTAAGTTGGTTTTTAAAGTCTAACACACCCTCATATTCATGAACTCTATGGGGTGGCCATAATGCATAAGTCAAAGGGCAACCTCTCTGTGACTCTAGATGGCAAGATATCTACCCCATGACAAGATCATAAATAGGTCTTCATGGCCCAAGCCAAAGACTAAGCACAATATAATAAGCCAATATTATTTTAAGGTAGGGTCAATATGATTCACGCCCAAAAGGATTATTATGCAACTCATAAGTTTATATAAAGCCATTGTGATTCAACCCATTGGGATAGCATAAATTTTATTTTGTGTAGGGCCACATAAATTTTCAAGGACTCGTATATGTAGAGTGATGTAGTATGAGCCACAAGCATTGAGAGCTTTATGGGTATCGAGATCCCACTACACTCTCTTAATTCATGGAACTTGTTATAATGGCTAAGTGATTAATAATTGATGCCATCATTATGACTTAGGATGTCCAACTTTTCCATACCTCAAATGTAACAAAACATAGACTATACTCTTTAACATATCGCTTACGGAGGCAAACTTACTTTAGATCATTGTAAAGAGTGACCAAGTACATGACACTGAAAATAGTCACATGAGTCATAATAGTAATGATCATAAAGTCACAAACTTCACTAGAAACAAGCACGAGAGGAAGTATTCCCTAATTTCTTCAAGTAGCGAGATATCTACGAGATATTACAATATTTGTAAATTAAAACTACTTTTTTAATATAACTTTAAACAAGTCTCAAAACTCTTTCACTCTAAGAATTTTTCTAAACAACAAGTACTAAAATCTCATCGTGACTCTTAATAAAATATCTATAAAACAAAATACTTTAAAACACATATATATCCCTAATACCTTCTAAATAAAGGGGCATGGCAATCTCTTTTTATAAAAAATCAATGTTCTACAAAGACACATCCCTGCCCCTTCATTCCTTTTCATGGCATTTCATTATGAAATGTGCAGCGTATAATGACATTCATATCAAGTACAGAGATAACTTAAGGGTTGACAACTTAACTATGTTGTTTGAAGAGGAAAAGTTACATAGAACAACAAGATTTCTCATGAAGATCCATAATAGGAGAGTTAACATCAAGAAGGAATTATAAATCTTGCATTATTAATATGACAACCCTTGTGTGAGGTTGTCATATCACAAAATAATTTTGTTGTAGCTCTTGGTCCTATAGACTGTTGGGTCTCATGAAAATTATTAAAATCTTTCATTTCATTTCATTGTCCTCATATGTGCTTCTCATATATAGTATTTTTATATTCAAATATTATTCATAAGTTTTGGACTTACTTTTTGACATCTATTTTATGATCCAGGGTTCTTCGGGGTAATATGGAAAGAAAATAAAGGCCATGCAATAGCTAGTCCCTACCTTTGAATTGAAAATTGTTTATGGTTGAGTATTTGTCCATAAACATAAGAATTGCAACATGGCTAATCTTGATTCTAAATATTTTATATTGAATTACATGTAATTAAATTAATTAAATCATGTTTGGGTAAGTGCACAAAGTTGGGGGACAAAAAGTGGCCTACTCGTGGACATGATTTTTTTGAAATTTTAGAAATCTGAACTTCTGTAGATAATTTGAGATATCTACACTCCAAATTTGAAGATGGTGTAATAACATGAAATGTAGGATTTTGAGTCGAGTTTCCAAAACACTAGTTTTTTTTAAAATGGTTAAGTGTAACTAGGTCAAACATCTAATATTTGAATAGGAACTCCTTTTTTTTTCAGAAAACATAGTAGATAGACGGTCATGACGTACACCATTTTTTTAGCAACGTTTAATATTATTTGAAACCTTTAGGGGGAAATTTAGATAAAATATTCTAGCAAATCACCTATATTTTTTTATAATTTTTTAATGAATACTTTTTTTTTGAATTTTGCAAGTAAATAGATCCTAAAAACTGACAAAGAAATGAATAGTCATCTGTATGACATGCCTAACTACCTCAAAAAAAATGAAAATCAATTTTTTTTTGAATGTGTGTAGAATTAGGCCTACTTGATCACCATATAATTTGTTTTTCACTTGGATCAATGAAATAAAAATTACATGAATATGTATAGGTATGTATGTTTTCAACATGTAGTAGCCTAAAAAAGGTATAGTTAGAAATAAACATAGTTTGAAAGCTTAAATTAGTCCAAAAATTATAAAAATCATATTTTTGGAAAGAGGAGAGTATGGTCATCGTGATGGTATAAAGTTTTTAAATTTTCACATTGAAATTCTTAGTGTATTTGGAAATCAAAGTTGAAATATGTTATTTATTTTCATACATTTCAAAATGATAGTCCAAGCCTTTGGATCGGAAATTAAAGCCATTCCCAAGCTAAAAGGTGTGGGAATTAAATTCAAATTGAAATACCATGATTGTATTATTAATTGGGTTATTAACGTGGTCATGATATTTAATAATGTGATCGTGTTACATATTCTCAACACCCTAAAACCAGAATATGAGCCATTAGGCCTAGTAGTCTTAAGATCAAATATTGGTTGATTAAGATTATAGTTTGGGACCAATGTTCTTGTCAAGAATTGATTGCATTGAATGATAATTGAAGATGTATTAGCATATGAATTAATTTATTGTTCCTTTGATCACAATATGGTGTGAAATCGGGCCAATAGATCCCAATTTGACATTAGATGGGCATATTTCCTTGGATGGAGCTTGGTTGGACCCAATTACGTATCAAAATAAACTAAATACTTGGTTTTTTATAATATGGTATGCAATTAGAAACCCAATTGACATCATATGGACATAATTCCTTTTTCAGGGCTCGTTTAACCCAAATTGTGTATTAGATTGAACTAAATATTCAATTAGTTTAATATGGTCTGCTATCAAAGCCGTAATTGACATTACATTGAAGGAATTCCTTGAATAAGAACTAATTACTCTTAATTACATATTATATTAAAGAAAATGTTTGATTGGTTAAATATGATGTGCAATTAGGGAAAAATATTCACAATGGGCATTAGATGGAAACAATTCATTGCATGTGGTTAAAAATGCCTCAATTGATATTCTAGGTGGAAGCAGTTAATTACATAGGACTTGGTTGTCCTCAATTGTGTATAGTATTACAAAAAATATCAATTGATTTAACATGGTGTAATTAAAGCCCCAAATGACATTAGATGGATGTAATTCCTTGCTTGGGGATTGAGTGGCTCCAATTGCATATCATATTGAACCTAAATACTCAATTGGTTAAATATGGTGTGTAATCAGGGCTAATGGAACCCAACTGGAACATTATATGGACAAAATTACTTTCATGGGGCTCAATTATCCCCATTTATGTATAAGATAAAACCAAATACATGATTAGTTGGATATAGTTTACAATCAGGGTCAACGATGTTGTAATTGACATTATATGTATGAACAGTTACTTGCATGAGCCTTGGTTGGCCATAATTTCATATTCAACTAAACTAAATACTTGGTTGATTCAATATGTTATGTATTTAGGACCAACAGAGCCCCCTGTTGACAGTAGAAGGATGAAATTTATTACAAAAGGCTTGTTTGGACTAAATTTCATTTATCATATTGAACCAAATATTATTTCAATTGAATTTGGTACACAATAAGAATCCCAAATGTTATTAGATGGATGTAATTCCTTACAAAGGGTTCAATTGGTCCTGATTTCATATCAGATTTTATAAAACACTCAATTATTTGTATAAGGTGTGCAATTAAGGCCCTAACTAAAATTATGTTAACATAATTCCTTGGACAAGCCTCAATTGGCCCCAATTATGTATCATCTAGAACCGAATACTTGAATGGTTCAATATGGTATGCAACTAGGGCCAAGTAAGCCCCAATTTACATTATGTATGAATGTAATTCCTTGCACATGTCTCCTTTGGACCGAATTGCATATCAAATTAAAAAAATACTTATTTTTTTAATATGGTGAGCACTTGGATCCCCAATTGATATCATATGGATGAAAGTTCTTACATTGAGGCTCAGTAGACCCTTGGGATCAATTTAGCCCCAATTAACATCCTTTATATATAATAAGAATTAGGTTCACAGGGATGAGCTTGGTTAAAATTGCATCAGTCATTGCCATAATTGTCTTTGTAGGTTCAACTAGTGATGATGTGGGGGATAATTGATCCCAAATTCACATTCTTTACTCATAGATCTATGTTAAAGGAGCTCAAATTTTCCCCAATCACCATCATGATTGTACCTTATATACATTAAAACCTATACCCTAAGCCCTAATACCTAAAGTTCCTAATTGTTAAACTCTAAACCATAAATATAAATTATTTAAACCTTGAACGAATCATTTTAGACCAAATAAACATCATTTAGACTAAGAATTAAGTTCACAAGGCTCAGTTTGGCCTAAATCACACTACTAATTACCTTGTTTGACTAATTCACTCAATCTGCATGATGGCATCCATGGTATAATGACAACCCAAAAACAAATAGGTCCAAGTGATTCAAATTGTCCTCAATTATCTTTGCAATTGATCCTGTGTACCCTAAACCATGTATATACATTAAAACCTATAAGTTGTAAACCATAAACCCTAAACATTATACCCTAAGTTGTAAACCATAAACTTCCCATATTTAACAACTTTAATTTAGTCTTAATTAACATATTTTATAGTATGAATCATGTTTGAACACATGGCATATCTAGCGATTAGACATTAATATATATAAGGCCTTAAACCTGAACCTTATACCCTAAACCCTAATCCCTAAAACATGAATTATAAGCCCTATGACCTAATGCCCACTACATGTCACAAACATACATGTCTTAAAATATAACTAATTTTATCAAGAGATGTCATAAAATGCACTTTTTAAACCTATGGCTAAAGCCTTTGGAGTACCAATCTAGCTGTGCATCTGAGGTAAATTAGGGTTATTTCTAGTCCCTTCAACCTAATTAACCAAAGAGGAGCATCTAGTTGATTATTTTAATCAAGGAGGCATTTGAGGCCAATTTGAACCCATTCAATAATAAGATATGATTTGGGTCAAAATCAAAAGATTGGTTTTCTATCATGAATTGATCCAATTAGTCAATTTGTGTAATTCCCTGTGTGATATGGGTAAAATTGAGCCCTGCTGACCAAATTTGACTTTTAAGTCAAATTAGGGCACCCCTAGTAAAAAACATGGTTTTTTAGGTCTATAAGGGGGTATAATATATTGTCATGAGGTGTTTTATATGCTAATTAATGTCAACTAGTGTTATATTAGCTTTGGTCAATTAGTTTCTATGTTCTTATATCATTTTTGGGTCATTTGAGGGGTTAAAATGGTGTATTTAACACTTTTTATGGGTTTATTGGGAAATGTGAAGGTTAAAAAAGGCTAATGTCATGTCACGTGTGTCTAATTAAGTCTTAAATAACTGGTAAAATTGAAATTTGTAGGCTATGCAAAAGAAAGGGTAGTTTTCTAATGAAAGGAGAAGAAAATGGCATTTGTACAACCTCCTTGGGAAGTGTGCTACATGGGATAGGGTCAAGGGATGCATTTTCATCTTCCTAAACTCAACTCCAAGCTTGGAATGATCTGAAAGTGCCATTTCTAGGCCAAAACTATTCTATCTCTTTTTCACCCTTCTTGGCATAGAGAAGTGACTTATAGGTTCTTGCTTGGTACGATCAGCACAATGGGTTTCAAGAAAAACCATCTTAAGGGAATATTCTACACTCAGATACATCCATTTTAATATCAAGAAGTTTAAGAGTGATCACTTTTGATTTATAAATCATCTATTTGAAGTTGACTATTCAAAATTGCCTGCTAATCTGTATACCCTCTAAGTTTTGCTTTGGTTTGGGACATTCTATACAATACACTTGTTGAGATTGTTTATAGAGAATATTAACTTCCTCTCTTACTTTCCATGATTGGTTTCAGCTTTCAAGTTATTTTGATAATCCATCTAACTCACTTTGCAGGAAGGTGTCACCCACCATGAATAATTCAAGTCAATTTTCCACTTGTAAAAGTTTGAATTCTATAAAGAGGACATGAATAACATGTTTATAAGTGTGTTTAAGGTTTTTAAGTCTTTATTCATCCTTGGTTATCATATGGTGGTGGCCCAAGTTTTCATATGATGCAAAAGAGGAGATTGTAGTAGTCATGTTGGACATTTTCACACATTTGGTCATGTTAGCACACTTATAGGGTCCTCATACAGATTAATCACATTGAAAGGGAAGTGTCTGAGCTAAGAAAATATTTTGATAGTGAGGAAGGTTATTTGAAACTTGTGAAAGATCCAAGTTACATTGGAAACTATAAGTATGCATATGATGTATAAGGTTATATTGCCTGCTCAGTCAAATGCACACTTATAGGTGGTGGTAACAGAGCATGGAGGTACCTTTTGAGGTGTGGAAGCAAAAGATGAATCTTTATTTGGGATCTTGATATGATAAAGGGACTATGGCAGGCTTGTTTGAGGATCAAATTGGCAAATAAGGGTTGGAAACCACTTTCAAAAGGCCCAATGACTTATATAGGGATGTTTTCCCTGAATGGGTAAAATAAGGGTTAAGGGACTTATGGTGAATATCATAAAACATGGTGATGAAATATTTAAGGAATATAGGTAGGTGAGTTTTGTTTCCCCTAGCATATACTAGGAGCTTGTAAAACATGAAGGCCAAATGGTTAGTATAAGATGAGATTTAAAGGCCCAAATATGCCTCTAAAACCACTAAAACTAGGCAGTAGACTCTATAGGGTTTGATTTACAAAATGGCTTTAGAACTTCAAGGATTAAATGAGACAAATTTCCATTTTAGATACCTCATAAAGTGAAAGAGTTTCCTTTAAGCATGAAGGTCATCAAGAGAGTTGATATACTATACTCTAACCCCTAAACACATACCATGTTCATACAAGTTGATCAAATAGACACTTACAGTAGGCAGGCAGTGACCTAAAGGGGTATGTCTAAGTATGAGAAATAGCTCTTTTGTGGTTGACATGTTTCAAATCAAGATTTAATGGATATAATTCATTATGGAGAACCTTATGAGGCTTTAATAAGGCCATATATTGCTTCATCCTTCTTAAATGCACACCTATAATCTTATGTGTGACTGTGTAGGATCTTGAACTAGTTTTATATGCTTCAAAGTTGTTTTAGCCATTCATAATCAGTAAAAAGTGAATTTAGGTGAGATGTGGTTATCAAATTTATAGTAATTTTTTTTCAAAATGATGAATAGGTTTCAATAAGCTAAAACAACCTACAGGCAGAGGAAGAAAAGGTGTCTCAGTCAGCTAGGTATGGAGACAAAGTTTTGTTTACTTGGGATCTTAGTGATGATCTAGAATTTTCAAGGTGAATAAAAACATAATAAGATGTTAGGTGGTTCTAAATATCTAAGGAGGAATTCTAAACACCATGAGCAAAGCTAAACTACAGACCATATACGCCTACAACCTGTTGTAGGTGACTGTAGGTGAACAATGATGTGAAAAGTGTGCCTAAGTGGTGACTTAGGGACACTCAAGATGAAATAATGGGTAAAATCAATATCAAATGGTCATATAAACCTCAAAAAGGTTCCAATACATTTTTATAATACCTAATCCAATTCAATAAACACCTATAGGGTTTCATTTTCCTCAACACAGTGACTGTGTTGATTGAGCAGATAGGGGTAATATTTGAATCTCTTGACGAAGGTAAAGCATGTAGATGAATAAAATGAACCTAAATAAATGAAATATGTATTTATTGGAATAATAGGAGATATTAAACATTGAAATTAAAGTCTAACCATACACCAACATCTACAAGTAGGAGTAAACATGGTGTCTCAATCATAGCAAGAAGAGACTCAGTTTTGAAGCCCAAGGTGCATAAGAAAGGTTAATGGAGTATGTGACGATGGATAAAACCTATAATTAACCTTATTAATATATAAATGTGAAATTTTCAACCTATAAACATTGGATAAAAGTAGAGATAAGGTATCCTAAAGTGTCAAAACATAGTCAAATTGGAAGAAGCCAGTACACAATCTACTTCTTAGTAGTCTACCTTAGAATTTAGAGCTTTTGAGCGATCAAATCACCAAACCAAAGGCTCAAAAATTGTACAAAGAATTTTTTTGAGTTGTTAAGGCTCATAAAATGGAATATTTATTTGATATAATAGGGGAAGTACCCCCTGTTTTGTCTCAGATAGGGGGTACTTCCCCTCATGCAAACCCTACAGGGTTTGAGGAATATGGTAGAAAAGAGTAACCATAAGCCAAGTAAATATTTAAAAATGGTTTGGGAAGATTAAATTCACATATGGTATCATGATATACCAATAAAGAGGGGATATATCTAAACAGGGAAGCCCAAAGTGCAAAAGGTCACAAACAGGCTTCTAGGCATAACTAAGCCTAGAGGCCAAATGGAAGGTCAACTTCAGTTTTGGCATGAGAAAGACATTCCACATTATTAAATAATTTTTTAAAGGTGAATTTATATGTGTGGGATATATTTATGCAATAATAATCATCAATAAACCATTTTGAGCCTCAAGGTGCAGCTAATCCTACTAGGCAAAGGTGAGGCCTAATAAGCAAAGAGGAAGTCATTCATCCTGTTGGCATTGAACATGATTTGAAATATATTGTAACATGTTCATATAGATACTAAATAATTTTTTAATCTTATATATTTCATATAAAACCAAGAGAAATCCATTTTTTGACCTCAAAACCACTTAGACTTGTGCAGAATGGTGAAAACAAGCTCAAATTGGCAAGTTTGATTACTCGTATCTCACCTAAGGTTTTGCATGGGAGTCCAAGGAATTTTAATATGTTATAAATGTCCCTAAAAAAAAAATTTGTGATTTTTTTTATAAGTTTGGACATCCAAACTTTATGAACCAACCTTAAGACCAAAAACAACCCTAAAACCCTACTAAACCCTTGCCAAGGACCAGTTTTGGGAAATGAGGTTGGATAGATGATAAGATGTGATATTTTGTCTATAATAATTATTATAGGTTTTATATGACTCCATCAGGCTACTTCACACCAAGATGAGTTGTGTAGACTTGTACATATGGGGGCAAAAATAGGGTTTTTCTCACTATTTTATGTGTTATGCAAGATACAAGAAGATTTAAGAGATGAAAAGAAATTTATATGGAATATTAAGACTTAAAATAATTAAAAATATTAATTTTGTGCCATGAAACAACTTATAAGTGTCACAACTAGGTGTTTCAACTCAGTGAGTCAAATCTAGCATATTGGACAAGCTAGTGAAAAAAATGGAAAACTTCATGTGAGATGAATTTAAGGTGTCCTTGATGCTTCCAAGGCCATTTAGGGACTAAAAACCTATCATTAACTCCATCCCATGTATTTTCATGGACAATTGATGCCAATTTTGAGGCCAAGTGTGCAGGGTGCATGAAAGGAGCTCTTTTTGGACTACAGATGATGATGGCTCACTTTTAGAGGTTTACAAAAGAATAAGAATGCAAATAATGAATGGAGACGCATGTATTATGTCCCTAAACTTCATTATGATCATAAAACCTATTCATCATTATCTATGGGATGTTTAAACATGCCCAATCATGAAGGTAGTTTTTTTGTGCAAAAGGAGGAGTTTTGTGCCATTTTGCAAAACTTTGATGACTTGAATTGACATTTCTACTTCATAACCTTGTATGTTTTGACCCATAACTTCTTATAATGAATGGATAACTTATTTTCTTAGCTTGACAAGTGTCCTTGTGACCCTTGGACTTCCCTATTCTCTCTATCACAAGTTCTATAAGATTTATTTGATGTATCACCTCCTTAGTTTAGATTTAATTTTAGTTATCTCTATCCATTTTCACCCCCTTATCAAATTTTTTTGGTGTATCACCTCCTTAGTTTAGATTTAATTTTAGTTATCTCTCTCCCTTTTCACCCTCCAAAAGTTTAGTTGTAGTTTGATCCATAGTGGTACATCAAGGGAACTAGCCCTATCTAGAGACTCACCTCATTCCTTAGGTTACCCACAAGCCTAGAGGTGATTCCATTATGCCACTTGGATGTGGAGAACTTTACATCCCCTCAAAGGGTGCATATCCAAGTGACAACAAGCCCCTAAACCAAATTTATGGCTCAATCAATTGTATAACATGTATGTAACATGTGCATGGCACGATTGACCCTAATTTTATCATAAATACAAACATAAAGGTAATAAAGTCATACATAGCTAAAATTTTCTTCAATTACCTTAGTGATTGGACCCTATATCTGATATCTTAAACCCTAATTTGCCCTATACCATTTAACTTTAAGCCTAAAAACCTTTGACCATTTACATTAAACCTTAAGCCATAAGCCCTAAACCTTAAACCCTTTAAATTATAGACTCTAAACCCTAAACTAATAAATTTAGACCAAATTAACATCCTTTATATATCGTAAGATTTAGGTTCACAGGGATGAACTTGGTTAAAATTGCATCACTCATTACCACAACTAACTTTGTAGGCTCAACCTATGATGATGTGGGGGATAATTGATCCCAAATTCACATTCTTTACTCATAGATATAGGTTCAAGTCTCCCAAATTTACCCCAATTGCCTACACAATTGTATAAATATACCCTAAGCCTTGATCCTTAAAATTCCTAATCCTTAAACTCTAAACCACAAATATAAACTCTTTAAACCTATAACCAATCATTTTAGCCCAAATTAACATCATTTCTATATTAAGAATTAAGTTCATAGGGCTCAACTTGGCCTAAATCACATGATTGATTACCCCATTTGACTAATTCACTCAATCTACATGATGACATCTAGGGTATAATGGCAACCAAAAACACATTTTACAGTCGTAAATGGGTTGAACTGGTTCAAATTATCCTCAAGTATCTTTGTGATTGACCCTATGTACCCTAAACCATGTATATATATTAAAATCTAGAAGTTGTAAACCGTAAACCCTAAACACTATACCCGAAATCGTAAAGCATAAGCTTTACCTATTTAACAATCGATTTGGTCCTAATTAACATATTTTATATTAAGAATTAGGTTCATATGGCATAGAGTGATTAGACAAATTAAAAAATAGGTCCTTAAACCTAAACCCCATTTGGGGGTTGATCATCTCCAGTTTTCCCAAATCACCATCATGATTGTACCTTAGATACCCTAAAACCTATACCCCAAACACTAATGCTTAAAATTCCTAATCCCTAAAATATAAATCATAAATATAAACTCTTTAAACCTTGAACCTATCATTTTAGCCCAAATTAACATCATTTAGACTAAGAATTATCTTTGTGATTGACCCTGTGTACCTTAAACCTAAGCCTTAAACACTATACCCTAAATTATAAACCAAATTTTTTCCCTATTTATTAATCGATTTAGTCCCAATTAACATCCTTTTGTAGTAGAAATTAGGTTCACACGTGGCATATAGCAATTGGACCTTATACACACCCTTAAACCGAAACCCTACATGCCTTAATCCCTAAACCCTAAAACATAAATTATAATCCCTAATCTGTAAAACATAAATTGTAATCCCTAATCTATAAACCCTATGCATTAATACCTTAATCCCTAATCCCTAATCCCTTACCTATATTAATTATAACGTGATCATGTTATTCTTAACATAGGCAACATTCAATTCTCATTGCCAATTACCAACCCCAAAGCTTATACTGAAAATAACACAATCATGTTATTGTTAATATAAGCTTTTTGATGGGTTGGGTGAGCCAAAACCTTATACAACACATAACGCGATCACGTTATTATTATTTTAGATTAAGTTCACTTATCAATGATTAATTTTAACCCAAATCAAGACTTATATCCCACAGATATTCTTTATTTACTTCTGTGAGATTTGTGTACTTGACCTCACCTTTGAAAAGTTGTCAATTGTCCCTTTTGATGGGTATCGGATAATGTTCAAAGAAAAAGAAAAAGTTGTTGAAGAATAAAACACCAGAGGAATTAGAAGATTTGAGAGAGAAACATAAGCTACAAATGCAAAACTTCATGGTAGATAAGGTACAAACCCTAATCTTGATGAAACAAATGCCATAGATAATGAGGCAATTGATGATAATGAATTAAACAATGATGAAATTATCTATAATCAATTGTATAATGTTGAAATTGACCATAATGAAATGAATAATAATGAAATTGACCATAATGAAATGAATAATAATGAATTTGAAAATAATGAATTAGTTAATGTTGAAAGTTCACATTCAAAGTTCCAAGTTTTTTATTTTTTTGATGATGAGTCTATGTATGATGCTTCACCCCCCTTGAATGAAGAAAATTTGATGGAAATAAATAATGATGAAATTAACCATCAATAAAATTTCGTGGAAACATATAATGAAGAAATTAACAATGAAGAAAATGTCTTCCCACCTCTAAACAATGAAAGTAATAATGGTTTTGAAACACCCTCTCAACAAATTCCACCATTACCAACACCTCCAAGAATTATGCATAGAAAATACAAGTACTTAATTAAAGTCGATGAAAATATTTTAAAACTAATGCATAACTAAATGTCTGATTGCCATTCAAGAAGACTGACTCAACAAAGTTGAGATGCTTTCTTTCATAATTTGGAGTATGATAGTCAAAGATGTTAATTATTTATTTCATTGATAAAATTGATTAAGATGAGAATTATAATATACACATTTAGACTAAGAACATCTAACATGTGTTAGAAATACATAACATAGAGCAATATTAATGAATTAAAGATGGAAATAAAATGCAGAAAACACAACACAATAGAGACACAAATTTAACATGATTCACCTAATTTATGGGTTACGTCCATACAAAAACAATCAATCCTAATTATTTAGTCCAACAAATGAAGGAAAAAACCTACAATACAACCATTGGAATATCCTCTTCACTCACATACAGCGTGCCACCATAATTAAAATGCCCTCATATCAAAGGAAGGTTATATATTAGGGAAAAATGCACAAACATAATTTTTACTATTAGATCTACAACCTAATAATGAATGGTCTAGATTTACTATGAAATTACAATATTTTACAATGCATTTTTAACAAAATTTTGTACAGTGCATTTTATTTAAAAAATTACTTCGGGAGCGCTACCCCCAAACCCCCACCAAGGAGGTTTTCAAGTAGGTCACCACCCCCCTGGACCCCCATGATGACCATAGTGGGGGGGCATTGCCCTCGCCCCCGTCGGGAACCAAGCATTATAATAAGATCAAGCTCCACCATCCAACAACATGGATAATGAAAATAATGAAATTTGTTAAAAATCTACATAATGTATATCATATTGTAGGCCCAAAATTATGCATCAAAGATTGTAATGTTTCCTGATGTATACTTACAACTTGTGCAGTAAGTGACAAAATAGGGGAAAAATGAATGGTTTGAAAAATAAACTGAACACTTAATATAAATAGAAAAAAATAATGAAAGTAACTGAAAGATGTGAAAGACTTAATGAACCTAACACCAATGAGCTCTGGGCATTCTCTAGTAGACTTCCACAAAAGGACAAGGCTATAACCGATACTCTCAAAGAGTTACTCAATTTTGGAAAGACAATATAAGAGTTTTGCCCAATGTAAGAGATGTGAAAAGAATAGTTGGTTCTCGTAACCATGAACCGCATCCAAAATATTTATTAAATATGACTCAAACACAATTGTAATCTAAATTTTTGGAAAAATATGCACAAATTTCTATTTGTCAAAGATATTTTGAGATGTTAAAACCTTTTTATGTTAAAATAAATCACACATGCACCACTTGTTGTTGTAGGCAACATGTTGAATTTTCAATGTACTATGATGTTTTTTGCCATATTCATTGTACTTTGTATACTAAAATTTTGCAGGAGTGTGGCATTGAATTGCCACCAAAATTAGCTAGGGAATTTATTCCAACTATCTTTGCAAAATATCGGATGGGCAATTATTTTACAATAAATCATGTTTTAATAGAAATTGCAGCATTTGTGGTGGATTGCCAAATTTAATAAAATGTATCCATGAGGAGATTACAAGTGCAATTGGATAGGAATTAATTGGTTTAAAAAAATATAAATCAGTGACTTATCAAGTAAAAGATCACACAGAATCTAAAAGGTGTGAGCTTGTTACAAAAAAGATACCTATTTTTGAATTTTTGGTCAAATTTAGGGATAATATTATTTATGAGTATGCAAGGCCTACACATAGCGCTAGATGGTTGAATGAACATTTCAAGATATGCAAGGATACATTCCCACTTGGTTTCATTGTTTCAGTAGTTGATTTTTTTTAGAATTACACATTCAAACCCCAAATGGAAGTTCAATCACAATATTACAACTCATTACAAGTTGCCATATTCATGTATATACCTGATAATACAGAGCAACAAAAAAAATATTAATGGAGTACCATTTCTATGTCATCAATGATAGATCACATTTTTCAAAGTATGTGCAAGGTTGTTTTTAGAAGTTCTATGAACAGTTGAGTCAGAACTACATTACTTTCAATCAACATTACATTTGGTCAGACAATTGCAAATCACAGTTCAAAAATGCAAGGATGTTTTATTGGTTGAGCAAGATGGATGTTACCACTGGTGTAGAACACATTTGGAGTTTCACCGAGGTGGTCCACGGAAAAGGGGAGCATGATAGTGTTGGAGCATGTGTAAAAAAAGCTATTGCAAGGGATGAGTTAAAATTTGAAGAGGGTGTTCATTTGACATATGTAAAAACTGTGGTTGAATGGTGTAATGAGAATATATGTCATGGTTCTAAACCAAATTTTATTGTTTGTAGACATTTTTGGTTGATGGAAGAAGAACACTTGGTAAAGTATGAGGATTGTATGACTCTAATGGGTTCAAGCGACCTCCGCTCATTTTGTAGCTCAAATGCAAGTTCTTGGACTATTCATACGAGACACTTGACATGTTTTTGTTTTGCATGCATGGACTCTGTTTGGAATGAGTGTGAGTCATAAGAGTGGGTGGATGATTAGAGTTCCACATATTTAATTCCAATCAACACATATCACGTTCTAACAACATTGTAACTTAAAAATATGACACCATCAGATGACTTTGACCATGTATCTGATCTAGTGTAGCTAAGTAGAATATTTTTCATTATGTACAATTTATTGTCATTAAATATATCTTCATATTATTGCTAAAAATGGTTTTTTATGATATAATGCATGTTTTTTTAGTTATTGCAGATGAAGATAACGAAGAAGGCACTGATTACTACTTGTGTCAGTGTGTAGAGAGAAAGAAAAAATTGACTTCCCTAGTTATAGACGGACAAAACATCAACTATCCCATTGGGTCAGTGATAATCACCAAAACTTGGTTTTGACAATATCTTATAAAATATTTAGATCAATGGTTGTTTGAAGAGTTTGAAATGCACAGGAAGATACAACACTATTCAAATTTGATTCTTGCAATGAATATTTAATTATAAAAATATCATGGGAGGCCATTAAACATGAAACTATATAAAGTTCAGGAGTTAGACCATGATTCTATTCTTGATACTATTAAGGTTAGATTATATCCTAGTGGATCATTGGATTGAAATACAGAGCTATGTTGACTTTTCAAACATAGATGTAATCAATTTTACCACATGTTTTTTATTTTCTAGGTAGTACATATATAAATTTCATTTTTAATTGCTTACTAATAATTTTTTTATATGTTAGTGGTGCCAAATAAGCTTCCACCTTCATGTGGTTAGCACTGTCAGTAAACAATTTTATATTCTTGAAGCTACAAGAAGCTTAGGTTTTATGGGTATTTGAACTTAGGCTAAAAAAATGTGTTTTTATTGTATTAAGAAGGGTATTTTTGAAGCTAAAATAGGTGGTGGGTTTATCGATCGAGCCTGAAAAGAGGACAAGAACTTGGTTCTAGAAAATATCCACCCCCTGAATGTGTTGATAATGTCAATTTTCACTCAAGAAGCATCTGAATCAAAGTTATGCAACCATAACTTGAACTCTAACAATATTTGTTGTCAGTGTTTTCGCTCTCCGAAATGGTAGTGAAAATGCACTTTCATGTGGATTCGAACATCATGGCAGTGTGATAACATGTAATTTGTCTATCTAAATGTGATCAAAGAGATAGATTCATAGGTGGAGGTACTAGAGATAGAAATGCCAGTTGGAACTCAAGAAGTTGCTTGTTCATTGACAAAAACTTGCATTTTTAGACCCATCATTGTAATTTGTCTAATGGATTGATCTTGAAGCTTCCACCTGAGTGCTTTGGGGTATGAATAAATGGATTAAATAAGTATATGAGGGATCTGATGGTTCATGGAAATGACTTGCATTTTTATTTTTATGTGTGTTTGAACTTAGGCTAAAAAATGTTTTTTTCTTGTATTGGGAAGGGTGTTCTTGAAGCCAAAATGGGTGGTGGGTTTGTCGATCAGGCTTGACGAGAGGCCAAGAACCTGGTCCTAGATGTTATCCACCCTCTTGAACATGTTGGTGGTGTTATTTTTGACTCAAGAAGCATTGGAATCAGATTTTTGTAACCATAACTTGAACTTTGGCAACATTTGTTGTCAGTGCTTCCACTCTCTATAATGGTAGTGAAAATGCACTTCTGGGTGGGTTCAAACATCGTGGCAGTGTAATAATATGTAATTTTCATATATGGATATGATCAAAGTGATATATTCATAGGTAGAGGTTCTGAGGGTAGAAATGCTAGTTGGAGCTCAAGAAGTTGTTTGTTCACTCATAAAGACTTACATTGTTGGACTGTCACTCCAACTTGTCTAACGAATTGATTTTGAAGCTTCCACCTGAGTGCTCTAGGATGTGATTAGAGGGTTGAAAGAGGTATGGGAGGGATCTAATGGTTCATGGAAATGACTTATAATTTTCATTTTATGTGTGTTTGAACTTAGGCTTAAAAAATGCATTTTCTTATATTAGGAAGGGCGTTCTTGAGGCCAAAATGGGTGGTGGGTTTGTCGACCAGGCCTAACAAGAGGCTAAAAACCTAGTATTAGACATTATTCACCCCCCTCAGACATGTTGGCAATGTTAGTTTTCACTCAGGAAGCATCAGAATCAAAATTTTGCAACCACAACTTGAACTTTGACAACATTTATTATCAGTGTTTTCGCTCTTTGGAACGGTAGGGAAAATGCACTTTTGGGTGGATTCAAACATTGTGGTAGTGTGATAACATGTAGTTTGCCTTTTTGGATGTGATAAAAGTGATATATTCATAGGTGGAGGTCCTAGAGGTAGAAATGTCAGTTGGAGCTCAAGAAGTTTCTTGTTCACTCACAAAAACTTGTATTTTTGGACCCACCACTGTGACTTGTCTAATGAATTGATTTCAAAGCTTCCACCTGAGTGCTCTAGGTTGTGATTAGAGGGATTAAATAGGTATGGGAAGGATCTTATGGTTCATGGTAATGACTTATAATTTTTATTTTATGTGTGTTTGAACTTAAGCTTAAAAATGCATTTTTTCTTATATTAGGAAGGGTGTTCTTGAGGCCAAAATGGGTGGTGGGTTTGTCAATCGGGCCTAAAGGGAGGCCAAGAACCTAGTCCTAGACATTATCCACCCCTCTAGATGTGTTGGTAGTGTCAGTTTTCACTCAAAAAGCATCGAAATTAGAGTTTTTCAACCACAACTTGAACTTTGACAACTTAACCTAGAGACCTAGAAACTTAATGAGTAATTGACCTATTGACAACTATGACAACTTTGACATTTTTGACAATTTTGATAACTTTGCCCATTTTGACAACTTTGACCTATTGACATATTGACTTGTTAGATGGTAATTGACCTATTGACCTATTAGGTGGTATTGAGTAATTGACCTATTGACCTATAGACAACTTTGACAATTTTGATAACTTTGATAAATTTGATAGTTTTGACAACTTTGACCTATTAACCTATTAGGTGGTAATTAACCTATTGACCTATTAGGTGGTATTGAGTAATTGACCTATTGACAACTTTGATAACTTTGACAACTTTGACAGCTTTTGACAATTTTAACAACTTTGATAACTTTGACCTATTGACCTATTTGGTGGTAATTGACCTATTGACCTATTAGGTGGTATTGAGTAATTAACCTATTGACCTATTAACAACTTTGAAAATTTTGACAACTTTGACAATTTTGACAACTTTGACCTATTAACTTATTGACCTTTTGACCTATTAGGTGGTAATTGACCTATTGAACTATTATGTAGTATTGAGTAATTGACCTATTTACCTATTGACCTAGAAAGTGATTTGTGTAGGGTGCCTTGTTGTGCCCTATATGTATAATTGAATGTTGAATTGTGTTTGAGCACTTGTAATAGGTTAAGGCAGGGGTGATTTGACCATGTAAGAACATCTACGATAATATACTGACTCCTTGAGACCTATATCAAGTTTTGGTACTTGAAACCTAAGAGGATTGCCTATTGAGAAGATCGTGAAAGAGTGAGAGGACGTTTGTGAATGGAATGTATGAAATGAGTTAGAGAATGAATGTGAGAGGTTTTAAAAAGGTCTAATGACACCAAGAAGTGTATCCAAAGTGAACAATAAGTAGGTACAAAGAAAATAAGGCCATTAAGCCTAAGTGATAAGAGTGTCATTAGTCATTTCCACTACACACAATGAAATAAAAACATTAATTTAAAAAAATATGAGAGATATGAGATTTATAGCATTGAAAAGATTTTCTTTTAATCTACATTTGTGTGTACAACATTAAATACGAGACTTGATAGATAATAATTTGGAAGATCAAAATAACATTGTACAATAACACACAATGAAATAAAAATTAAATATAAATTAGATAGATTACCATGATAGGCACATGTGTCAAATGTCAATAATACATAGATTATTGTGATAGGAATACAAATAATTATATCTACCAACATAGATTCTAATGTTGGTTTAATGTCATATGCGCATATACAATTCCAAAAATGCATTAATTGCCATATAAGCATACAAAAAAGTACATCTCATGTGTAGGACATTCTATTCATCAAATAGCCTCCCTCTCTTTGCCTTCCTCAAAGAAGACTCTCCTTAGGATGCCCTATTAGTAGATGGAGACCCCTCTAATGCCTTGGATTGCTCTAAGATCTGATTGTGGGTCCTATGCTCATAGCTAGCTTGCAACTGAGCCTACTCAAATACAAGAATTATTATAAAATTAACATAAAATACATTTAAATAATTGTTAATAAATTAATTTTAAACTACAATAAAAAATCATTTAAACATGCACTTACTACAAGCTTGCTATCCTACTCAATCTATTTTTAACACTCAAAAAATTCAATGGAAGGCTCAGCTATTCGAATAGGCATCTCAAATATGGGAGGAACATGAAAAGTTACCCCAATCACCATCTGATTGGGACTATTAGTGGTCATAAGACAACCCTGCATACACAATACATTTACATAAGTTATATTTTCCCCAAGTATATGCACTAAAATTATTAAAACAAGTCTATTTTTACAATTCAAAATTACAAAAACTAATATATACCTCTATCAGTGCCTATACAGATGACATTACAAAAATAATGCCTATGTCTATCTCAACTCGTGAAGAGGGAGGAGTGTCTACTCTAGCCATCAACTGTTCATATAAATAAGGTCTCACTCAGTTTCATATAAAGTATCAAATCTTATATATGGAAACCAAAATGATCAAAAGAAGCACTTGTATATAAAATATCTATCTATACAAGTACATGAATGCAATGACACATTATAGGAAAGAAGAGGACAAGCATGCACATGAAAAAACACTTAGATCTAAATTGATAAGCCATCTATTGAAGTGTTAGAGCAACATCCTTGTACCAAAACCAAAATTAGAGGATTAGTGAAAGGGAATATATAATATACTAGTTTATTTTTTTTCATTGATAAATATAAGTATACATGGGTTAAGATATTCAATTTATACTATATTACATGTTGGAATATATTGGTTGTTGATTTATTACTTGTCTAAAAATAGGGGTTTGACCTAGGTAGTACCCTTGTAACTACTTCCTTTTTGTATGGTCTTACAAGGTCATTTGATCTTGTTATCACTTTTCAAGGAAGGAGAATAAAGAGTAGGCATGCTTGACAATCACCCCCCCTTTTTGAGAAATGATTTGGGCAACTAGTGGGTGGGTTTTGACACTCATGCTAAATATTACCCTAATCACAAAGATGTATGTGTCGGGCATGACATTGATGATTATAGTAGTTCCTCGTGTTATTTGTTGGAGATGGTTATTTAAGTGGATTGGTGTGGGATATTTATTTCACATGCCTACCATAAAATATATATACATGGATCTTATATAAATGTTGGGTGCACAAATATAGATGGGAAAGAGAGAAAAGGGATTGTTTGTGTTTACCCATATCAAAGATGAGGAAGTGTTTATGTTACATGTCAAGTTTGTGTCCTTATGGTTTTAGATGCAATATGGTCATAGGAATCTTAGTTTGCATTATTAGGAAAGTCTTTGGGAAGAGGTATATGAATGAGACTCCCATTTAATAGGATATTATCACTTCCAAGCTAACTTATACTAGGCAAATGGGTGTATATTTATAAGGAAGATTTAAATATTTTATGGCAAAATGTGCTTCATGTTTTATTCATAAATAATGTCCTATCCCTAGAAGCATGTAATAGATTTCTTATAAAATAGTGTATTGACCTTAAGTAATAGAAAGAGAAAATGTACGATATGGGTAATGGGTAGAAGATATGAATACAACATCTACATCCTTGATCAGTGACCCTGCAAGAGTATTGTAAGATGCTATTCCCAAGGAAGCATGGTCCAACATAAGATCATTCATGACTTTTATATTTTTGGTTGTGTTATTTTTGCATTAATTTTTGAGAAGAGGAGTAAATTAGATGCAAAGAGCAAAACATATATTTTTGTTGTATTATGTCTATTGTTAATTATGCACATTTCTTCTCTTTTACCTTAAATTCCCTTGCTATTATCATTCATTTTCAAAGGTAACATGTGGATTTATGTATAATGGTAATGGTGACATAACTCAAAATGAGAATGTGACTATATTGAGCTTAGCAACTTCATTTTCAAGATAGTGTTACCTAGAAGGGCCCCTAGATAAGTGTTAGATTCATTTTATATAAGTATCCTTGTGGCATGTGAACTACCCTTATCTAATCTTAAATGAGATTATTCATGGAATATTTATGGGATTTTCTAAAAGCAATTATATAAATATCACTGAGCCCATTCTCATATCTTGCAACTATTGTAAAGAACAGAGCAACGATAAAGAGAGAGAACATGAAAATAGAGTACATAAAAATAGAGAAAGATACATTTAACTTAAACTTACAATGCAAATATATACATAGACTAAATATACATAGAGAATAATATTAACTCAAAATTTTACCTCTATATAGGTAAATGGTGTCATCCTAATAGAGGCAGATGGAGTAGTGGATGGCCCAATAAATGGATCTGAATATGTAAATAATGATCACAATAAATCAAATGATGTAAATGCCCACTGTGATGACGAAGGAATCATCACCTCCTATGACGTAAAAAATGGTCCATATATAGATTATATTAAATTTCTATGTAAATTAATTGTTGGTGAAATTAAATTTGCAAATAAAACTTAAATTTAACATGACATTTATATAAAATATACTTGCATCTATGTGGTGATTGATGTCCGCACGTCAAATGTGCACGCCAAAAACTTATCACTCATAATAATATGGTCTAATCCATCTGAACCATCGATGCCATCATCATCAAAAGGTCCTATGCACATAGATCCACAAAAACTACAAGGGTGGGGTCAGGGTCAGGTAGGTGGCATATCTATAGCATTACTCTATGAAAGGCTACTCGTATGCTAAATGAGTGTATCAGTGAGTGAACTAAGAGCATGGAGAGTGTTTATCTTCATGACCTATTGAACTGCAAAGGGGATCTCAAGCTCAAGAGGCTTTTAGATATGGATCCATTTAGGTCAATTAGGCACATGATTTGCACCTAGTTGATCTTGCACAAAGCCTTTTCCTTGGCCCTAAAACTCACTAAAATTAAAATAATAGGGAATCTCATTGAGGACAAATTCACAACAGAGTTTCCTAAAAAATTATAATGGGACCTCATGGTCAAAAACCATCCACCATTGATCCCAAAAATTGGTCATAATTAAGTTATGTACATAATGATGGATAGGAAAATGTTTAACAGTTACGAGAAATGGGGCATTGGTGGTTGGGTCGATGAATAGGGTGAAAATGGAGGCTTTTGAAATTTATTTATTCTTGACTTGAAGGGCTGACAACTTATCAACATAATATGCCCTACAAGTATCCCTATATGAGGTCCATCAGTCAATTTGACTCATTATAGAATCAATTTGACCTAATAAGGTCTGTAAGGAATCAGATAGCTAGGTACGGTGGGGTTTGGTCAAAGTGGGATCCCTCCTGTCAATTAACTCTTTAATTTCAAGTTTGTTTCCCACAATGTTGTCAATCAAAACCTCTTGACTATCAGGGGGTTTGGGGGAACTATAGGAGGGTTAGGTAGAGGGATAGGAGGAACAACAGGGTTTTGTGGAGGGTTAGGAGGATGAGCAATTAGAGTGTTTTGTGGAGGGTTAGCAGGGTTAGCAGGATGGGCTATTAAAAAAACAAATTACCATTGAAAACTAGGGTTAAATAATGAAAATTATCAAAACTAGGGTTAAATAGGGAAGATTTCAATCACTTACCTCTCCTACGCGACAACATCATCGATCACCAGGTCTGTGGGATGAATCTGACCACTTCTTAGCACTCTCTAGAATTTTCTATGCAAAACACGATCACAAAAGTTATGGGAGAGCGAGGGAACTCGAATGAAAAATAAAGATTTTGCATTCGAGTTTCCCTTTTTATTTTTATTTAATAACGTGATCACATTATTGTAAATGATAAATGATAATAACACAATCACATTAATAACACGATCATGTTAATAATGTGACCACGTTAATAATGCGATTGCATTATTATTTAATATAACATGATTGTGTTAATAATGCGATCACATTAATAATGTGATCACATTATTGTTTAATATAACGCGATCACATTATTATTTAATATAACATAATCACGTTATTGTATAACATGATCACGTTATGACTCGGCAATCCCAAGCCTAGATTTAAATATCGTGATCATGTTAATTAAATAACACAATCATGTTAATTAAATAATATGATTATGTTATTAATTAACATGATCATGTTACGAGTAATGTCCATGGAATTGTCTCCCAACTCTGTGGACTTACCCATTTGTGGACATGCACTTAATAGATGGTAGTTTTCTTACCAGACCACATGATTAAGTTGCAAAACATTAATTCTTTTTCATAACCAATAAATGTTACGTAGCATTGGTGGTATTTATTTATAATTGAACTTAAAATTAGTGTTATATTAATATCACATTGTAGTATGAAAATTAATATATGAACATATTGACATTTTAGAGTATTTAATTAATAAAATTTGTGATATTGTTATCATTTTGATTTTTATAATATGACTTAATAATTTGTTTCATTAGTATATAATTATTAAAATTTAAATCAATGAATTATTTTTGTTATATTATAGAGAATTAAATTATTCAAATTAATGATCTTATTTTGAAATGGAAAACAAATACAATTATAGAGATTCAAATTGTTATGATTAACAAGGGTCATGTAGTGGCTAGTCCTTACCTTTAAATTGAAAACTATTTATAATTAAGTATTTATCTATAAGCATAAGAACTATAACGTAGTTAGTCTTACTACTAAATTATATATAATTAAATTGTTTTAATCTAGTTTGTAAATATGTACTTAATAGGTAGACCACGTGATTAAGTTGCCTAGCATTGGTAGTATTTATTCATAACTTAACATAAAATTAGTGTTATATTGATATTACGTCATTAGAATTTTTATAATATAACTTAATAATTATTTTCATTAACATATAATTGTTGAAATTTAAAATTTAAATTAATGAATTGTTTTTATTATATTATAAAGAATTAAATTATTTAAATTAACAATCTTGAAAGAGAAACACATATATAATTATTTATATTAAAATTATATATATTCAAATTGTTATAATTAACAAGGGCACCATGTGCCAAGTCCCTACAGGTATTTGAATAGAATTGGATTAAGTTTTATGCCATTATCATAGAAGAACATTCCTATCTAGTAAAACTTTATTTTGCCATTATAATAGAAAGAACATTCCTATCTAGTAAAATTAGTCGAAGGTAAGATTTTCCTTTTTTCACATACATAAGCCATTCATTAGCAATGCAAAAGTAGAATTCAATTATTTTTTGTTTAGTAGATTGTATATGGTAAATGGTGAATGCAATATTGAACATAAAGTATTTGACAAAATACTATAACATAACAAAAAGGATAGGTTTCAAACAGTTTATAGAGATCAGGGCTGAAATTTGAACTTAGCCATGCATGTTAGTTAGAAATTGGTCGAAGCTTATTTTTTTTGGGACATGTAACATAATTTATAACTAAATTTCATATTAAAAATTAATATTTATATAAAAAATTAGTAGTCTCTGCCCATCGAGTTGCTCAATGCCATTAAACGACTCTTAATTATAACTTGATATGTAGCCATAATTATTGGAGTTCAAATTGCCAATTCATTTATTGCTCATCTATAACTCTTCTTCACTAGTTGCACATTATTCTCAAGAGAATAATAGCCACCTTGTTCCAACTCATCAGTCACATTGATCTCTAACTTATCGATTTTGAAATATTCTTCAAAATTTCTAGTAGAACATATCAAATCATATTTAAGGGAAAAGAAATCAAAATTCAAGTGTGATAAATAATCAGAAGTATTAACCTAATTCTCTACACATGGCTAAGAATGTGGAGATTGTGACTCAACTAGACTGCGCATACAAGGGGGATAATAATACCTATTATTTTCAATAGATGGAGATCCCAATTTAGTAATATCTTTCCACATTATAAAGTCAAAATCATGCTTTGACATCAAATCCTACACGAATAACTCCAAGATAGATTCAAAGATATCCATAATTGGTTTAACATTAATGGGGTTAAGGTCTTGATGATTTGAATTATCACTAGCTAGATCTCTGTTGTGTTTGTTCTATGCCACAACCTTCTTATGTCTCCAATGCAAAGACTAAAGGATTTCAAACACTAATGTACAAAAATATGGAAACCAAAAAATGTAAACAAAAGAAAACTAAAAATATGCCATGAAAAAACCAAATTTACTACGAATAAGTAATATCAAAACTTATACCAAAGAATACACTTGATAGTATACAATATGATTCACAAAACAATTTGTATATCCTTATTCATGGGCCTCAATGCCTATAGTTTACAATAGTCTCACCATCATCATGCATGTCCCTTTGACTATGCTTAAAAGAGTCTAAATTATATATCGTTTCATATTGCCACAAAAATAGCATTAGAATGACATCCCAAACTCTTGTTTCATTTCTTTATTAGTCTCAGCTTTCTTAAAAATAAAAGAGCATAAAGCCAAAGACTAAATTGACAACATGTTAATGAGAATTCAGAACATGGCTTTATCAATGGTTACTTTTATATTAAATGTTGCCTTAGAAATTAATGATAATCATAACCAAAAACATAGGCATAGAGTGCATTAAACATAAAATGTTAATTTGTGCTTTAGATAATCAAATATTATTACCACAAAAACAACATTTACCACCATGTTGATAATATAAAGAAGGTAAGATAAAATGACAAAGGAAGAACAACTGCCCAAAAGTAGTAATGACCTTGATGGGTCAGTGATGGGTTATGTTCATGGTCCTTAAGCCACCAATGAAAGTAATAGATAAGGTTACTTGGGTATAGGAGTTAGATATTGCAATAAATCATTAAACTTTTGAAAATATATGTAATGTATGGGTTCAAGTGTGTATCTTGTAAGATTATGTACTAAGTGTATTTGTTTTGAGGCTACATGCACACCAATGTAACTTTTGTAATAGATTTTATAAGTACAATATAAATTAACATCAAGGTTCCCTTCCTATATATAAACAATAGATACCTCCTGCATTAAACTATGTAACTCAGTTGAATGAACTATATCAACTCAACCATAGATGTTACAACACCTTCAGATTTATTATTACATATTCATAATCCATCCTAAAGCATAGTTTGAATCACACTGTAAAGTTTCAATAATAAAGATCTGTAAGATATTCCTAGTGTAATGTATAAAACAAGGATCATAAGAAAAATTCAGCTTCACTGTGGTAAGTTTATAATTTATCTTTATGTTTAGCATTGAAAACATACGCAAGTCAGTTAAAAATACCTGCCAAAACCAAATTATATTATCATTAAATTATATATACTCATGATAATCTATGTGGGCCTTCCAATCATTCAAGAAAATATCTTTGTCGTATCCATATAACATGAGATCCCTATAGTCAAGTTTGTAGGAATTATTGATGTATGGAATTAACAAGGAAGTCCTGGAAGCCCCCAACAAAACATTTAACCTACTCTATGACAAATATTATAAAATGTCATTGAATAAGCAGATCTTCATACTAATATCTATTTTTTCTAAACACAACCATGTCCCTACCACCTTGAAAAAGCTCCACCATCTTCTGGGAACCTAGTTCTTCAACTTCGGTCATAAAGGTGATCCATAGAAATTACAAGTATGTTCTATATTAAATGAAAATCTTGCATGTTATCACTGTATGACATAAAAAGATAAGAATGAAAATGCCTTTAAAACCTATCCATGATCATAATGAAAGTGATTTTATCAGGATTAAGTGAAAACCTTTGGCGACCATTTGATATAACAAAATAATTGCATTTTGAAGATTAAATATTTCACAGCATATCGAAGAAAATGATTCCTACAAGACACCTGGAACAATTGCCTCCCCAATATTAAAATCCACATAAATCTCTCTTTTAGAACCTTAGGGTCCATAAAGTGGGAGGATTTTGAGTACCACATTAAAAAATTATTCAACTATATTAAGACACAACAACGATAAATCATATGTGGATATAAATGTATTTGATGCGAGGGTGGCCTTAGTTTCCAAGACTAACTCTAAAATAATTATATTATCAATGTTAATCACCATAAATTTACTGAGCCCACAATTGTATAGAGCCTCCACAACTTTGATTGTGTTGCTTACCACTTGTTTCACCAAACTTACTAGTCCATGTAATTTTTTTTTTCAAAAAATAAGATGGCTATTTTAAAATATTTCCAATCAAACCACTTAAGAAATGACACGGATTAAAAATTACCTCAATGGATCCATTTCCACTATCTTTGAGTGTGGTGTAGTCATTGCCATCAACATAGAAAAGTACTACAAAATATTGAATTTTTTGATAATTGAACCATGATCTTCCTATAAATAATTTCTTAAGTTCTATTAGACCTAGTTTGACACATTTGTAAAACCATAGCATCCAAAATCTAGAGTAGAGATATATTGAGCCATGGTGCCTGTTACAATAGCCACATGCAAGCAATGATTTTGATTAATAAGTGCAATATTAAGGTTGGTTTTTATCATTTGGTATGGTTTTAAGTTTTTTACCTTTGCATGTTATATATCTAGAATGATTTTTGTAATAGGAATTATTAGAAAGAATAGACAATGTTCCTCTACAAAAATTATAACATGATTTTTAAAAAAAAAAAAAAAAAATGAAATTATATTAATATCCACAAAAAGCAATAGAGGTTTAAGGATTGAAATACATCCAATATACAAAACAATAGTATGCAAGAGCACTATGTGGAGGGAGTAGCAACTCAGCCAAAAAAAAGAGAACAACACATGATATATTTCCCTGTATAGCTACACAATAGCTGCATGTGTTATCAATTCTTTGTGGGAAACAATATATGTCTCAACAGTGTAGTTTCTAGCAGAATAATTTTTGAAAGGGTATGGGCAATGTTGAGGAGCAAAGTCACTAGTGTCATATCTTGCATATGCAAATATGTTGGGCTCATTGAAAGTTATCCAATATTTCACTCTATCCCCAAATTATCTGAAACATATGCCTGCATAGCCCACAAAATCCTCTCTGCAAGAAATCAGTATAATATCAGATAAAATAAAGTCATTTCTTTTTTGATGTGCACAACTTAAAAAAAAGAGAGAATAAGAAGACCAAAAATATGTTTTATTATTAACACTCTGGATTGAAAGCCAACCTTCTTGCATTTGCTCACCCTACAGTCCAAACCTGACCACTTACATTCATCATGACAATTCTAGCAAGATCACTATAAATAATACATAACCATTATTTTCCCCTTTTTTGGGAGGAAATTATTTTAGCAATGCATAAACTTTACATAATATGTGGACTAATGAAACCCCCATAGGCATCTTCCAAAGCTTGAGGTAGATCAAAGTGGTGCATTGTAACATGTGGTTGGATGCCTAAGACAAACATGCAATATGTCAAGATCTTCATCTTGATCTCTCAAATCTCTAAAGGATAGAACAATACTCATATCGTGGATGACAAGCTCATCGATGAGGTTATTATAGTACTCAAGGCCTTTTGGGTTGATGGGTCCAATGCCACCTACATATAAAACATCCACAAAGAGATTATAATATAGATATCATAGTTTTTTAATTCAAGAGAATGCCTCCTTATTAAATCTATAATTTATTGATTCAAGAAGAAAGGGCAATGAAACAAATGTAATTTATACCAGGAATGAGCCTTGACTCTGAGATAGATAATTTATAGCCATCCACTCCCATTGTGGACAGTAGCCCAACATCTTCCTACACAAACATATTGTAATTTGAAGATGGTATTGATCAATAGCCACATCTCCAGTGTCATCAGTCAAGGTATTCCCTGCAATTACACAACAAAGCTAAAAAAGAAAAGCAAACATGTGGGTCTAGTCTACACAAGTCTTTGATGTAATCCTTTAACATGAACAAAGGTGTCCAAAATGCTAAGCTTTCATCTGTCTTCTGCAGCTCAGCCCCTTCATACTACAAGAATGGATTGTTAGACTAAAATTTTGTTGTGTTTAATGCATTAAGTATAAATTGTATAGTCGGGAAAAATAAATGACTTGACAAGTAGAAGAGGCAACACAAAAAATGAATCCCAGTGGAAAATCTTTGGCAGGAACATTATTGTGTTGAGGAAAGCCTAGGCACAAAGACTAAGAATATTGTGAGCCTTATTATAACCCATTGTGGTCGAATACGAGAAGATTTGGTGATAATGTGGATGAACATAAATACTGAAACTTGTGGTGACCCACTTGAACGCGTGTCTTAACAAACCAGAGATGTCATGGAAATTAACGAGGAAAATTTTTATGGAGTTTATAAATTGATGTGATGTGGAGACATTACTATTATGAATCATGATTATCAATGCTTGCCATGGAAGATACCATAGGAATTAGTTTTTGTTAATGGTTTTAAGTTTTTGTACATATTACCAAGTACAAATTTTCATCATACCCATGTAAAAGCTATGAATGTAGATAAGAAAAAGGGGTAAAAGTTTTGTCATGCCTTGGTAAAAACTGTGAAGAGGGAAGAGACTTTACCCTGGAACCACTAGGTATTTGGAGTATGCCATTCGTTGTGAAGTTGGTGTAAATGAGTGACACATCCCACATAATCCAACTTTGAATGTTATATCATTGGGTCCATTTTTCCTAAAAGCAGAGATTAACGAATGAGCACCGAAAGACTTCGGAAGTGATATAACCCTCTATAAAAAAGCAAGAAAAAATTCAGCCTTCAAAAATAGAGTTCTTCATATTTTTTAAACTGCACAAATTTGACCATAATGAAGCTCATCAAATACAATAACTTGGATATTTGAGTATACACTTTTGGTTTAAAGCGTGAAAACCAACAATGAGATAAAATTTCAAATCAAAATGAACATAGGAACATATGAAAGATAAGTTCTAAAAGTAGGTAACAATCTTGAAATAATGCAACTCTTTTACGTGCAAAACCCTATCACTAGTACTTATTATAATAATTATAAAATTACTTCTTCAGATATTTTTAGCATCTACAGTTAATATTGACAACGTTAGCCATTGGCACCTTAATAACATCTTCATAGTTTTAACCAATCAAAATATAGTTAAATGATTTTTTTAATTTATTTTTGTTAAAAAATGTAAAGTCAACTATTACAAAATTTTAAATTTTTAAATACATAAAAAATAATAAATTTTAATTGGTGGAGAAGTGATAATTTAATAGAAAGTGAGAGGAAAACGATTCTTTTACTTATAGATTAATAACATTTTACAAAATAAAAAACAATTACACGCTTTAAGTATCAGTATTATAGTTGATAATTGTAATGTTAATATTAGAAAAAAATTACATCCACAATTTCCAAATTATATTTTAATAAAAAATTTATTTATGAAGATATTACCTAATTAATAATTTAAAATTACTTGCATTGAGGAAATGGAGAATAAAATGATTGCAAATGTTTCTCATGGTTATTTTTATTATATTAATACTGCTCACATAATATGGAAAAAATATTCACATAGTATGAAATAAATGCCCTTTTTAAATGGAGAATAAAATGATTGCAAATATTTCTTGTGGTTATTTTTATTATATTAATACTGCTCACATAATATGAAAAAAATATTCACATAGTATGAAATAAATGCCCTTTTGGTGTATTAAATGCTCAATCCATTTGGTTCCACTTTGGAAATAATATAAATTAAATTAAATTGATTATTGAAAAGTATTAGAGGAAGAAAATATTGAGTGATTTATATAATATGAAGTGTTCAATTTTAACTTGATTTAATAGACATAAAATGTGGAACATTTAATGTTGCATTATTGTAGGAGACACATGTTAATATTGCATTTAATTTAATAGCACCTATATAATATTTTAAAATTATTATGTTAAATTGTAAGTAAAACTTTATAATTGTTAATGTAATATATATTTTATGCATATTCATTAAAAATGTTAATTGAAAAGTGAAAGCTATACTACCTTCGCATGGCATGAACTAATAAGACTCATAAAAAAGACAATTTTTTTTACAAAATAATTTAAAAAATTACACACTTTTAAATATTAATGATATAGTAGAAAATTGCAATATTAATATTGGAAAAAATATTTTTATAATTTTCAAAATATATTTTAATAATTTATTTATTTATGAAAATAAATAACATTTATGATAAAATATTGTTTAAGTAGTATTTATGATTAAATTTGACATGCTCAACAATTAATCAATATTTTTGAATTTTTATTTTTTTAAAAATATATTGAATTAAATACTATTCGCAATAAAAATAATAATTAATAACACAAATAATTATAATAAAAAGTGAATATTATGATTAATAATGATATGAGTTGTTATAATAATTAATTATTGTGACATCAATATTTTAATATTTATGTGAAAATTTTTAAAGTAATAGTTATAATAAAATATTATTTAAGTAGTATTTATGATAAAATTTAACATGTTCAATAATTTATTTATTTTTTATTTATTTTTAAATATATTAAATTAAATATTATTTACAATAAAAAATAATTAATAATATAAATAATTAGCATATCTATCTTAAATAAATATAGAGATTATCAAGATACCTAAATGTAATATAATATAAGTACTTAGAAAATGATATCTTTATATCTTTTATATAAATATACTAATTTATTATCATAATAATATAACTATTAAAATATGGGTGAAATTTATGTGAGGTCTCTAGTAGATTGATGACAGTCGGATGGCCTGTTCAAAAGGGGAGGCTTCAGGGGTGGCTTTAGAACTAGATTTTTGAGCAGCGATAGGCTTAAAGCCTTTGGACCAAGGTATGAAGACTTTAGTTAATAATCCTCTCTCATTGGTATCAGTGTCTCATGGTGCAGATGCGCCTAATGGTGTGCAGATTCCTAAGGTCAACGATTGTCTTGAGCACTGTAAGGAGAGGCCCAAGCTTGTCATTCCACTGGAGATGATTGTCGAAGACATTGAGAACTATTCAAAACATTCCTTATATTGCAAATTTTTGGGGCTTAGGAATTCGCTATAGTTTTTGGAATCTTGGGCCCAGAGGACGTGGGCTCCAAAAGGTGAAATAGACATCATGCTGCTAGCAAATAGCTATTTTATGGTCACTTTTACCTGTTTGGCTGATTGCAATAAAGTTTTTGTCGGAGGCCCATATTTCCATAACCAAGCAAGGTTGTTTATCAAGCCATGGCACGCAGGATTCATCCCCTCAGAGGAGTTGCCAAATCGTGTTTCGGTGTGGGTGCATTTAACACGAATTTTGATGGAATGTTACAGGGAAGACACTCTACAGTTGCTTGCATCACTGCTGGGAAAGCTAGTCGGTTCTTCAATGTCAATTTTTTGGAAAAAGGTAATGACTTCTGCCCGCATCTATGTTGAAATTGATCTTAGCAAGCCCTTGCCTGATGATGTGGAAATGTGTGTAGGATCTTTCTCCTAGGTGCAGCAGTTGGACTATGAGACTCTTCCTTTTCATTGTCATCTTTGTCATGCTTATGATCATCTGTAGCGAAGGTGTCCTAAATCAAATGCCTTAGAATCTCAGCCTGTTTAACCTCCTTGCAGTCCCCCTGGTGCTGATAAGGGGAAGGGCCTTGTTCTTGGTGAGGTGGCTGATGCTGAGGGTTTTGTCTCAATCAAGGCTCGTAACAAAAATAGGGGCCAAACACTGACCTTGAAGAAAAGACAAGCAGAGGACTCATTTAACAGGTTTGAGATTTTAGATGAGCTCAATCAGTAGGAGGTGAACCTGGGGTTGATGAATTTGGATCAAGTTGTTGAGGGTCCAGCCCAAGAGACCAATGTTTTTGGCACTTTAATAGAACCACAGGGTGTTGAGGCTTGGCATATGGATACAAACCAACAAATGATGGTATTAGAGGTATTGGCTTCCTCAGTTGAAGCCTCAAAAGAGGGTAGGGATTTGTCTCTCACTAGGAGACTGGGGGCTCAGGGACAGCTAGGAGTAGTAAATCTTCTCCTCATCTAGGCCTTATGCAAAGGGATCTTAAGAAGGGTGGGGTGGAGAAATCGGTCAAACTTGGCAGGAAAAAGGACGTAGAAAAGATCAAACTAATGGGTGAGACTTTGGTGGAGTCAGGGTCAGTAAAGACTTTGGATTCTCACTTTTCAAGCCCCTTGAAATGATTGTATTATCATGGAATGTAAGGGGCTTGAACAACAACGCTAGACAAAAAGTTGTTCATGATTTGATTAGAAATCAAAGTCTTGATGTTCTTTTTCTGTAGGAGACTAAGCTTACAGTTGAGGCTATGTTCAGTTTGGCACCTAAGTTGTGGAGGAACAGGGATTGCCAATGCATTGGGGCCCTCAAAATTTTAGGGGGTTTAGCTTATTTTTGGAACCCTCAAAAGATCTATCCTCTTTGGTGGATGTCTTCTAAGTTTGCCATGACTATGATTACCTCCAGTTGTGAGACGGGGGAAGTCTTACTTCTCTCTAATATCTATGCCCCTACCGACTGGTGGGGTAAACACTCTCTATGGGCCTATATCAGTTTTGTCCATAGTTTGGCTCCTCTCCATCTTTGGATTTTGGTTGGAGACTTTAATGCTATTGTAGAATTGGCTGAAAAGTGAGGTGGTACGACAAGGATGGACCCCTTCACATTGCTTATGCATAATTATATTGACATCCTAAATTTAGTTGATATTAGGCCCAGTAATGGTCAGTTTACCTAGAACAATCATAGGGTTGGGGAGGATTGTATTGCCAAGAGATTGGATCATTTTTTGGTTTATGATTACTAGGTTGGTGGTACGTGGTCTTCGTGTTCTTAAATTTTGGACTGGAGAGGATCCAATCACTGGCCCATTAAGCTTATTAGTGTGTCAACTTATATGCCTCGCTCTCCTTCCTTTAGATTCCAGCTCATGTGGTTGCGGGATCAGTCTCTATTCGATTGTGTGGCCAAATGGTGTAGGTGGGGCAGACCTGCTTATGGTACGACGATGTATACCTTTGCTAAATTATTGCAGTACGTGAAATACAAGCTCAAATAGTGGAATCATCAATGCTTTGGGAATATTTTTCATGTTAAGGCAGTTGCTTAGGCTAAGCTGGATGGTATCACAAGACTGATAAGGGAGGATGGGGTGACTGAAGAATTACTTCAAGATGAAGCTCAAGCTTTGAAAGCTCTAGAGGAGTGTGAGCTGCGGGAGGAACTATTTTGGAAGTAAAAGGCTCGAATAGAATGGCTTCAAGAAGGGGACAAAAATACCACCTTTTTATTCAATTTGATGAAAGCCAGGAGGCATGGAAATTCTATCTCGGTCCTGGTCAATAATAGGGGTGAGAGGCTCTCCTCCTTTCCTGAAATGTCAAGTGAGGTGGTGCAGTACTTCTCCTTTCTTTTTAGGGAAGATTTGAACGGGGGATCACCTAAAGAAGCCCAGGTTCTCTCCAATATTCCACCTCTTGTGACTCGAGAAATGAATGAGCTTTTTATGAGGATATCACTCTTGTGGAGCTAGAGGAGACTATTGTCCAGATGAAGAAAGGGAAAGCCCCTAGTCTTGATGGCTTCCTGGTTGAGTTTTACTAAGAATTTTGGGACATTATCAAGCTAGACCTTTTAGCGATTGCCTAAGAATCTCAATGGAATAAGCAAATGCTTAGGGCTTCAAATGCGACCTATCTCACCCTCATACCCAAGTGTGAATGGGTTGATAGGCTAAGTCAATTTTGTCCCATTTCTCTTTGCAATGTTGTTTATAAAATTATTTCTAAGATTATTGCTGACAGGTTAAAAAAAGGGATAAAAGCACTGATTTTTGAGGAGCATAGTGGTTTTGTGGAGGGCAGACAAATTTTGGATGGTATTGTTATTGTTGCTGAGTCCATTCACTCCACGGCCAGCTCCAAAGATAAGGTAATGTTTATTAAGTTTGATATGGCTAAGGCCTATGATAGGGTTAGGTGGTCATTCCTGTGGAAGACTCTTAGTGCTTTTGGTTTTGGGGAAGAATGGATTCAATGGGTCATGAGCTGCATAGCTTCAGTTTCCTTCTCAGTGCTTATTAATGGGGAACACACTGAGCTATTTGGTGCCTCTAGGGGGCTTTGTCAGGGAGATCCTTTGTCTCCATATTTGTTTCTTCTCCTTGCTAAAGGTTTGGGGAGGTTGATTAGAAGAAACCAGGAGGATGGTCTTATACAAGGTTGGTAGTGGGGTGGTGATTTATCAGTGCAGTCTCACCTGTAGTTTATGGATGACACTGCTCTGATGGGCATGGCTACAATGAGAAAAGCTATTAATTTGTGCAAGGTATTAGATGTTTACTTAATTGCTTTACAATTGATCAATGAAGGCAATTCTTCCATCTTCTTATTCAATACTCTGGCCCCATCCAACAGAGGATAGCTTAGACTTTGCATTTTTAGATTGGGACTCTTCCATTGGTCTATCTGGGTATTCCTATCTCGGTTGGTCATTTACACAAGGAATCTTGGTAGAATATTCTAGATAAATTTTAGGTGAAAGATAATCATTGGACTCATAGGTGGTTATCTTTTGTGAGAGGTGTTTAGTTAATTAAATCAGTGGTGCAGGCTTTACCCATTTACAGATGTATGCTCTAGGTTGCCCCGATGGGAATTGTTAAGGAGTTTGATTTGGTTGCTAGGTAATTTTTATGGGCTAGTAGTCTGGCATCTTCCAAATGGAGTCTGGTTAGATGGGACGTTATTTGTAGCCCCAAATAGTATGGGGGCCTTGGTTTACGATAGTCAGACTTGAATGGAGTTGCTCTGGCTACGAAGCTATATTGGCGTTGGTGCACTGAACAAGACAAGGTTTGGGCTAGGATATTTTCCCAGAAGTACCTTCTGGGGACCCTTCAGTGTGATATTTCGTGCTACCCCCTTATGGGGAAAGGCTCGGTGATTTGGGGTACTCTCAAAAAAGGGGTTGCTCTTATTAAGGAAGGCTTATTTTGGATTTGTAAGCAGGGGTCCAAGGCTCTTTTCTAGACCGATTTATGGGATGGTTATCCTCCCATCATCTCTCAATCTCCTAATTTGTTGAATTTATGCCAAAGATTTCTTGAGGTAGGTTGTTCTTGGGTGAGCGACTTTAAATCCTATACTTCCTATGGGCAATTGGAGGTGGCACACTGGAAGTCTCCTGAGGCTTGGCCGGTTGTTGGGTCGCATGAGGAGCGTGCTGAGTTGCTCAGTATCCTTTCTAGTTGGTAGTGTAGTTCACTCCGGGAGGACGATGTGCTTGCTTGGTCACCTAATCCTAAGGGAGTCTATACGGTTGCCTCAGGATATCAAGCCTTACTATCTCATAGATTGGACGGGGGGGGAAGTTCAGTGGTGGAGGAAGGTCTAGAACAAGTTCTCATGGCCAAAGTGCAACTGCTTTGTTTGGATGCTAGCATGGAATAGGTGTCTAACCTGGGACAATATCTAGAAGAGAGGCTTCCAAGGCCCTTTTGTTTGTGTTATGTGTGGGGCAGCTGAGGAAGACTCTACTCACTTGTTTTTTCGTTGTCCCTTTGCCATGCAAATTTGGCATTTTTGGTGGGATGTCTAGCAGAGTCCCTGTGTTCATGCCTCTTCTTTGATCAATTTTTGGAATGGCATGGGTAAATCCCCTTCTATGACTTCTTTCTTGCAGGAAGTGTGGTTTGTGGGGCCTATCTTCTTGTTGTGGCAACTTTGGCTCAAGAGGAATCGATGGATTTTTCAGGGCGAGAAGAAGATGGCGCAACAAGTCTGGCAGAAAATCTTGGGGATGATTCAGGAGATGGTGCAGGCTAAGAGTGAGGTGAGCTTTCCATTAATTAATCAAGATGCTGAGGTGGTGGCACGACTGGGACTCTAGGGGTTGTCAGTGACTTCAGTTTGTGTTAGGAGAGGTCGGTAGGCTAAGGAGAGAATTCATAGGATTGGTCTATGGTAGCGTCCCCCCAATGGAATTCTTAAGATTAATACAGATGGTTCCTCCAAGGGCAATCCTGGGCCCGTGGGTATTGGAGGGATAGGCAGGGACTTTGAAGGCACGGTGATTTTCTTCTTTGCGATCCCTGAGGGGATGCAGACTATCAACATGATAGAAGGGCAGGCTATTCTCTATGCTTTTGAGAAGGCTCACGCTTTGGGCTAGAGATGGATTATTGTGAATATGATTCCCAAGTTTTGATCAATTTGCTCATTAAGTGGAAAGTGTTGGATGTCAGTTGGCATTTGGCTTTGATTGTGCAGTAGATTTTGCAGGTTAGTTTCTTAATGGATATGGTTACCTTTGTTCATATTCCGCGTGAATAGAATAGGGCTGCAGATTGCTTGGCGAAATGGGCATCTGAACATTTAGATGGAGGAAGTACTGAGGAATGGGATATGGTCCCGCTGGTGCTTCGCCTTGATTTGGAAAGAATTCTGGATGAGGATAGGGAAGGTTATGGTGATGGTTAACTTTGGTCGTGTTTAGTTCTTCTGCTTTTGTTGTTTTTTTAGGGCTTTTTGTCCCCTGCTTTACTTGTATTGCTCCTCTTTGATTTTCAATATATTTTTTACCCCTTATTTTAAAAAAATATATAACTATTAAAATATACTTATTCAAAATAAAATATTATTATAATAAAAATTAATTTTAAAAATTTAAACATATAAATAAAAATTCAATATGTAAATAATCTAAATACCTCTTTTATTATAAAAAATTTGATTAAAACTCATATTAATTTACTTATAAATAAAAAATTTGTGGTTGCTATCAATAATGAATTTTATTTATGAAATAATTCTACCAAAGTTTTGTACCATATTATCCCACATGCACTATATTACATTTGTCTAAACTTAAATACTTTATACCATCTATGGCTTTATAGGAAAGGTACTTAAATTTTATTAAAAGAAGTGGTTTTATGGAAAAGGTACCTAAATTTTCTTAATACACATTTGAGTAATTTTAAAAATATTTTTAATAAAAATAATTTATAATATAAATTTTTTAAAATTTAAAATACCTTTTTTTAAAGAAAAGATTATAATTTTTTTGGGTATGTATGTTACAACTTTTTTCTTAAAAACTTCCTCACCCTATAAATAATGATAATACTTAAAAATATTACTAAAATTATTAAATCTTAAATCATTTTCATATTAAATTATTGAGTAATATAAAATAAAAAATGTTAATCCAAAATTATTTTTTAACAAAAACTTAAAGTTTTTAATTATTTATATCTTTTAATTATTACAAAATATAGAAAAACATTATTTTTTAAAACAAATATTATAGTTGATAGGACCCTTGCCCTTTATTAATATAAAAGATTACACAAAAATACCAAGCGAAACATTAAGGCCAAACAAGTACCAATTACACTAATTAGCCAAAAAGCCATTAAAAAGATGCAACAAGAGTTCATACAAACACATAAATACCAACATCAGAAACAAAGCCTTTAATTAGTGTGAAAATGGTCTAAAAGATTGGTCGTCTTTCCCTTTTTCCCTATTTTCTTTTTTACTTCTTGCAAAGCTCTTTGATCAGTGTTCACAACACCCAGTTGCTTATCATTATCCTAAATTTTTGAATCAATCTTTGCAGTCAACTCTTTGTTTGAATCTGAGCTTTCTGATTCATGTCTTCTCTTCACTCCCCCTACTGTCTTTATTACGAGGGGTAACTGGGCTTTCTCTGTTACCCCTATAGTTGGTTCAACGTCTTTCTCAAGTTTACCTTGTTCTTCTTTCTCTCTTTCTCTCTTTCTCCAAAATCTGCATTTCCCTAAGTTATTGGTTCTTTAAAACTCGTTTCAGCGACAACTATCAAATCTAGGATGCTCCACTTACTCAGGGTTGACTTCACACCCATTTTTTTACCGGAGTTGAAATGCCCCTGAGGACAAGAAGAATGAAGATGCCCTGGTGCTTTGCAATTACGACATCTGAATGTTGTATTCTCATAGCCTAATGCTTGAACAAGAATATTTTCACCATATTTTAAAATAATTTTCTTTGGAACCCCTTTGCTCAAGTCAATTTCTACACAAATTCTAAGAAAAGTACACAGGGCAACAACTACCCTCTCATGATCATTCTTTAAAAAAGACCCCAAGGTATTACCTATCTCCTTGTACGCATGCCAAAAATGCAAACGAAGATTAGGTAAATGCACACAAACTAGAATCTTTGTTACATAAAGAGAATTTGGATTGAACTCCGAAAGCCATGGAGTGATGAACAACCCTGATTGCCCCAAAATCAAGGGCCCTCCAAGAGACATTTCTGATAATCCTTATCCTCTCTAAAATGAACAATTAAAAAAGCTTTAGAGCATAAAGAAATCTCACATTGGGAGGACCAATTTGCATGTATTCACTGATATAAGGTCATTGTGAAAGGCCATAATCCATTGAATCTATAGATAACTGCATCCTTTATCAAAGTTTGGAAATACTCGTCCACTCGCTGATTTGAAATCTCCATTGAAGGTATCTCCTTCACTTGTTCCACAATATAAGCTTGAGGCGGTAGAGGGCTATTTATTGTATGTGACTTGAAGGTAGCATTTCTGACAGCTTCCTTGAAAGTTGTTGGTTTTGAAGAGGAAGTTTGATTTTTACCTTCCACCCCTCCCCTCAGTTTTGATGTCATGAAGATGAGTGAATCTTCACCCAACGGATAGGCAAAAATTGGAAGATGATCTTGTAATTCTTTGCCCTGGTGCACCAGGGATTGAAACATAGCTGGGACCCCTGAGGAACTTGTCAGTCTCTATTTTAAGTCTTTGACTAGGTCTGTCCTTTTAACCCAACTGCATATTATTTTACCTAACAAGGATTTGATCAAGATTTGAAACCTCTTATTATCTTTCTTTGTGCCCTGAAGAGTTTCCGGTGCTCCTCCAGTAATCCCAGTGCCTCCCATAATCACCTTGGTCCTTAAAACAACCTTCCTTGGAAATAAAGTACGTTGAAACATTTTGTCAAATGGTTCACCTCCAGCATTCCACTTGGTAAACTTGCTATTGCATTTCTCCATTCCTCCACTCTTTCTTCTAATAATACCCCCAATTCTTACCAAATTCTTTGCCTCTGTATTTGAGTATATTCTATTTTTGGCACCCAAAAACCTCTTATGCATTTTGTCAAACAGATGCCCTACAACCTCCTCTCAAAACCCAGAGTGATCCGTTGTGTTGGAGGACCTCACAGGAGCCTCCAAAGCGCTAGAAGAGGCCTAAAGATAGCCATTCAAGATACTGATTGAGTAGACAGGGCAAATATAGCCATTGACTATGTCGTGGAGATCCACCCATGTCATATATTCATCATTAAAGATGCCAATGAGAAAGCCCGACCAAGCAGGGAAGTGCGAGGATGAAGGGTTTATAAGAGTGTGCAGGCCTCCAATGAAAGACAATGAGTCAGAGAGTGGTTTAAATAACACACAGAGGAGGGCACCAACATTTTGGAAAAGGTCGACTGAGAGGCGCTATGATTGCCTCCTCCCAGTCTACACCACAATCCCGTGGTGGAAGATCCAATACAAACCATCGATTCAAACCTTCTCCCTGAAATTGTAGGGTTATATAACCACCATATATCGACTCACTCTTGAAATAGAATGGACTAGTTCGACGTCCAAAACTTTTGATATCGGGAGCTCCATCCTTACCCAATTTTTTTAATTATCATATGAATCCATATCTTATTCACCAGCCATAGAAAAACATTATTAAACAACAGTGTTATCTTAATTAAATAATATATTATTAATAAAAATTATGTTTACGATTTTAAACATTAAAATAAAATTTCAAAACATTAATAATCAAATTATATTTTATTTAAATATCTTTTAAAATATTTTGCACTATAATTTCTCTTGATAGCCTTTTTTTTCGTCGATATTTGTATTTAAACTTTTTTGTATACTATTTTTTTATATATACAATTTTTTTATTTAAAAATTTAAAAATTATATGAGCTCTTTCTTTAATTTCATGTAATTTCTTTTATATTATAATGATCACAATATCAAGTTATTCTCTATCATCTTTTTTTATTGTAGAACACCTCTTAACATAATCATTGTAGAGTGCCTCTAAACATTATTATAATAAAAAATGACTATTATGATTAATAATGATATGAGTTGTTATAATAATTAATTATTATGACATCAATATTTAAATATATTCTAATATTTGTTGGTCCCAAAAATGTTACTCAATTTTGGGACAACATATGAAGCTATTTTGGCCCTTGCCTTGGTTCAAACAAAAATATTCAAAAGCGGGTTCAAGCAGCAGGTTCAACGTTTGGTTCAATCAAACGGTTCGTCAATCGGTTCAAGGCTTCGTTTGAACTGTTGAACCAAAACTTGGTTCAACGGTTGGTTCAAGTGACAAAATTCAAAGGAGTGCCCCAAGAGTCAAAGACACAAGTGCCCTTGCGAAGGGAATTCCCGTGGCAAAAAGTGACCAAGGCAAACAAACGGACCGAGACAAAAGCCCAACAGAATCCCGCGGATGCTGCCAAGTGTCGACGGCCGAACCCTACTGAACTTTGTTTCTGCGAATTGGAGGATATTGCCATGTGTCCCTATTGAAGCTTGTCGAAAGCCTCCAAGTGTCAATATCCGTAGTCTCTTCCCTTAGCTTCACTATTTCGAGCAAAGACCATGGTGGACCTGGGGACGAGTGACTAAATGAAGCAGAACGCGCCAAATGTCTGCATCCACGTGACTCTCCAAAGACGAGCGGACGCTGCCACCTTTTTCGTTGTAACTCTGCAGAGAGCGACACGTGTCTACATCCGCGATTCTGAATTTCTAATAGGTTTCAAAGCCTCTATCAATAAATGTTTCTCAGAGTCTCGCGAAAGTTGCCACGTGTCTTCACCTGTTTAGCAAGGAAATGTGCCACGCGTCAATTGCTAAAGACCAGCAGAAAGTGACTAAAGAACAAAGCATCGAATTGAATCTAGGACCCGATTCAAATAACCATAAAAGGAGGAACGATGAAGAAGGATCAGATCGCCAGGTGGACATTGAAAGATGTAAACTTTTAATAGCGTGACTTATTTCTCTGCATTGAGAAAAGCAAATGGGTAGATACCCCTAAGTTCCAGCCTGCCTTCTTAACAGATTTCAATGCAACATGATGTGTGACTATTCTTGAGTCCTTCTTGAAGAGGCTATATAAGGGACTCTCTTCTATTGTAAATGGATCTCTTTTTTGACAATTAAAACGAAACTCTGCCCAAATTGTAAGGCATTACTGAGACTTTGAGCTCACATTGCCGATCATATTTTGTTACTGGAATAAAAAAGCAAGTGCTTTTTCAGACTTTGTGCTGTAATATCTTTGTTATTGAGAAAATTGTTCTTATGTCTTTTTCTTCAATATATCTTCTATTCCTTTAATTCAACAAGCAGAATTAGTGACAGCAGTCAAGAAGGTGTCCTAAAGAGTCAACTATGGAGAGACTTTGTGCCTCCATAATTGCCTTTAGTGTGTTTTCTTTTCATTTCTGTGTAAAGGACCTTGGGGCGACTTTGTGCCCTCATTGTCCTTCGTATCTTACTCTTGAGCAATCTAGGTGAAGACTTTGTGTTGCATCTCGATTTGCTGGTTATTACATCCTTTGCTACATTTTGTTGTTACTACTAGGAGTATTCTTGTAGTTTGCTGAATAGTACTTCTGAAAGAAGAGGAGTATTGTCTATCATTTCCCATGAGTTTTTCCTTTGATCCACACGCATCATCTCTGAAAAAAGAGAGATGGATGGTTTGTCCTACCCATGAGTATTATTTTCTGTTTACATATATATATATATATATATATATATATATCATACCTACAGGGAACCTCCCCTTGATAAGAGGAGAGATCGGTGTCTTTATGATGTGGTAAACCTACACATTTGAATGACTAATTTTCCTACTTTGGCTGATCAGACCTATTTTGTTTATCAGTACACTGATCGACAAAATATTCAACCAACAGTTTTTGGCGACTCCACTGGGGATATACATAATATTGTGCAACTTGGAACCTCAAGTTTTAGTTTGAAACATCACCTATATAACCCATTATCATTATAACCTTATCCATCACAGACTCTGGCGACTTCGTTTCATGTCTTACCCATTATCCATTTATAGCCTTACCATTTTCATCCATCCCCATTTTCATCCATCTCCATTATATTATCTGGTTTGCAAAATAAGAGCTGCTGGGAAAGAAAACGTAGTTTGAAGCCTCAAGCTTTAAGTTGAAGCAGGGCCAGTTTCTTTTCCATTTTTGTCTTATAATCTGGCAACTCCCTCAAATGTGTTATCCCTATTGTTTATAATCCGATCATGGTAGTTCGAGGCCCCTGGAGTAACTCTTTTGGTCCACTTAATCTAACTCCACCCTTGCATGAGCTACCACTTAGTTCAAGGAAGAATTTCCCCAAATTCTTTGGTGATGGAAGAGTCCACCCTGATGAACACATTGCAACCTTCACCATAGCTTGTGGTGTGATAGGGGTGGAATTTGAAGACATGGCAGTTAGGCTTTTTATGGAGACACTACAAGGTGCTGCTGCAGACTGATTTTACCATATGCAAGCTGGATCAGTGACTGATTGGGATACACTCAAAGCCAAATTTGAAGCCAGGTTCAAGCCTGCAGAGGATGCACATGCTTTGATAGCCCAACTTACGCAGATAAAGAAGGAACCTCATGAGCCCATGAGGAATTTTATTGTGAAATTCAACAAGCTGAGGCACATGATTCCCATGGTCGCCCAGCCGACACCTCAAAATCTCATGTGTTTCTTCATCAACTCACAGCGGCCTGAAGTGAGTTTTCTATTGAGACAGGCTAGACACATAGACCTTGAGGATGCTCATGACTTGGATACTGAGCTAGAAGATGACCTTATCTTGGCAGGAAAGATAAGGAGAGATCCTAACAGAGGCAAACCCTCTTCATCTTCTAAATACTCACCCACAATCACCACTGACCCAATGGTACAAAAGTTGGCAAATGAAATGCTAGCCTTGAAAAGACAAGTGGCACAAGGTATGTCTTCTATTCCTTTATACAGAGATGCACCAAAAAAGACATTCTCCAATTAGCGATATCAAGGCAACGCTGCCAGAAGTTAAGGGCAACCAAATCGTCTTCCTCCCCCACAGAGAAACCTTGCCCTTGAAACACCTCCAACCAACTCAACAGTGGGATATCTGGAAACAGAACATGTTTCCTATTTCCAACCTGAGTTCGAGCAAGAAAATGATGTTGGTCTCTTCATGGAGGATCAAGAAGAATCAGCTGGTGACTCCCACATTGGTTTCCTGAATTATCAAGATGAACCCAGAAGTGAAGGTGAAGTAGATGAAAGATCATGCACAATATTCACCAGGTTCGAGGATCAGTCAGCCCAGTAGGCCGACAAAGAGAAGTTAGAGGAGCAACCCCAACCAGTAATTTCAATCGCTGAGCAGAGAACTCCTCTTCCTTTTCCGTCAAAGGACCTAGTGATTGCCAAAGAAGTAAGTACATCAAACATCTCTACACCTTCTACTTCAACTTCACAGATCAGTCCTCCCCCTCCCAAAAATCAAAAGGATGAACTCCCATCCTCTCTTCCAAGTCCATATCAGTCATTTGACATAATTGATCATGTCAAAAAATTTGAAATTCAAATGATTGAGTTTGAACCCCTGCAAGCCAATCCTGAGCAGTTAAACATTGATGAAGAGCTAGGTGTGGCCTTGTCTGAGGCAAAGATTGTGGTCACCCAAATGTCAGCGCTTGCTGCTCAAATTCTGTTTGAGCCTTCAAGCAGGGGTAATTACTCCCCCATAGAGGATGCTCATGTCTCAGCTGATCAAAGTCCCATGGCTGGTAATCTAGGATTTTATCCAAATCAGGCATCAGAATAATTGGTAGGGCGCAGTACAAATCAAGAAGGATCTTCCATCTCCGATGAAGAGAAATCTAATAGAAGATCAACTTTTGATGATGCTTGGATCCTGAAATCTGATGGCAGCAATTCTTCCACTCATGCTGGATGCAGATCTTTATTGCTTAGATTGAAGACTGCTCAGGATGAAGAGATTGAACTCCTTCACACCAAAGGGGATGCTGAGCTGATGGTTTGTCAGGGGTTTGATGTTGACAATCAAAGCATGTGCCGGACTAGACCAACAGAACAATAAGCTATGGTGGTGGACCATACTGTTGTATTCCAAAGTCAGCAAAAGGAACTCTTCGCCAAGAGAGCAAGGAGTTATGGTTTTCAGTTTGAAGACCACGTCCTGCCATGGGGCAAGAAGAAGAAAGAGCCAAGAGGAAGACACAGAAAATTGGTTTCCTGGTGGAGAGTTTCATTCACCCATCACTGATTCTGGGGACAAAATGGTTTCTTGTTGGTTTATTAGGATGGGACGCCATTATCATTGTCTCACAATGGGTGGTATCTGAAGCGCTTCAAATCTTGAGGCATCAAATAAGTTTATTTGTATATATGTATATTTGTATAGTCTTTAACTCTGTTTTGTGCTTTTCATTTTCGTTTCTGTCGCCTTTCTTTTTGGGTAGCATGACTCCGTAGCCCAATGGCACACTTCAAGGCACTGGAGATTTTGGATTCTACTCCCTTCGACTGTTTTTACAATAGAAGGAAGTTCCCCAACTGGAGCCAGCTGTTGGTCCCCAAAAATGTTACTCAGTTTTGGGATAACATATGAAGCTATTTTGGCCCTTGCCTTGGTTCAAACAAAGATGTTCAAAAGCGGGGTCAAGCAGCAGGTTCAATGTTTGGTTCATCCTTTGGTTCAATCAAATGGTTCGTCAATCGGTTCAAGGCTTCGTTTGAACCGTTGAACCAAAACTTGGTTCAACGGTTGGTTCAAGCGACAAAGTTCAAAGGAGTGCCCCAAGAGTCAAAGACACAAGTGTCCTTGCGAAGGGAATTCCTGTGGCAAAAAGTGACCAAGGCAAACAAACAGACTGAGACAAAAGCCCAACAAAATCTCACAGATGTTGCCAAGTGTTGACGGCCGAACTTCAATGAACTTTGTTTATGCAAATTGGTAGATATTGACATGTGTCCCTATTGAAGCTTGTTGGAAGCCTCCAAGTGTCAATATCTGCAGTCTCTTCCCTTAGCTTCACTGTTTCGAGCAAAGACTATGGTGGACCCGGGGACGAGTGACTAAATGAAGTGAAACGCACCAAATGTCTGCATCTGTGCGACTCTCCAAAGACAAGTGGAAGATGCCACCTTTTTCTGTTGTAACTCCGTGGAGAGCGACACGTGTCTACATCTGCGATTCTAAATTTCTAATAGGTTTCAAAGCCTCTATCAATAAACGTTTCTTAGAGTCCCACGGAAGTTGCCACGTGTCTTCACCTGTTTAGCAGTAGAATGTGCCACGCGTCAATTGCTAAAGACCAGCATAAAGTGATTAAGGAACAGAGCATCGAATTGAATCTAAGACCCGATTCAAATAACCATAAAAAGAGGAACGATGAAGAAGGATCAGATCGCCAGGTGGACATTAAAAGATGTAAACTTTTAATAGCGTGATTTGTTTCTCTGCATTGAGAAAAGCAAATGGGTAGATGCCCCTAAGTTCGAGCCTGCCTTCTTAAAAGATTTCAATGCAACATGATGTGTGAGTGTTGCCAAGTCCTTCTTGAAGAGGCTATATAAGGGACTCTCTTCTATTGTAAATGGATCTCTTTTTTGACAATTAGAACGAAACTCTGCCCAAATTGTAAGGCATTACTGAGACTTTGAGCTCAGATTGCCGATCATATTTTGTTACTGGAATAAGAAAGCAAGTGGTTTTTTAGACTTTGTGCTATAATATCTTTTTTATTGAAAAAATTGTTCTTATGTCTTTTTCTTCAATATATCTTCTGTTCCTTTAATTCAACAAGCAGAATTAGTGACAGTAGTCAAGAAGGTGTCCTAAAGAGTCAACTGTGGAGAGACTCTGTGCCCCCATAATTGCCTTTAGTGTGTTTTCTTTTCATTTATGTGTAAAGGACCTTGGGGCGACTTTGTGCCCTCATTGTCCTTCGTATCCTACTCTTGAGCAATTCAGGTGAAGACTTTGTGCTGCATCTCAATTTGCTGGTTATTACATCCTTTGCTACATTTTGTTGTTACTACTAGGAGTATTCTCATGGTTTGCTGAATAGTACTTCTGAAAGAAGAGGAGTACTGTCTATCATTTCCCTTGAGTTTTTCCTTTGATTCGCGCGCATCATCTCTGAAAAAAGAGAGATGGATGGTTTGTCCTACCTATGAGTATTATTTTCTGTTTATATATATATATAGCATACCTACAAGGAACCTCCCCTTGATAAGAGGAGAGATCAGTGTCTTTCTGATGTGGTAATCCTACACATTTGAACGACCAATCTTCCTACTTTCGCTGATCAGACCTATTTTGTTTATCAGTATGCTAATCGACAAAATATTCAACCAACAATATTTATATCATTTTTTTTTTTCTTAATTGTTAAAATCATATTCAGAGTTAGTCCTAAAAAAACTATAGAATTATTATAAACTACTATAAACGCCCTTCTCAAATTTAAATTTAAGTGACACTAAACACAACCAACCCACTTTATCAATCCTTCCATTTCTCATTAGCTACAAATATAAATTATTAATACACTAAACTAACATAATAAAATAAAATAAGATTAAAAAGAAACATGCAGCCAATATTGTGGTTTTTCTGAAGGAGGGACGGGTTCTAATGGAGGACTGTTAATAATCTAACCTGGCAACCCCCAAAAAACTACGGGGTCAGGTCTGTGTAGTAGCTTCGAATCCTACTGCTTTACATCACAAAATTGCAGAATACCAACTACCTTACAAACTCTTCTGTTGTTCTCACTTAAATAGCGAGTTAAAGAACTATGGGTAGCCACAGGGCAGTGAAAGAAGAAGCAGAAGAACAAAATGAAACAGTAAAGATAGGAGATGTGCAACTCCCTGGGAGGCTGGTTTCTGATGCTTCAGAGGAGATTCTGTTGCTTTGGGCACTTAGGCAGCCCTGCACAGCTCGCCAGAACAATTTCGTAAAACAAACGTCCAACCACCTCAAACTTGATGCCTGTGGTCATAACCTCTGCATCCTGCAATCTCCATCTTCCATGGTGGGTATACAATCTTTACGTCGATTTTTCTCTTGATTTGAATGGAATTGGTATGATATATGTTATATTTAATGCTGACTTAAAGCAATTGAAAATAAACAAACAGAACACATCGGGTGTGACAGGAGGTGTTATGTGGGACAGTGGGGTTGTGCTGGGGAAGTTCTTAGAGCACGCTGTTGATTGCAATTTATTCAACCTGAGAGGGAAAAAGTGTGTGGAACTCGGCTCAGGCTGTGGACTAGTTGGGTAGGTGCTATATCTCTCTTCCAGACTCTCTTTATATCAAAGTATGAGATGAGATGAATCTTAGCCTTCTTTAGGCTATCAAGGTGTGTTTATCTGTTTAGAAGATTGTTTATCTGAGTGTTTAATTGTCTTGATTTAAGATTTCATGTACTAGGTTATGATTGCAAATATCTCTGTAATTGTGCCTTGTGTTATTATATGGGGGCAGGTTAAAAGGAAATGTGTATCAAATTCTGTGATTTTTACTGTGTTATTGTCGAACCAGATTTGACTTGGTTTAATGTTTTAAAAAAAAAAGTTGCATTGCAGCTCTTCTGGGTGGCCATGTTGTTTTAACAGACATGCCTGACCGATTGAGGCTGCTTGCGAAGAACGTTGAAGAGAATGTGAGTGAATTAAATGCACGAGGTTTGGCCTCTGTGAGAGAGCTGACATGGGGAGAGGACTTGGATCCTGACCTTTTGGAGCCTCTTCCTGACTATGGTTCGTTATTTTTTTTCTCTTCTTCTATTCAATTCTTTGTTTTCTGATTTGGTGTTGTCAAGGATTCAAATTTGGAACAAAAACATGAATTTGGGTTTTCCAATTGTTGAACTCAAACTTGCACGTTTTAGCTTTCTGGGGCTTCAGAAACTGGTTCATTCTATGCACTTCTCGCATAGCTTCTCTTTTCTCCTGCCACAAGCTACATATATTGACCATACTCTCCTGAGGGCAGTCTTTGACAAAACACTTCTACATAATGCTTAGTAGCAGGTGTTTATATTGTGTTTTCTATGTGAGGTTTTTAGTGCCTTTGCCCTTGATCAATTGCATAGCTGAATCCAATTTGGTAGATAGTTCAATTAGATGGTGAAATATCCCTTTTCCTAATAAATCAGAATTCTGATTTATTTAATTTTTTCAAAAAAGAAACCTGATGATTAAATCAACACACAAGACAATATATGCAATCCAAGATATTGAATTTCACAAATGTTCTGAATTTTGTTCAACTGAATAGAATTAGAATATGCTGTAGAATAATTAAATGTATCCTTCAAAGTATTTAAAACCGTAGAACAATTTCTGCAAATCTTCAAAAGGGAAAAAACCTGTCAATGTAGCTCTGGCACACTGATTCTGCTGTGCAGCAATTAGTAAGATCCGATGATCAGGTACTGTGGTACGGCAGTCTGTTGTAGAAGGCAGGTTGGTTGCTGAAAGCACCCTAAGTGCTTCAATTTTATAACTTTGAATGGCACCGATTGCTAGAAACTGCCCTGAACAGGTACGGATGGCTCTTGGAGTGGTAAGGCCTGATGTACTGTAGCTGTACGGCTGAGAACAGCCCAATATGGCCGTCATACGACCGCCATATGGATTCGTACAGGTCTGCACTTTTTTTCCTGTTCAAACCCTGGGATGTACGACTGGCTGCAGCTGTAAAATAAATCTCTGGAATTGAATTCTTCTGATTTTGGAAGCACTGATGTGATTCCTGAATGGAATCACCTTCTAGGTATGAGAGATTTCGTCCTGAGGCCCTTGCACGGGAGGTTTTCATCCTCTGTGATAAAAGTTGAACAATGGTTCAAGCTTGAAAGTGTTTTAAATTGATTGAATGGTTATGACTTGCTTTCTCCTCACGCAACCTTTTTATAACTACCTTATTCCTCCAAATCCCAAAGTAATTAAAATTACTTTTAATTTAATGTTCACCTTTTTCCCTCATAATAAGAATTACTTTTCTTTTCCCCTCCTTGGCCTTTAATTAATTTATTTGTGGCCCCACTCAATTAATATTAATGATGAAGTGTCCCTTTTAAGTTATAACTATTAAGTGACGTTGGGGAAAAACTTAAAACACAATTATTAAATTATTTTTTCTTTTATTTTGCCCCCCCTAGCCTACGATAAATAAAAATAGGCTTCGTGTTCATTGTTTCGCTCAGTTCGAGAAAGGGGACATTACAGTTCACCCTTCCTTGAATTGCTTGCCCTTAAGCAATTGCAAACTGAGGTGCTCAAGTATCTCCTCTCCTTCCCAAGTGGCATTTGTCACTGGTAAACCCTTCCAATGTATCAGATATTCTTTGATGACCTTACTCAACTTCTTTTCCTTGTAATTTATAATGGCCTTAGGTACCAAAATTAGCTTGCCTTCATCATCCAAGGGAGGCAACTCCATGGAAGGAGTGATATGCTGTCCCATTTTCTTTTTGAGGCATGAAACATGAAACACATTATGTATCTTTCTATGCTCTGGCAATTCAAGCTCATAGGCAACCTCCCCAATCCTTTGCTTAACCCTGTATGGCCCATAAAAGCGTGGCTTGAGCTTTTCAGCTCACTTTGTTTAAGAGAAGTTTGCTTGTAGGGCTGTAACATCAAGAAAACTATGTCCCCAACCTCAAAAGACCTCTCAACACGGTGTTGGTCTGCATAAAACTTCCGCTGATTCTGTGCATGTTGGAGATTTTCCTCGAGTATTTCCAATACCTCTTGGCTCTATGCAACCAAATCTCTAGCCCCTGATACTTTGCTATTAGTAATAACCAAATCCATGAAAGATAAAGTGTCATATCCATACAAATCTCTGAAAGGAGTCATACCAATAGACATGTGGTAGGTGGTGTTGTAACAATGTTCGCCCATGTAGAGCCATTTGGACTAAGCTATTTGCTGCCCTATTACATAGTTCTTTAGATACCCCTCAATCCATTTATTTACAATCTTTGTTCGCCCATCTGTTTGGGGGTGATACTGATAACTGGTGCTTGGAGTCAATTCAGTTCTTATCAAATGGAAGAGCTTCTACCAAAATAAACTAAGGAATCAATTGCCTCTATCACTCACAATATTCTTAGGCAATCTATGTAGCCTAAAAACCTCTCTGAAGAACAAATCAACCCCCTGTGATGCCTTAAACTCAGCTGGAACAACAAAGAAATGAGCATATTTTGTAAGCCTATCAAGTAATTTTAGGACCAGTTAAAAATATTGTTATTAAAATTTTTCGTAACTAAATGTTTAGATATGGGGACATGACAGTCCACCCTTCCCAAAATTGCTTGTCCTCAAGCAATTGCAAGCACAACTGCTTTGACTCTCCCCAAATAACCATTCCTGTAATACCTGGATCACAATTCATCCTTGGGAATTTGCAATTCCATGTTTTGAATTCCTTACGTGATGCAGTATGTTTTTTCGATTGCATAGCTCTGGCTGAGGCCTGTTTATGTAGTTCCCTTGAAGCCTTCTCCATCTCTCTATGTGGTGCATATATTTTGCCTTTCTCATTCTCAAATTGCTTTGCTTGTTGATCCACAGATTCTTCACTGGAAGACACTTCTGCAACTTGGAGCTCTAGCTCTTTAAGAAGATTTACCATGGAGTAGAGTGCATAAAAAACATGGACTTGATATGTACTTATTTGCAAGCATCCAAAATTCTCATTCATACCAAATCTTACAACTCTTGTGTAGGTTGTTCTCTCCTTGTTAGCTTGTTTGTTCCCCAACTTCGTTGGTCTCTTCTTTTCTTGAGTATCCTAGATTATATTTATGCCCACTTCTACTTCTTCAATAGGAAATACATCTTTGACCTTTGCAACATATTCTTATTCTATCTTTTGCTGAAACCGATCAGCTGTAGTAGCATTCTTGCTACCAATCCCATTACTGATGCGAAATCCAAAAACTCTTTTGTATTCTCCAAGAAGTTTAAAAGCTACATAGCTTTCACATTGCCCAATAGCATCTGTATTTCCTATAATTTTTTGATATGTGCTGGTAATAATAAAATCAGTTTAATTTATGGCAAGGATATCTACTGTGAATTGATATGAGAAATGATACCTTTCATCAAACCTTTTCCATGATATGTCCAGATCCGCATATTTGGTCTTCTTCCAAGTGTGTGCAATGTTGTAATGAATGACGTCCAATTTCTTTGCAATCAAAGAACCACGAGATTCCCATTAATGTAATTTTCAACTTCTGGAAATTCTCTTATGTGTATCCTGGGAAGGTGAACATGCTTGAAACTTGATTCCAAAATATGATGCACTAATTTTCTGTGTCCTTCCATGATCTTGGAGCAAATGACTAAAGACCACAATACACTTATTCAGAAAAATTTGAATATCAACACGATGTTTACCTTGCTTACAAAGTGAGAGGGTATGAACGCTCCTCAATACTAATTATCTGGTTTCCTGGGCAATTCGTGCCTCATTAGAAATTTCCTTAATTGTGACTATCTTTATTTTTATAGGCATCACAAACCATCCTTCAAATGTAAGGTGTAGCTCCATGGATTGAGGATTTGGTGATGATTTGTTCATGAACTAAAACCACTGAACTTCCACAACCTGATTAGCATTCATAACATACTCAACAATAATGATTTTGAACCAATCACAATTTTTACCCCGCTTATGTTTAGAAATGTCTCCTAGTTCCCATATTATAATGTGTAGGCAGCTTTGGGCAAAAAGATCTATGTGCCTGCTTATATCAAAATGTTTCCCATGATGGCCACAGGCATGTGCAACATTATATGTTAATCTATTTAGTGAATTATCTTCTTGACCTTTGACCACAAATGGCGGATCACGAGGATGCAAACACAACAAGTTACCATTACCTTATTCCCCTTTGAGGCTGTTAAGCAATCCTTTCCTTAATGTGATATTATTTCCACACAAATACAACTCATTACATATGGAGGATATCATGCCAATGTTGAATGGTAAACTGACAACTGAATCAAAACCAATATAAGAAGAGAAAACTGCTACTGCCTTATCTAGCATACCATGGACCTTGTATAGATGATAGCCATTTGCCAATTTATCGCCAATCACCATGTCATATGCATTTGCCAATGCAATCGTAGTTTGGATATCAGATCTGAGGCCCACTATAATGATATGAATTTGTTTACCAAGATTCTGAATTGTTCCATTGTTGCTTGCCTTGAGAGCACTATCGGATGTGAGGTGACATGCCTTGGTTCCTTGCATTCGACCCATGTGCTCCAACCATTGAATCTTGTTATCATTCACAATATTTTTCTTATGCTCATATAAGGTCAATTTGTTTTTTTTTTGTATTGGATGATGAAATTATCAACAATAATGACATTGAAATTAGAAACTCTACCCTTTATAGATCTCAAAATATCTCCTGGATCCCACACCATTATGCACAAACAATTTTGAGCCAAAGGATCGATCTTCACTCTTTTACCCTTCTTAGGATGATGGAAAAATTGAAATAGCTTTGTGTTATCATTCCATATCTTGAGCTACAACTATAAGAGTGCTTACCCTCTTTGGTTGAAGTAGGAGCTTTTGAGAGATTTATTTCAACATTATAATTAATTAAAACATTTTATTTAAATGCACGTCTATCAACATGATTATTCTAAAATTCAATCTTATATGGTAGTGGCTCACTCTCCGGAAGATTTTTTTCAATTGGACATTTTACATTTAATTTGCAATGCCTGCTTCTTCTTGACTTCATTAATACAAACATTTTGTTTATAAAAAATCTTACATTTTTCTATTGAGGACTCTTCACCCTCAACTTGCATGGTGGATTTTTTCTGTTCTTGATCACTAGTCTGTTCACTTTCTTGTAGCTTTGGTCTTGGATTTTCTTCTTCTTTTAGGGATGCATTCTTAGGTTATTGCTCATTGATCTCCTCAACAATCATTTGAGGTTTTGCTTCCGGCTACTCTTCTTTCTTCGCCAACCTTCTTATGTATTCAAACATACTTATTTAATTTGGATACCTCATTTTGAGTAACTCCCAATTATCATCAAAGGAAACTTGAGATTTAAAACTCTCAGGGATCCCTTGATACTGGTCAAGGATTTTGGTGGCCTCAATTTTGTACTTTTCCTTGTCCTTTTGTATTTTAATTAACACCTCTTGAATAGGATCTATATTTTTCTTCCCTTTGTAAGAACTTTGCTTGAAGAAACATGAGTTGATTAATTGTTGGACTCCTTTGGGTAGCATTGTTTTGATTTATATTCTGCAAGGTTTGTATCATCTATGTCATGGATTCTTTCACTGTCCTCTGGATGGTCCTTGTCAAATCTCTCTAACTGATTGGTGGCTTCATGCAAAGAACTCATTTCTTCTGTAGGTATTTTCATTTTTCTGTCTCCTATGATTTCCCCTCTGATTTACACGCTGACAAGATCACAACTCTGATATCACTGTAATGTCCCTTTTTAAAATAAACCAATAACCTATGCAATTTTCTGATTTTTGCACTTAGGAACAGCTGTAACTTTCACAAATAATCATTGATGTATTCACAAACAATTAGCAAACATGAACCATTCATGGGCAATTCTACAAACAATTGGCATACATGACCCATTGCTTTTCTTACCACTAGACAATTACACAAACAGTTGGCAAACATACTAGGCAACAACATACAATATTGTTTTTTTAAACCCTATTGAAATCGTTCATATCAAGGAGCTGTATAACATTGATAAAAATACCAAAAATCCGTTGATTTTTTTTATTTCAATAAACCGAATACACATAAATTGATGAGATTATAAATGGAGTAACAATGGTGTGACAACAAATTCTTACTCGTTGGACCCCCAATCCAATGACCATGTACAATAGTCAACAATCTCCCATGGTGGTTGTGTTTGACGTGTAGCAGGTCTCGTTAGGCTATATTGTATTATGACTGGTTTGGAAGATGAAACAACAGTATCCAAGGGGTTCGTTCCATTGTTGGGTGATGACTGCAGCATACACGTGAGTCTCCACACTTCTCAAATCATGGTGGAATGCAATACATGCCACAACAACAATAGACAATGTTGTATGAAGATTCCCAACAGGGTTATAATGGTGTATGGCAGGGCCTTCAATGATGCACAACAGTGAATGCTTTGAATCTTCATCCAATTCTAAAACTGATTCGAACTTTTAACCAGTTGAAATTGGAAATGATCACAAATGCAATTCTTGGATGGAATCACCTTACATGGACAATAGGGTTTTCGTCCTCCAATCGAACAATGAAAACCAAGAGGGTTTACGTCCTCCAAAGCTCTGCACTCCAAAGGTTTTTGTCTTGGGAGAAGTAATTGAACAAGAAATGCTCAAGCTCTAGAATAGGGTTTGATAACAAATGATAAGGGATGAATAATGAATCATCTTTTTGAGCCCAACTCTTCTTGTATAATTCCTTCTTTTCCAGTTGCCCTAACCCTAAAAGCATTTAAAACACTTTTAGATAAATATTATTTTTTGACCCACTTAATGAATATTACTTTTTGGCCCTCTTTATAATAATAATACATAAATGTCATTTTTCCATATTATAAAATAAATTAGCTTTAGGATGACTTAAAAATATTGTTATTAAATTATTTTTGTAATTAAATATTTAGAAAAGGGGACATGACACATACTCTCCACATTCCGAACCAAGGGTTGGAGCCATTCTTCCATAACCTGTTTTAGGGATCTTTTCTCTCTTCCTTGTTTTGAGTCCATTTTGGATCTGATGTTATCACTTCACAAACTGACAGATTCACGACTCTGATACCACTATTATGAGCTAAACTAAATTCTGAAATTTTGAAACAATTTTGGAAGTAAAAAATTGCCTAGAATACTGAAGTAGTTTTTTTTAGAGATCAAAAATAAAATCTATTTTACAGCAGAATAAAGATACCGATTTGATTACAACCAATAAACAAAACAACCCAAGCTCATAGGTGAGGCAATCCCAATTTTGAAGACAAGCAATATTTTATTAAGTACAAAATAGCATAATTTATATGCAAGGAAACCTTCTCTAAAAATAACTTACCTTGGCTTCACCATGAAGCAATTGATAAATAACTAACCTTTGCTTCATCACAAAGCAAACTAAAATAACTAATCTTTGCTTAGTCACAAAACAATTTAAAAATTCCTATAACAAATCTATGTATAGCCTTTGCATGGTTTTATTTGTTCTATTTCTCTAAAATAGATTAAACTTTATCTCTTAACAATGCAACTAACTAAACTAGAAGAAATTCTATCTTTATCCTTTATTTGGATGGACATTATCTCTAGTATCCTTTATTCTTTTTTGCGTGGATATTATGACTATTATTCTTTCTTCTCTTTTGCATAAATATCAATCTCATGTGTGACTTTTATTTCTGCACTTCTTGTTAGATGTATTGGGCTCATTACAGGGTGGGATAAGTCGGAGTTAGTCGTGGGTTAGTTTTGGATTATTTAGGATTTTTTATCAAAGTTCAACCCATGTGGGTCTGTATATCTATCCCAAAAAAGCTTGGCTGTTCCCGAAAATGGCCTGGAACATGGGGCATTTTTGAGCCTTTTTTTGGGAATAAATTGGTGATTTAGGTGTTTTCGAAATGGATTTCCTAAGGATCAGGACCAGAACCTCAACCTGAAATGCTTATGTACCGAAACGGTAGAGGGGTACCTGCCATTTCCTGCAACATAGTTTCCATGCAATTTGCGTGCAAGTCTTGCCATATGTGACTTTATGGTGCTAGTAGTTGCTCACTTTTTCCAAAATGTGAAGACAACTTTTCCTATATAACAACTAATATCTAGAAGAAAAGATCTGCCTACCATAATTTACTTACATTCATCATCACATATTTATAGAACACGACAGAATATATGAAAGGGAATGCCCTCATCAATCATTGTATTAATAATGCGTATGGTCTTTAGAATGCAGGTCTGATTTAACATTAGATACACAATAGATTCTTGGTGCAGAGCTGTAATCATGTTGATCCAACTTGTGCATATGGAAAATCATAGGGGTGGATATGACAGTTGACCGTAACGGTTAAGGAGTCCATACCTTACTGACTACCATAATTCAATATTAAATTGAATATACTAAGTAAATCACGCTGCATAAAGATATACCGCCCATTTTTTATGACTGTCTCGTAAAACTAATGCGAATACGAGTCTTTGACCTTACATCTATTCCCCCTCTAGTAGGATGCTGACAGCTGGCTGTATAAGTATTGGAACGGTTGATAGAGTATATTTCTGTCAAATTCAGGGAATGATGACTCTAAAGAGGGCCGAACTGATGTGGAAGCAATGTCTGAAATACTTCCCCTCAACTGTTGGTGTCCTGCCTTCAGTTTTTCATAAGCCTTCCTAAGTGTGTATGCTTCCTTGACTGTTCATATGGCATCTTTAGCTTCATTGAATAAACTTTCATCCTTCAGTAACTTCTGATCCAGTTCTAATTTCTACTTTCAAAGTTCACTAAAGACCATGGCCACTCTTTTACTTTGCTTTTCAGTCAAGCTGCATCCATCTCAAAGGTCATGGCCTTGGGATGCCATTTATTTAGAGATGCCTCATGCTGCTTTTTCTGAGCTGTTCCCTGTGCCTCCATTAGTGACATTCTAATATTCATTTCCTTAACCTTGTTAATTTTTTTTGTGTCCTTTGCTTTCAACTGTCTCTCCAAGGAAGTGACTTGTAAACCCAACTGTCTATGCTCACATTTTGACACAATTTGTGCTTGTTGAAAATCTTAGCAGAGATGGCGTAATAGTCTTTTAGATGTCTCCCTGCTTCTTTAGTATTCACCTTTACTGAAATTCAATACAGTTGTGATTGAAACCCTAAATAGGCCATGTGATCATAGCACAGCGTATGCAATCATTTGCACATTCTTACCTTTGATCTTACAAGCATATACTCATTCCAATACTGTCTTCTCGGGATATACTCCTGTGTCCTCACTAAAGTGTTTGCCTCTTAAAGCATGCAAAATTATCAAAGTTGTGTTTTGCCTATCAGTATAACATAAGGATTTTTCTGTTGTTCCATGTCTGCAACATTTATTTCTTTTGCCAATCTGGAATGAAATTCAAATATCTGTGTTAACTGCCAAATCATTAAGGGATTCAAAATTTTTCTTCTTGCCCCCTTGAAAAGACACAACTGCCAATTGGTCGTCACTTTGCTTAACTGGCTAAAACCGGGAACCATCTCCACTGATACTACGGGCTGCTGAAAAGAAGGAATAGGTTGCACTGACAAGTGAATAGCAGCCTAGCTGAATTGAAGTATGTAAAACTATACTGTCATCATGCACTCTGTTGGACTCAAGAACAGGTAGTTTGGAAGCCCCAACACTTTGTGACTGGTCAGACACATACTCAAGCTGCCCTATGCCAGGTTCGATGGTCTCAAGATGCAAAAAACTAGACTGCTTGTTGACAATGACATTGATATCCAAGTATGGGGTGAGCGATGTGAATTGGCACCATACTAATTATCATCTGGAATCCATCCCATGGCATCCTCTTAACAAAATCAATTCTATTGCCTATAATGGTGGAGGTTTTAACATTAGCAATAGAAATTTTTTCTGCAGTCACAACTACAGAGTCTAACACATGATTAGGGCAAGAGTCGAGAGGGGCTTAGCAATTGGTGGAGTTGACTGTGGCAATGTGTTTCCAGTGGAAGTGCCATGCAAAGGATTAGAAACAACATTTTATATGCTATGTATCCATGAAATAACAAGATGAAACCCTTGGTTTCTCAAAGGGAACTTCGATACGAATAGCATCCTATGCTGCTTAGTTGGAACTTGGTATTGACGATGTTTCCTTGTTAGTTGTTGAATCTCCATCACCATCAATGTACGTTGTCTTATGACATGTTCAGATCCTCATCCAAATGGAAATCATCTTCCCCATCCTCTGAATTGGTGGTACTTTGTGCCTTCTCAACCAGAGTCTTAGCCCGGAACTGCTTCTAGTGAAGGGTTATGTGTATTATCAAAGATTATAGTGTTTTTCTTTGGTTTGTTTGATTCCTATGATGATGGTGGGGGTACATCCACTCCCAAGTGTTCTCATTTGAAGATTGTAGGCTACCCTTCTAGGGAAGACAATGGGGTGGCATCATTGTTACTCAAAACTTTCACACCTACCCAGGGAATGCAAATCATAAAACAACGGCAAGCTGTGAAGAGACATATAAAACCTTTTCACAGCTTGGCATTCTCTATAGCAATGAGATTTCAGTTGTTGCTTTAGCCGCCATTTCTTCAGCATGGAATGTTGTTTTAGTTCTTCAGTTATAAACTTGCATTCAAAATTATCTCAGACCTTTTGCAATTATACCTTACCGTCTATGAATTATTTAAGCAGGATCATCAATGAAGGTTGTCAAGCATTGCAGTGCTATTTGATGTCCCAAATATTCAAGCATGTCTAGGGTTGTACAAAGCAATTGCTAGAAATACCTGCATCATCGAACATATTTTTTGCAAATGTCTTTCTCATGTCTCTGCAAGTCTTGTCCAAGGGACAAAGCACAAATTGCAAGCAAATATCAATCCCTGCACATTGTAAATTCTGCAATCCATGAGTGGCTACAAATGAGAATTTACAAACTTTATGGTTTTGTAATAAACTTTTCCTGAAAGCTTTGACCATTCTCAAGAGTTTTAATTCATCATTGCCCCTCCTAATTCTTTCTGTCAATGATATTTGCAAATGTCTTTAAACAGGATCTCACAGCCTCTGAAAGCGGTCTTCGCTGAAACTGACCATGGCTTGTTTATGTAAATTTTCTGACTATAATTTTTACAAGATTTTACAAAGACTGTACTTGAAACAAAAAACTATGAACTAGAAAATAGGGCAGATTCAACTGTTCAAAAGAATTTCAAAATATGAACCATGATTTCTTTTTATCCACTATTCAAATAGCACAGTTTTTGATCCAGATTACATGGCCAATCCGGAGGACAACACACCAAATTGTGGAGCCCAATGTGCTATTAGTGGAATCTATTTGCACTAATAATTATGATTAGCAACCAGAGTGCATTAGCATAAAGAGAACACAAACAGAAATGAATCGAGAAACAAGAATACTACTGAGTACTAATCATCAGTAAAAGATATGAGAAAAATATAACTGTAATCCAAATTTTGTATTACTGCATACTTTTGTACAAGAATCCTTGAAAACAAATGAAAGGATGTTTGCTACAATTTCAAAAATAGGAGGCCAACCCCTCTGGAGCTAATATAGTGCATATTTATACAATTTCAGTTGAGAAAGACAGGAACCATTATGAAAGCCAAAATAGTTTGTATTCTGTCAGGTCAGATTCTTGGCACCACTATTGGGATTTGGCACCACCTGCAGTGTTTGTGGCACCTGGCACGAATTCCTACATTGTCACTGAGACTAACTCTTGGCTGAGCACACTGCTTCTGAGTGGGTGGAAAGTCTATCTGACGTGGATGTTGACTGTACTTGTAAAACTTGAGCTGTCACCTGATCAGTTTTTCAATGTAAACAACAAATAACGCTTCAAGTGCAAACTCTAATTCGATGTGGGTATTTGTTGAAGGATTCAACCTTCACTAGACCACAAATAATATTTCATCTGTATTGTAGTATATTGTTTGGCTACGTCCTTAGCAAACCCCACTGGATTAGCTATAGGGTCGGGCTCAAGGGGCTCAAATGATTTACAAAATACAGGGGCCGAAAAGAACTGTCTCAATTGTTGGAATGTCATACGATCAATCATAGGCACACCTTTCCATTTTAAGTTCTTCAATGCCATCTTTCATGGTGACCATAATCCTTAGATGCGAGCTTCAATGCTAAAATGGTTTTAAGAGTTTCCATCCCTCAGACTGAAAACATGTCATTGCACGATGTGCAATTGTGATGGTCATTATGTCTTCTTTGCGACATGATATTTGCAACTTTCTGTGTGTCTGTGCCCTTAGATGCATTTGTTCTTCAATGGGTCAGCATTGATACCTGGTATAATATAGGTTACTCTAAATATGTAATTTAACAAGCTATCATTATTAAAATTGTAAATGTTCATGTCAATATCAAATCACAGACCACAGTAATTATGATGGTGCTATTGAAAAAAATTAAACTTTATATGCCACATGTTTTGACATTGTAATTCCTACTTTTCAGTGCTTGGTTCAGATGTTGTTTACAATGAGACGGTTGTTCATGATCTGCTCACTACTTTACGGGGCCTTTGTGGAAGTCATACTATCACTTTTATTTCTGCAGAGCTTCGCAATGGTAATTTTTTTCAACTATACCTACAATAATTTTTTAGTGATTGCATTTTGAATTCAAATTTAGTGTTGCAATGTTTCATATGTTGTTTGCATTCATATATTTTTGGGGATAGATACTTTGTATAATTTTTGGCAAGGTCACCAAAAGCATGGAGGTGATTCAGAGTGGGTGTAATTCAGGAGGGACAACTTAACAATCAACACTATATGTATAGAAAAATGCATATAATAAAAAAATAAAACATGAAAAACTAAACTGAAAACCTAAACATAATTATTTTTGGTTCAACATACATGGAAGATTCAAAATTTCAAACATCCTCTGTTGCATGGCTGAAAAGCACCTTTTGCTGTTGCAAAAAAAGCTTGCCTTCTATTACTGTTAAAACAAAACCCCATTGCTACTGGTGCTAATAGTTTTCTTTTCTATTGCTAGTTGTTGCTCAAAACTTGTCTCTTTCATCATTTCTGGGTTTTTGTTGTTTTTTATATTCAGCCTTCTTTTTGTCTCGATTGTTTTCTATCATATCAGCAGTGATTGCCAGGCAGTATTGAGAAGCAGGTAAAACCTGACGCACTGGAAATTAACGGGCAATTCCTGGATGATTACACAATTTTGAGGTAATTTGGAAGGAGCAGCACCCCACTAGGAGGCAATTCCAATGGCATTGTTTTTTGGTGACGGGTCTCTATGGCAACAAAAATTAACAATCTCTCACATTTTTAGTTATGGGGGTTTATACGTAGTGGTACTAACTAGATTCCCCTAGCTATGCCCATGGTTGGTTAGTGTTCAAACTTATATCTGTGTCACACTTAATTTCATTCCATATGCATTCATGTATTGTGCTTACGATAATATTGTACATGTCTAGATATCCTCTACTACTGTGCGCTTATCTCTGACTTGCTAATTGGACCATAGACCCATGTAGATCTTCAAACATTATAACATATAAAATTATTAATTATTGTGGTATTTTACACGTGTTTAAGTCATCTCCAGATGACCTCCATGAGTAGTAGCCATTACCCTAATGACATTTGTCCTTGTATTTTTGGTAATAATCACGATGGAAAATATCTTAGAAAACTTTCCATATTAAAATTTCTAGTGTCTTTCATTATTAGGTTCTTTACAATCATGCATACAAGTTTATAGTTGTATGATTGATAACATTGACTTGCTTTCTAGCATACTAGATGCTTGGGCATTATTTTGCTTGATTGACCACCATCTTGTTTGCCTAGTTTATAATCATAGACATATAACATATCTTCTAAAAAGTTTCAATATTAGGACTTCTAGTGTCATTCATTATTATATTGTTTACAATTATCCATGGAAGTTCATACTTGGTATGAATGTTAACATTGATTTGCATACTAGCATACTAGATGTTGGACATTTTTTGCTTGATTGAATACCTTACTGTTTGCACGTTTGACCTTTTTTTCGTAGTTGATCATAGATGGGCATCCCTTGACATTTGTTTGCTTCTGCCCTTTAGGATCTTGACTTATTATTTTGGAATTCCAACCCACTCTGTACTTCACCATTCTTCTTTGGATGATAGAAGACAAACTGCCAATAGCAGCGTGTGTTTGTATAGCCTAGAGTGGCTTCATTGCTGGCTATATAAATATATCCGTAAAGCTATTTGACATTGACCTTATAAATATTCCCCACATCCCATTCCCTCCCCACTCTCTCCCTTTCTTTCTATATAGTGAAGAGCTTCAATATTGACAATAAGAAGATTGAAGCATGATTTATAGGCCGTCTACTTATGCATCTTTTTCCCTACATATCATAATCTTTGTAGATAACTTATATTCTATAAAACAGTATGGTTATTCATGTCTTGACATTTTTGGATTTATAGATTTTTCAGAGATGACAAAAATCATTGTAAATACACGATGATGAAGAACAATTTATCTAAAAATCAAAATTCAGACTTGGGTGATAGTCGTCCTCCCAGCTGTCCCAGACATTTGTTGGTATAGTTCTTACAGATAGGTTTGAAAAATTTGGTTTGGAAATTCAAATGCTTTTTTATACTTGGATGTATAAATTCAAACTTTATATTTTATAAAATGTTCATAATAATAATTAAAATTTAATAACCTATAATACTCAAAAAGTTATGAAGCTACATTTTAAGTGAAATATGTAACTGTATATCATAAAAAAGTTCTAAACATTATAGTGTTCATTTACACTTTTTTTAATAATAAAGGTAATTGATATCATTGAATTCTAAAATTCCATCAATGATGGATACAAATCGAAAATGGGCCAAAAGGCCACTAATCAAAACCATGCGTTAACTGAATCCATGCAAAGATGAATGATAATGGATACAAAAAACATTATATATGTATCAAAGAGAGACAAACACATGTAACCACTCGAGAAGCTAGCCTTCGGTGAATGTATGTAGGTACCTGAACAATGAGAAGATTGTTCACACCATTTCCGGCATGCATCACCAACATAAACCCATCATGCACTTCTTGGTCGATGAAGCACAGATCCAATGAATGAGCATAAATCAACAACCACAATTCCATAGTTGCCTGGCATATTTCCTCCAGTGTCAAATGTCAGAATTGTCATGTTTTGGAAGCATTAATTAGTGGGTTTGGAAATTGTTAAATTGACCCTCCAATGGATAAACTCCCTCATGAATTTATTGACAACATTATCCATTTATGTGAATCATTGATCCGTTTACATGTATGTATTGACCACCTCAAGCATTCCTTCAGATCTTTGTGACATTCGAAAGATGAGGGATGTGCAATGATGGAAGTATGCATGTGCTTGTTCTATTGTGCAAAGTTACTCATCGACTTGGTCTAAGAAATGCCTGCAATAATGAGCACCCAAGTACTCATCACTTGACGCTGCATGGGAGGTGATTGTGGGAGAACCAAAGGGTGAATATAAGGAGCTTTTTGGGATTGTAAGGGCACACATCAGGATGTGCTACGCCCTTAGCCTATGGCATGTATTGGGATATGCATGGCCGACCTATGGCGCACATAACCTTTGACTTGATCATTCGATATTCTCTAGGTTACATATTGGTAGGATTAGTTGGTCTTATATATATCTATATATATGAGGTAGTGTGAGGATATTAGTTCTCAAATATTCCAAATTCTGTTGTTATTGTAAGGATTGTGAAGGTTGCCTCCTCAAAGTGGCTTAGTCCTATATATATAGATATAGGAGGTAGTGTTAGGATATTAGTCATCATATTTTCCAAATTCTATTATTATTGTAAGGATTGTAGAGGTTGCCTCCTTAAAGTTGCTTAGTCCTATGTTTTAGCATTTTGCTCTAAATTTCACTTATATTGCATGGATTTGCTCTTATTTGGAAGTGATTGTTTTTATTTTGCTTATGTGATTTGTTATATTATGATCTATTCTTGTTATTATACTTTTGTCATATAATAGGCTCATTACAAGTGGTATCAAAGCTTCGATTTGGACAAAGTTATTCATTCTTTAGGGCAATGGAGGGAAGTGAAAAACAAGTTGTCTAGGTGAATTTGTTCTCTTTCCTGCAAATTTTTTAATTTACTAGATCTAGTTTTGTTTGGTGTGGAATTTGTTTTGCTTCATGTGATGGTCAAGATCGTAAACTTTTGATCTAGGGGGAATTAAGGGTTTTCATCTAAAGCAGATGTTTCGATTTTGCATCCTTGAGCAATATAGTAGTCGTTGGATCCGTCTTGGCAAAACAATTGCAATGGTATAGGTCTTCGGAAACTCTAAGTTTAGGCAAATTCTTGGGCTTTTTAGGTTTCGGGGTTTTTTTTCACCCTTGCACAATATAGAAGTCATTGAATTTGTCTTGAAGAGGTGATCACAACAATATAAGCTTTTGGTAACCCTATTTTTTACTCCTGGTCTAGCCACAACACAATAGGTCCTACTTGTGATAGTGGCAAGAATACTACAATCACACCAAGGAAGACCCCTTCCAAGGAGGATATATAATTAGAGGTAGACATTGGCTAGTTTGGGAAAGAGGCTCTAACATGGGAATTGATTGAAGGAAAAGTTCAAGCATTGATGTAGAAGGATGAGGACTGCATACTATCTACCTTAGCTACTATGGAGGAACTAAGGGCGATGGCTATGAAATAAGATAGAGCTCAAATACAATTCAACATGGAAACACATCTACAACTTTGAATCAGCTCGCATCATCTATCAACAGTTTGGTGGAATTTCAAAAGTTGTTTTTGTAGGCCAAAACATAGGATACAATTGATTTTACAGCTCCTGATGGATTGACAGATCCACACAATACCGAACCTAATAGCGCTCTAGTGCAACAACCACCCAATTATAATGTGGGTTCATGTCATTTTATGCCGAAGATGGACATGCACAAATTTGACGGCAAAGACCCACTCAATTGGATCATCCACATGGATTTTTTTTGATCTGCAGCTGATTTGATGTGGGCAAAAGGTTACAATTGCAATGTTAAATTTGGCTCATGATGAATTCATTTGGTATCGCTGGCTTTGTGAGCAAATGAAAAAGAAGAATCACAGTCACGTGGTTTGTTTTTACAGAAGAGCTGATTACACTATATTAGCAATTTGGTGGATAATCACTTCAGCTTATTGGTCAAGCTCAAATGGGTGCTATCAAGGATTATATTCAACAATTTAAGACCCTATCGTTGAGAGTGGAGCATGTCACATAGGAGAACTTGAACGACCTATTTCTAGGCAGATTAAAGGACAACATTTAACATGAGATACACTTGTTTGATCCACTTACTATATCTTAGTCTATTATTATGGCACAAATGTTAGAGGAAAATGTTTTGGCCAATAGGATACAAGCATTCAATAGCATCAGAGATCATTGCACCTGAACACTGTCCTTTCCTCAACCAACTAGACATAAGGGTTATGTTTTAATTGTGATAGCAAATATAACGTAGGACGTAAGTTTGTAGAAAATAAACTATTCTACATTGAAGGTCTAGTTGAAGAAGAAGAAAACAAAGCTGAGATTGCAGAGGAGCTTGAGGAAGTATTAGAAGATCCACCTTTGACTATCTCTTTCTATGCATTCTTAGGTATCAATACCCCCAAAACACTCGAAATAGTTGGATTTCTAAAGAAGTAGAGTGACATTGCTAATTGACTTGGGAAGTACTTACACTTTCATCAACAACAAGTTGGTTGCATGCTTGAATTGTTTAATTTATCTAGCTCTAGAGTTTTAAGACATGGTTGTTGATGGTGGTACAATCAGTTGTTTAGAAAAATGCCATAGTATTAAACTTACAATAGGTACTACCTTTGGCATAGCCCTATGTTTGCCATTACCATGGGGGGATTAGATATAGGTTTGGGACTCCAATGGCTCACTACATAGGGCATCATAGAGATGAACTTCTAGGGCCTGTTCATGCTTTTTTGTTTTGAAGGCAAGACATTCAAATTGAGTGGGTCGCAAACAAAGACGCTACAAATGGTAAGCTCTCATCAAATGCAAAAGTTGCTAAGAAAAGGTTCGACTGGGTTTGTGGCATAATTATTTTTGTTAGAAGCTAAATAGACAAATGCGTCAACACCATTAGATCTTCAAGCTATTGTGGACAAGCATTTAGTAATTTTTGGGGATATGTTGAAAGATCTACCTCCCAAAAGAGATCATGATCATGCCATTCAACTTGTACTGGGGAGCCAACCGCTCAACATCAGACCTTACAGGTACTCGTATGTGCACAAGAATGAGATTGAGAAGATGGTATAGATGTTGGAAGTCCGTATTATTCGTCATAGTTAGAGTGCATATTCTTCTCCAGTGGTGAAGGTGTGTAAGAAGGATGACAATTGACTTATGTTTGGGCTATAGAGAACTCAATAAATTCACCATTAAAGATAAGTTTCCTATTTCTGTAATTAATGATTTGTTGGACGAGTTAAATGGCATTGTTTATTTTACAAAACTAGTTCGTAGATAGAGGTATCATCAAATCAGAATTAGAGAGGAGGATATTTTCAAGACAACGTTCATAACATATGAGGGCCATCATGAGTTTCTAGTGATGCCTTATGGTCTCATAGATGCCCCATCTACATTTGAGAGTTTGATGAATTCCATATTTAATCTATTTTTGTATAAGTTTGTTTTGGTGTTCTTTGATGATATATTGATCTATACAACAAAACATGGGAGGACTATCTGCACCATCTTGATTAAGTTTTACAAATTCTCAAGTAACAACTTTATGCGAAACCTTATAAGTGTGCTTTTGGAGTCAAGGCAGTGGATTACTTTGGTCACATTGTCTCTTATGAAAGAGTCAAGGTGGATCCTCATGTTAGTGTAGGTTTTTATTCCATTTAATGGTTTTTTCCTAGACATGTTATTTAGCTTGCTTAGGTGTTATTAGGTCATTGGGGAAGATAATCCCACATGCATGAGGATGTTGGGTCATTGCCTATCTTCCACCTATATATGTACCTTTCTTAAAGCTATTGTAATTAATCTAATCTAGGCAATTCTGAAAACAAGATTATCTAGTTTAGCTCTTGCTTGATTTCATTTTCAACAATGGAGTTCTGCTTCTCTTTGCTTTCATATTCATAAGCTTGTACTCGTGTGTTCGATTCTCTGCAGTCATATCTTAGACGATTCTGTCATGGTATCATAGCAGTGCTAGTAAAATGAACATCAGTTTGTTGTTTTTGAAACCTCTAGTAAGTTTTTATTTGTATTTTGATATAAATTGTTGAGAAGAAAGAAATTTGCAGATTTGGGTGTTCACCTACAGTCTTATTCTCTCATTGGCCTTGATAATTGCTTGTTTTTCATTAGCTGAGTTTGGGTGACTTGGCAGCCTTTTAGCAAGCAAAGAATTGTTGTTTTGGCTCAACATTTGCACGTATTTTGTGTGGATTTGCATGTAAGGGTTTGATGCTGATTTGAGAGGAAATTTGCAGATCTAAGTGTTTTATCAGTGGTTTATTCTCCTCTAACAGCCATACGGCTTCTGCATACATTTGAGATTTGTGTATATTCAACACACAGGCCGAACCATCAAAGAGGAGAAGTCCACATTGGCAGTCAAATCCAAGTCTCTCTGCCATTGTTTGAAGCCTGCCCTCACCGTCCTTGCACTGGAAGTTTGCTGCTAGGGATCTACTCAGATCAGTCTCACAACCTGTGTACAAGCTTCAAAAATATCAAGGCTCGTCGGAATAGCCTTCGGCTGTGGCAAGGGGGCTGCAACTAGCCCCCTTGCAACCCCCTAGCAATTAGGCCTTCGACCGTGTTTGACACATGCGAAGCACACTTGATTTATTCAAGCAACAACACAAATCTGCTTCACATCTTCTCGCCCTTATTTTTGCTAATACTATTTTTTTAAGCAAGAAAGGGCATTTACATTTTTAGTGCAAGCTTAATTCAAAATAGGCTATTAATGGTGGAAAACGTAAATTATTTTAACTTTTGGTAGACAACTCAAATTGGAGTGCCATTTTTTCAAAAGTGCTCATTTTTTTTTTGCTCGTTCCATTGGAGCCATTTGTTTTGTAATCACAATATAATTTAAAGTGGCAAAATCTGGAGGGGTTGATCTGAAGTAATTTTAGGGAGGTGTTGTGTGTCTCTTTTCATTTTGTTCAAGCCTTTTTTTCATTTCTGCAACAAACTTAATTCTGCATTATGGATGCTAATTTGATAAGTCCTCTCACGCCTTTTAATTATTATGAATAGAAATCTAAGATGCAAATCATTTTAAGGAGCAAGGGTTTACATCGCATAACTATGGGCACTGAGACTGAACCAAATACTGATGCAAAAAAAGTTAAATGGTTTAACCGTTGTGACAAAGCCTTTGGATTGTTGTGTCTTTCTATTTCTCCTGATATACTCTTTCATGTTGAATCTACAAAAAATTCTAATGAAGTATGGACCACACTGGAAAAACTCTGTGAGAAGTTAGATGTGATGAGAGGTCATGAACTACAGAACGAGCTTATAAGCATAAGTCCTAGCAGTTTTGACACCCTACATGATTTCTTCACTAAGTTTAAGTCTTTGAGACTGCAGTTAAAAGAATGTGGAATAGATAAGAAAGATGATCAACCGGTTCTTTCTACACTCTCCAAACTAGGTCCAAACTATTTTGTGTCTCTACTTTCTATGCCACAAAAAGTGCTCTTGGAGCCGCATGGAAAATGCCCTCTTTAGATGATTTTGTTGTTGACTAAACTCGGGAGCAAAGATAAGTTGATTTAGTTAGGCACACTAAAGTCTTCAAAACCACAAGCCCTAATTGTTGAGAATGAGAAATAGAAAACTTCAAACGAGAAGAAACAAAAGAAAAATGATCAAGAGTAGAAGGAACAAAAACCTACCTCTTCCAAAACCACAATGAAACCTCCTCTTATGAATTTAAACCTAAGAAAGAGAAGGTTAAGTGTGCCTATTGCAAGAAAAATGGGCATGATGAACACAAGAGTACGAGGAAATAGATAGACCGTCTTAACTCACATTCTGGAAAAGAATAACATAGGTGTTCTTGAGTCCATCAAATAGATTTCATCAACTTAAGTTTCTTCTAAGGCAAATGAAAATGGTAAAGACAAAGCTAAGGGCACAACTCTTGTAGTAGTTGTAGCTTCGACTTCTTCATGGGTTATTGACTCGGGTGCTTTGCACATGGGATCTTCACAGGTTGAGTTATCTTCTTTAGAGCCATGTAGCATGTTTTTTTATCACATTAGGTGATGACACTCTGACAACAGTTGCAGGGAGAGGGTCTGTTGAAGTGAATGGAGGAACATTCACTAATGTTCTAAGTGTTCCCTCACTTTCAACCAATTTCCTATTAGTATACCGGATCACTCACATTGGTAAGGGCATAAGAGTTGAATTCTCTCCAAATTCTGTATTCATCAGATAGTTGCATAGTGAATCTATAGTGGCAGTGGGAAGGGCAAATCACCAGGCTTGGTTATACATCTTCTCACACTTTGCACCTAATATTTATCTTACTACATTGCTTACTCACACAAATTGGGTAAACAAGCTATGGCGTGAGCGATTTGACGACCTTAACTATCACTATTTGGTACAACTCAATAAACATGATATGGTCACATGTTTGCCTCGTGTTCGTTTCTTTAAGGGTCTTTGTGAGAGTTGCACCCTTGGCAAGCATTCTGAAGAGAAATATGACAAGGGCAAAGCATGGAGGGCTATATAGGCATTGGAACTAATACACAATGATGTATCTGGGACATTCCCCAAACCATCTTTTACTTGGGCTAAGTATGTTCTCACCTTCATTGATGATTTCTTGAGGTATACATGGGTCTACTTCCTTGGGCAAAAGTTTGAAGTTTTTGACAACATCGAGACTTCAAGGCTTTTGTGGAAAAACAATTTAGGAAATTCATCAAGGTTCTGAAGATAGATAATAGTGGTGAGTATGTCAACAACAGGGTTGAGTAGTTTTGTATGTTAGAGGGGATGGATTTGCAGCGTAAATTTCTGTACAATCCTTAGTAGAATGGTGGTACAGAATGCAAGAATTGGTCCTTAAAGAGATGGTTAACTGTACGATTCACTTCAAATCACTGACACCTTAGTACTGGGTAGAGGCAATCAATTGTGCTTGCTACATTTAGAACCGGGTTCTTCGTAAAGCCTTGAAAGGAATCACTCCTTTTGAAGTTTGGAACAAGCGGAAACTCACAATTGAGCATTTTAGGGTCTTCGGATCTCCAGCTATGGCACGCATATATAAGAAGAAACTTAAGGCTATGGAACCTCAGATTAAGTCTTGCATCTTCGTAGGTTACCTAGATGGTGTTAAGGGATATTAGCTTCTTCATCCAACCATGTATGAGTTGTTCATTAAGAGAATCGTTCACTTTCAAAAGAGTTTATCGGCTTCAACACTTGACACTTCTCCCACTTCATTGGTCTCACTTGGATTCAACAATGGTTCTGACGATTCAGATCAGCCTGAGCACATTTTGGAGGTTGATGACTCTTCTTCCAGTTCATATAGCGAAAGTAGTGATGGGGATCCATTTCCATCCACAACTAGCCACACTATGGAGGATGAGGATTTACCACTTGACTCACCTACTTCTAGTCCTCTGGTTTAGGCAGACATTGCAGAGTGTAGGTACGTGGGTTGGGGATCCTTCAGATGTCAGGGGGACATGTTAGAGTTTCAGAGTGGGCCACATGCTTTTTATGCCTTTGTCTCTGATCCACAGATTTTTTGGGAGGCATCTGGTATTCTTGAGTGGGACACTGCTATGCATTAGGAGTTCAGTTCCTTGTTTAGGAACAACACTTGGGATTTGACACACATTTTTGAGGGAAGAAAGATAGCTCAATGCAGATGGATATATCGAACTAAGTATGCATAAGATGGGTTAGTTGATAAATTCAAAGTACATTTGATCGCAAAAGGTTTTTCACAGGTCCCTGACATTGACTACACCGAGAGTTTTGCACCAGTTGCAAAGATGAACTCTATCAGACTCACTCTTGCCATTGCCTTAGCTCATCGCTGGGATGTTCATCAGATGGATGTGAAGAGTGCCTTTCTTTATGATGACCTTGAGGAGGAGATTTACATGGATCGACCATAGGGTTTTGTCGAGGACTCTTAGTAAGCAAACTTCAGAAATCTGTCTATGCCCTCAAATAGGCTCCTCGGGCTTGGTATGCCAAGACGGAGTCCTTCCTTCTTTCATCAGGATTCACTAGATGCCATTCTGATCCGAACGTCTACTTCATGCAACAAGATGATTCACTTTTGATTTTGGTCTTATATGTTGACGATCTATTGATTACGGGGAATTTTTCATTGCCCATTGGAACGGTGAAAGAAGCTCTCCATGACGGATTATCCATGATTGACTTGGGTTTGTTGCATTATTTCCTTGGGATCCATATTTCACAATCTGAGTCGGGGATTACCATTGCATAACCTAAGTATGATCTTGATTGATTTGCTCATTTGCACATGGCTGATTGTAAACCAACCTTGACTCCCTTTCTATTTGAAGTCAAGCTTGACGCTGATTGTTCTACACCATTGGTTGATGCTACCTTGTATCGACAACTTCTTGGTAGTTTCATCTACTTGACACATACCAAACCTGACATTTCATATGATGTAGGCATGGTCTCTAGATTCATGTAGGGGCCTCATGAGCTGCACTGGGAAGTAGCTAAGAGGATTCTCCACTACATTTAGGGTACACATAGATTTCAGATTCATTATAAAGCTGACATTGATGCTGACTTGGTTGGGTACATAGATTCAGATTGGGTTGGCGATCTCAAGCATTGCAAGTCCACTTCAGGGTACAGTTTCTCCTTCAGTTCAGGTCCTGATTAGTTGGTCAAGCAAGAAGTAAAATGCTATTGCTTTATCATCTACTAGGGCATAATACAAAGGAGCTGTTGATGCTGCTATTGAGGCTATTTGGCCTTAGGGGATTCTCATAGAGTTTGGTATCCAGTTCAAGGGATTCACAATCATCTTCTGCAACAACTAGAGTACTATTTAGATTTGTTGGAATACGGTTCAACATCAACGAACCAAGCACATAGAGATTCACATGCATTTCATTAGGGAACTTATTCATAGACAAGTCATCAATTTCAGATATTGTCAGGCCATGGAGCAGATTGCTGACATCTTCACCAAACCCTTCATTGAGAGCAAGTATCTTCACTTGCAAACTCTTTTTGGGGTGTGGGCTGCTTCAACATCATCTTTAGGAGGGCCTTCTAGCCCTCTTTTTCTTCTCTCCATTTTTTGGGGGGGCTTCTCTCTTTTTTTTGGGGGGGGGGAGGTTTTCATACGGGCTTTCTCCTTTTCTCCACTTTATGAGAGTTACTTTGTATTTGGGTACCTTATCACACCTAGTTGCCGAGACCCAATTCTTCTTCCCACCTAAGCTATGCTTAAGGGGGGGTTAATGTATGTTTTTATATCATTTAATAGTTTTTCCCTACACATGTTATTTAGCTTGCTTAGGTGTTATTAGGTTATTGAGGAAGATAATCCCATATGCATGAGGATGTTAGGTCATGCCTATCTTCCACCTATACATGTACCTTTTCTAAAGCTATTGTAATTAATCTAATCTAGGCAAATATGAATACAAGATTATCTAGTTTTGCTCTTGCTTGATTTCATTTTCAACAACGGAGTTTTGCTTCTCTTTGTTTCTGCATTCGTAAGTTTGTGCTCGTGTCTTCGATTCTCTCCAGTCAGATCTTGGACGATTCCATCACCTCATAGGATTAAGGCCATGGTAAAGTGACAAGTATCGAGAACCCTAAAAACCTATGTGGATTATTAGGTCTTATTAGATAAATCGCAATATGTCAAAAATTATGGTAGCATAGTAGCCCCACTCACAACTCTCTTGAATGACTCTTTTTTATGGAATGAGACAGTGAACAGGGCATTCGAGAAGCTTATGGAGGCCATGTGCACCACTTTAGTTATGGTCACTCCTGATTTTTCTAAGACTTTAATTGTTAGATGTGATGCGTTAGGGAATGGTATGTGTGTAGTCCTCATGCAAGATGGTAGATCTATTGTGTTTGAAAGTCACCAACTCAAAGGTAAGAATTTGCTGAAGCCCATTTATGAGAAGACAATGTTGGCTATTCTTCATGTGGTCAAGTAATGGAGGCCTTATTTAGTGGGAAACCACTTTAAGGTGAAGGATCATGATATCCGAAATACTTATTTGAACAGAGGCTATCATCAAAAGAGCAACAAAAATGGGCCATGAAGATGTTGGGGTATGACTTTGAGATCATCTACAAGAAAGGAAAGGAGAATGTAATGGAAGATGTACTCTCTAGGAGGGATAAAAAAAAGAGGCATCGTTGTATTCCATGGCCATATTGCAGGGGAATTGGGTGGATGAGGTAAGATCCAGAGGGCAACATGACACAAATACACATAATCTCATTTAACAACTTCAGGAAGATTCAAGCTCTTCAAATAATTTGTGTGTAAGGGGGGTTCCTTGTGGTACAAGGATAGGTTATACTTATGCAAAAACTTGAGCCGTAATCATAAGGTTCTTGAGGAGCTCCATGCTTATTCAATGGGTGGACATTTAGGATTCCTTGAAGACTTATCATAGGATCAGACATGATCTTTTTGGGATGGGCTTAAAGGTGATGTTTTAGATACCTAAATTTGGTATTAGACATTTTGACAACAATTTTGGCACATTTTGATATACTTGGACTTTGCGTACACATTTGACTGTTGTGCACACTTTTCCCTATTCTTCTACTCATCTGTTGTCTTGGCCAACCCAATTTACCAATACACATTCAAAATCACCCCAGTTTGTGCAAGAACCTTCCAGAATCCTAAATATATTGTCTCTATATCTTAGATTATTGATTTTCACTCTCAGGACATTGCCGACAATAGTTGGGTAGTTGTGGTTTTGCCATAGGTATTTGCTTCTTCCGGTAGTGTTTAAGAACACTCAACATCTATTTATCAAATTGAGACATCTCCATTAGGTTGGCCTAGACAAGTTTCATAGGTTGGTCATAGCGGGAGATATCAAAGAGTCAACTATAAATACAAATCAATCATAAGAGTATACTTACTTGGTCACTACTTGGCAATCACATTGAGAAATCAATTATCACTTTCTTGAGACATTATTACAAAGGCATACACATTTGAGAACCCTTAAAAGGAGTAGTCCTAGTTTCAAATTTGAATACAAACACAAGCCAAAGTTGCATGGTGCCTAGAGTTGAAAGCCAAACATTGCAATGCATTCTAGATTGATCACAGTGGTGAACACACACATGTAGGTGGGAGGACTACATGCGGTTTGAGCCCTCTTCAGAGTATTGGAATGTAGGCAATGCTCAGTCACTTAGCGGGGAGTGGTTGGAGTTGTCAAACTCAAAATTTTAACCCCTTTTTCAAGGGTTACCTTGTGTCGAAAGTGTGATTAAGATTCCAAAGCAAAAAGAAGAAAAACATAGATCAGCAATAGGACCAAAGGCGGTGCACACACATGAGATATCTATAGGTGTAGGCGCAGTGGTTTAAGGCATCACAAACTTGCACAGTCAACAGGGGTTGTACCAATAGGACCTGGACAATACCAATTGCCGCAAGGCTTTGAATTTTGCCAACAACATTTGCGTAGGGTTTGAGCTCTTATTTCTTGATCCGAGTGGTTACAAAGTAGACACAAAGTATTTTTAGGGACAATGATGAACATAGTGGGCCACATAAATGCAAAACAAGCTAAGTTTATCCCTTCCATCTTGCTTTATCAATTCTAAATATAGTAAGTACAATATTAATCTATCCTTTTACATTTAGATTTGTATGATTATTGCCCCATTTAACATAATCTGAATATTCATAGTTTTGTTTTGTTTAGATCATATCAATCAGAAAATAAGTAAAATAGATGTATATAAATTTGTGGTAGAATGTTTGATGTGGTAGCAAAACAAGGGTGAGACAATTAAGACGCTGGATCTTTTGCAGCATTTATCTATCCCTAGCTAGCAATGGGAGCTCTCTATGGATGTCGTTATTAGATTGCTAAAGTTAGAAGGGAAAAATGTCACTATGGTAGTCGTAGATAGACTAAAAAAATATGCCCATTTTTGTGCCTTGTCACATCCTTCTGTGGAAAGCATGGTGGCACCAACTTTTATGGAGATAATTTGAAAGCTACATGGGACCCAAAAGATTATAGTAAATGTCTGTGACCTCATATTTATTAGTAATTTTTAGATTGTTTTATTTTCTTGTATGGGTACTCAGCTGGCTCATAGCTCTTCATATCATCCCCAGTTGATGGGAAAACAGAGGTGGTCAACAAGTGCTTGGAAGGTTATGTCCATAGCCTTGTGATATGCAAGCACAATGGGTTAACTGGCTGCCACCAACAAAACAATGGTATAACACTTCTTTCTATACTTGTTCCAAAATGTCCCCATTTATGGCATTATATGGTTTCCCTCCACCATCCATCAAGTAGATGATAAAAGTGAAAAGTGCATTTTTGTGGGGTATAGTGAACAATTTAAAGCATACAAACTATATAATCCAATAACAAAGAAGGTAATAATCAGTTGTGATGTAAAATTTGTTGAAAAAGAAGCTTGGTGCTTGAAAGTGAGACAAAGAGTTAGAGCAGTCAAAGAGCATATTCAACACCAACAGGGTGTACTCTCTAGTCGTAGGGAGAACTTAGCTATGACATGAAATCGAATGAAACAAGCAGCTGATCAACATAGGAGTGAAAGACATTTTGAAGTAAGAGATTGGGTTTTTTTTTGAGGTTGCAGCCATTTAAACAAATGTCCTTGAAGCGAAAAAAGGACAGAAAAATGTTAACATAGTATTATGGTCTTTATCAGATCTTGTAGAAATTTGGTAGCGTGGCATACAAATTGGAGTAAATTTGTCAACAAAATTACATTTCGTCTTTCATGTTTCCTATGTGTAGAAAGTCACCGGTCTGAAGATTCTAGCCCAAACTAGGTTACCCAATCTTGATGAAGGGGGAAGAATCATCTTGGAATATGAAGCGATTCACCAGACATGTACTTAGACGCTGCGGTCAAGGGTGATCACAAAGTATCTTATCAAGTGGAAGAACTTGCCCAGAGAAGATGTGACATGAGAAGATGAATCTTTCGTACAAAAGCTTTCACAAATGGTCAACGTTGAGGACAACACTTGTTTGAAGGGGAGTGGTCATGCTACACCCATAACTTGTGACTTGTATTGGGATATGTGTGGGCAACCTATGGCACACATAATCTTTGACTTAATCATTTGATAATCTCTAGGTTGCATAATGGTAGGAGTAGTAAGCCTTGTTAGATATAATAGATATTGCTCAATATTGTTAGAATATTGTAGCATATAGCTAACATATTGTTAGAATTTTTTATTAGCTTGTTAGTTTGTTACAAGTAAGTTATATTAGGATTTGGTTTGTTCTTGTGATATGAGAAGGATCTTGTGGTGTATTATTTTCCTGGTTATAAATATAGGCTATTACAATGAAATATACACAACCCTTGATTTAATCTTATATGGTATTAGAGCCTCCATGAGGCCATAAGTCATTCCATGCACTTGCCTCTTTGTACCATTTAGAGTCTATCGTCACGAGTTGATATTATAGATATGATACTGAGATTCCTTTTTCAAGAAACAAAGATTCACTTTGTGTTCCTTGAGATTCCTTTTCTGGGAAACAACTGAGAGAGATTCCGCTCAACCAAGGCTCGTGTGATTGGCGGAACCATGACGGGAACACAAATGTGGATGTGCTAGTGTTCTTTGAAATAGAAAGCGGGAAAGCTAGTTTCATTGGCCATTAGACCGAACTGGAGAAGAGGGAGTAGCTGGGGAAAAGACCATTAGGTCTCCATACAATGAGCCATAATATCTTGAAATGGGTTGAGCTCTTATCTATAAATGGATGGGAACAATGAGTAACTGGAATGCGCTGTTGGTCGAGCGCATATAGATAGTTAACCTAAAGGCCCCCCAACTATGTATATGATGTATAAAATGGGAAATGAAATAATATGCAATGTGAATGATAGGGAGATGGCAAATCTTATTATGCTCTACTTCTTCATGCCTCATTGAAGAGGGTCCCAATATGTTCGGGTAGGACTAGGGGATCACCCAATGCATTCTATTTTTCCTAGTTGGGAATGGTATCGAGTCTTGGAACAACCTTCTCAGTCAGGACAAGGATCAACTTGTGCGATGCCCTCCCCTATAGATATATGCGATATGTGTTTGCCTCAGCCAACTAGTTATAGATATACCTATCTATCGATCCCCTTTAGATCTAGATATATGGGGTCAAGGTTGGTTATATCTAGTTGAAACTTGTTCGATAGGACGAGGAGGTCGAGGAGCAAGCATAGTGAACCCCTCTCTTGATGATTTGTGAGGTTGGATTTTTTGGATGTGTATGATTTTTTTTGCGGGCTGGACTTTTTGGGTGCTGAGCTTTGTTGAATAATTGCGGAGTGTGGGCTGCAAAAAAAAGTGAGAGGTGTGAAGGAAAGAGAGGAATTGCATTGGAGATATGAAGCGCAACAAGTAGAATGTGGCAGTGAGAGGCTCTGGTCAGGGTATTCCCTCGCGCTGATGACATTTATTTTATATAGCCGCACCCCCTATGTAGGGTTGGCTATATGAAATATATAGATAGTAAGGGTGAGTGATGGCAAACCACTTGATTGCTCACCTCTAGGGTTGGAGGGGATGAGGGTCGAGGAACTCCCCTGATGACCTACTATATATATATATATATATAGCTATCAGCCATACGTGAGCAATTGGCTTCATCCCCTTACATGCAAATGAAATAATTCTAATATTTTATTGCCATGTGTTATTATTGGTGAATGACATGGAGGACAAGATGGTGAGCTCGTGGAAGAGCTTTTAGAGTCTTTTTAAATGTTGGAAGAGTAACTATTGATGTGCAGGGAAGCCCTCCTAGCTGTTTTCGTAATAGGGTTTGTTCAGAGTTAGTCTCACTGCATATGGAACATTTCATGCATTGCTTTTCACATGATTTGTGATGACATTGAGAAATAGGATGCATTTCGAGGCCTCTATGTTATGGTGAGAGCAAATCCTTTTAGTATTTTGAGATCCCTTGTTCATATTTGTCAAGCCATTGCACGCTGGTATGAAATATGTAACGAGGATCCGTGCATATTGAAAATATGTCACATTCTCTATCGTTATAACCAAATGCTTGGAACAACATGGGAACAATTCATGGGTACTCTAGAGCCTCTAGTAAAACAAAGGTTTGCTGAAATATGGTGTCTAAAATGTTTATTAAATAGTAGTGAGGAATTGCCCTATGAAATATTATGTTGTGCATCCCAATACGTAGTGTTTGGGTGTAGGATACTATCTATGTGATTATCATGACATTTAGCATTCGGTTAGAATTTTGTGGTTATTTTATTTTTTTATGCATACTATGTGGTTAAATTCAATAATTTTCTACTTATTAGGTTAGAATTTCTATATATATATTTTTTGTATGGCCAAACCCAATCCATACCCAAGGCAAAAAAAAATTCACCGTACTGGTGTGATGTTCCCCTTTTTGGCGTAGCTTGCTTATGGACCCTTAGCTTGGTTGTTCCCACAAGGCTAAAGGAAGGAAAGAGAAGGGAACATTGGGGGGGGCTATCCTATGAGCAAAAAGGTGAAAAGTACTTAAGTATTCTAATTTTCAGTTGAGTTTGCAAAAATGTATTTTTGATCTTATGTTCACTTAAGTTGAGAACCTTTAAGGGTCATGAGAGCCTAAACTCTAAAAAAGAGAGTTTTAAAAATATAAAGTTGCTTATGTTTTAAAAGACACATCCCTCCAACTTGGGCGCCAACTTTGGGGAATGATTATAAAAAGCAATTGAGGAGTCTTGTGGAAGGTATGCTCAATATTGATTGAGAATTTTTGGTTAAATGCTAAATATTGATTGAGAATCTTTGATCAAGTATGTGAAGTTTGATTACCACATCTTGAGGATGAAAACTTTCAAGAAGTGTCAAGGGTTTGGAGATGAAAACTTTCATTCCTACTACTTGGGCAGCTCTATTTAAGAGCTGTAGTTGAGCTTCAAAATTGCATGTTTACATGCAAGTGGATCTACAAGGGTGTTTTAGGACACTACCTACATTGAAGAATTTTGCAAACATTGTCGAAAGCTGGTTTTTAGAGAAATTGCAGGTCTTGGAGAGTGGCGACTTGCATTGGGAGCTTGTTCGTGGTGTTGAGAACCGTTTCATTGGGTGGCAAATTTCCTAGAGGCTTCTGTGAGCTGATTTGAAGGGTTCGTTGAAGCCTAAAATAGTGCATAATATTTTATATGATTTTCCAGCTTTGGTGACTTGAATTGAGGGCTGGTTTTGTGGTCTTGGAGCTGATTTGAAGGGTTCATTGAAGCCTAAAATATTGCATAATATTTTATATTATTTTTCTAGTTTGGGTGACTTGCCATAGGAGCATTTCGAAGATCAATTGGTGGACCATTGGTAAGTTTAAACAATTTGATTTATTTTATATATTTTTCTGAGGTTGGGCGAATAATTTTGGGGAAGAATTGGACATCTTTGGAGGGATTTTAGACTCTGTTTTGACAAGGTACATTTATAATATTATTTCTGATTTATTGGTAATAAATCATAAGGGTCTGAAGGATTTTCGGAGGGTTAAGGCAAGGGTATTGATTCTGAAATTCTACGATTAATTTTTGAGTTGGGCGATTCATTTGAAGGTGTAGAAGGGTCTAGGGTGCCTTGTTTGGCCCTAAACAATAGAGCATTTATTATTGCAAATATTGGTGGAATTTATAACTTATTTCCAGTAGATTTGGCATGGTTACAAGACTGATTTTTTGAGTTATTACATGCTATTTATTCCTGATTTTGTCGACTTGGTTTGGAGAAAAGTTGATCATGTTTTAGGCCCTAACATTAGCCAATTTTTATATGATATGCATGTTGGAATTTATTTGCATTTTATCTTCAGTTGTGAAGGGTTTTTTGAGTTGAATTTGGTGACAAGAAGAGGACATTAAAATCAGCTCGGTGGCATTGAGGGTTTGGAGTGGAAAACATACCAATTCAACGTCTTTCGTCATACGGTGTGAGCCATGGTTGGCCAAGTTTCACAAGGTATTATTCTATTAATTTGTTGAGTGATTGGAGGTGTGATAATTTCAGTTTGGTGGTGCAAATACAACTCTAGAGTTCGCTGGTTTTTATTTTCAGAATCTAGCTTTGTTTAGGGGATTGTTGGAAAACCCTCTTTTGCATTGTTGTCCCAATTTGGGGACATTATAACTGGTGAACCCAGTTCTTCGAACCTGAACCTAAACTGAAACTAAATTAGTAACTTATCCAATTTTCATTTTATTGATATAAGTCCCTTTTATTTTCTTCTCTTGTAAAAAAAGAAATCGTACAACTAAATGATACCTTTACAACCTTCCAAGAGGCATTGGGGCAGCAGATAAACAATGCAAAATCAAATATTTTCTTACTCAACATCTCAACAAGGAAAAAAGGAGATACTATTTGTGCAATGCCATTCATTGAAGGGAATTTTACTAATCTAGGCTTCCCCCTTCATCTAAAAAAGCCACAAGTTTATGGGACAACATGGTTTCACAAATTAGAACCAAACTTTCCAATTGGACCAACATATGGCTAAGTTTTGCAGGGAGAATTCAGATAATCAAAGTAGTTCTACAAGCTGTCTTGATTTATATGGTCTCCCTAATCTCTCTCTCCCACATGGTGAAAAATCAAATCATATAGATTCTAAGGATTGATTCAAGTACCCACTTGTCGCTTCGACCTTGATAGCCAAGGTGAAAAAAAGAGGATTGGATATTAAAAACCCTAAATTGTTCAATCAGGGTTAGCAATGAAAGTTGCATTGCGTTTTCAGCATGAAAACTATATGCCATGGAAATCTATTCAGATGGAAAAATACCAAGTCAATGCAACACCATTCTTGGTGCAAATACATCCACCCAAGAGAATGGCTGAAACATTGAAACATATATATGAAGGGATTCAAAAATTTCAACATCATCTCAATTGACAAATAAAAAATGGGATAAATGTCTTATTTTGGAATTCCAGCTGGAATGGACTACCTCCCCTCTCCATCGACAATGTCATATATTTTGAGCTACTCTACAAGCAAAAGGGTATATTAAGGTGGCTGATTATTGCACATTAGACCAACGAGAAAATAATGAATGGAACATCTCCCTCGTAACAGAAATAAAATCCAAGTTTGAAGGCTAGAGTGCACAACTATAGGAGGAACTCCATCGATGCCCAATATTTCTTATCAACGAACAAGACAAACTTGTATGGTTGTTCACCAACACAGGGGAGGTTATTATGGCTTCTGCCGATCACGTGTTGAATCAACACAATAATAATAATAGCACAAAGTGGAATCCCATATGGGACAACAAGGATTGGCATAAAATCAAAGCTTTCTTATGGCTGGTCAAACATAAAAACATTTCACAACAGATAATCTTCAACACCAGCGATTTATAGGCCCCTCTATATTTCCTAATTGTAATCAAGATGCTGAAACAATTCAACTCTTTTCATTACATACACAATCACTGTTACAATTGGGGGCAATGCAGATTTTTATCACATGGAAGGAAAATTTATACAATCAATCAGGCCTTGCAAAATTGGACACGAATCTTGACAAATATGTTTATGATCAAACAACTGACACACAACTCTGGGTCATTTTTTTGGCAGCCATGAAATGAAAGAAATTACTGTTTCTTGAATAATGAAAACAGAACTGTTGCAAACATCCTTCGAACTCTGAGAGCAAATATCCGTAGAACTTATTTGTGGTGTTAGGAAAAAGAAGGCAGTATGAACTCTTCATGTATGGAAGATTGTTGGATGGCAAAGAAATGACACATCCCTTATCATTTCAAAGTGAAACGATTTACAATCAATGCTAAAGTGAACTGAGAAAATCCACCTATAGTTTTCCGAACTTAATTTTGATGGAGCAGCCAAAAAAATCTGGGTCATGTAGGTATTGGAGGGAAAATCAAAGATGCACATGGTCACTATTGTTGGGCTTATGCACATTATATAGGGCTTCAAACTAAAAACTATGCATAACTTCTTGCTTGTTAGTTTAAGTCCAGATAGAGGGCATGTCTTCTATTAAGAATATAGTTATTGAAAGGACTCCAATATCATAATTAATATGATCACATAGGTAGTTCGATTCCACTGAAATCAGTAGGGCATACTTAATACCTTCATCAATTGGAAGATGTCTAGTATCATTCAACAAATTGTGGTAAAACTCTAGGCTGATCAAACGACTCTTCAACACTGGTAGGGTAATGGCAATAAGGTGGTAGACATGATTGCAAATTTGGCTATCACGTCTTATCAAAAGCAAGAACCCAAACTCTTCATTGCTTTGGACCCTCTCCAACACTTTATAATGCAACTGGTAGACTTAGAGAAAACTACTATTGGTGCACAACTAGACGAGTAACACAAATAGTTATCAGTCTTGATGGACAAGGACTCTCAATGATGCATATAGGGAAGGGAAGCCCCTTCGTACTTTTGGTGTGATCTTTTCTCCTTTTTTAAGTTTTACTCTTGTGGGGCCTTTGACTTTGCATTATACTTTTTCTATCAATTTTCATCCACCTCAAACCACTTAGTATATTCATGTGAGGATTCCTCCATTTGTCACTATCCACTCATCCTATGCTAATGCTCCATATTTATCTAACCCTTTTATTCCTCAGTTCACCTATACCCCTTGCCCTCCAGTTGATCTTTTTATTTAGCTGTCCATGGTATTTATCGCAATATTAAATCCTTGCATTTGGTTTTTGTCCTTTTCCCCACCATTGAAGTCATTGAATCCCACACTATTTGATGTCATCAATTGTCAGTAATCAATTCCTTTCTTTTCCCATCTCCATATCCTTCATTGTTTGAATGTGTTGCATCATTCCTAATGCAAAACACAACACCATGAACGCAAATCTCAAAGCCCAGCAATTGAGACCACACTTGGGACAACACCTTTACTCCACGCCACTGTGTATTACCACTTGGAGCATTCCCGAGGATGTTCAAAAAGTTAAACACCTATTTTGCAGGATATATGACTATAAGAATGTTTGCTGCCTTCATTTGATCGCCCCCCACTTGGCAATGATTTCATTTTTTAAATCCAAACTGACATCTACAAATAAATGTGATATGGAACATTGGGAGGAGTGGGAGGAATGGAATGGTGACTTGCACATTCACAGAGTTGGTAAAAAGCAAACTAGCTACAACAAAGCCAAATATCTAAACATTGCACATTCACAGAGGAGTTGTTAAAAAGCAAACTAGCTACAACAAAGTCAAATAGCTAAAAATTAGACCATTAACTATCCGGCCCTGCCTCCCCGCACCCGTCCCACTCCCCAAGTGATATTAGAAGCACAAGTGCCAAACAATCCCTCCACCAAGCCATACTCACAACAAGAATTAAGTCAGATAGGACAATTTATGAGATTTACCTATATGATTTCATACAATCAAATCAAGATTTTTCTTCCAAAATTCTCCTCAATCTATCTGTTGTCAACAAACTTGGGACTAGGAAAATGCTTCCCTCTAGAAATATAAATAAGTGGAAGAACTGTGCAAAGAATGGGGACATCGAAGACATCAAATAAGAACTCAGAGTTTACTGAAGAGAAAGGAGGACAAAAAAAACTGGCTCTAACAAAATCACAAGTTCCACAAGAATAAATCTCAAAAATGAAGAATACTCATCACAATGTAGAAGAAGATGAAGTGACCAACATGTAGGAAGACTTCCAAAGCAAATACAACACTGAAAAAGGTCCTCACCTTCAAACTACCACAGCTGGCCTCAAGAAATGGACCTGACAAAGATGATGGAGTTCACCCCTACTTCTGAATGTTACTGTTGTGTGAAAAAACCTCTTGTTCATGCTAGAACTCCTCAAGTAGTTCATGTTCTTTCAAAGGAAGTTTTGGTGAAAGAATGCATAAAATTCCATCATCTCTTAATCCTTCCTTCAGAAGACTTGGACTTAACCTTGTGATGGTTATCACTCATAGAGCAATATGTATGACAACCCCCACACACAGTTTTCCTCATACTGAGCTTTCATAATTTACCATTGAAGATGCTGCATACAAACCTATTCGTTCCCATGTCAAAGTAAGCCAATGCATTTCAGCCATTCCATGGAAAAACTGGGTTATGCATCCATCTTTCAAACCACTTTCAAATCCAAGGATGAGGACCTTCTGCAAGGTATTCTGAATATTTTGGCCATGATAAAAAATCTTTGGCAAATCATAGAGGACAAAGGAGTATATAACCCCTCCATGAAATTTTTCCTCTAATAGGTTGCTTAAAATCACACTAAATCACTATAAAAGAATTCAAACACTCCAGATGTGTCGAGCATTTGAGTAAAATTGTGGAAAAACAACAATGGATGTAGTCAATGCTATAATGCTCATTAAATCGACCAAACATAAAATTGAAGCTGCGATAACTGAGACAATACAACCCACCTTTCCAACAAAGAGACAAGCCACCTATGCAAAGGTATACAGTGAAGACAAGAAAAAGGAAACTGTATGAAGCCCGACAAATCCTAGACATCAGGCCGCCTCCTTAAACAAAGCATGGACTGCTAGCTCTCCTTAGAGGGAAGGTTTCTTGTTCAACATAGCATGTGGTAACTATGAAAACTGCATGGAGCCCAACAAATTCTACACATCAGACATCATCCTCAAAAGGAAAATTTCCTGTACAACATAGCACACAATAACCGATCTCTATAATTACGAAGCTGCTGCTTTTTGGTTATGGCGATGAAAATATGTTTCTTGTGGATGCTTTGCGGTGCTAGTATTTTCTCAGTTCTCTTTGTTTCTTCCTCCTCTTGGTCTGGTTTGGATGGCCTATTTTCTGCGAGGCATTCTTAGTTGTAACAATTTTTATATATATTTATAAATTTCACCTCTTTTTCAAAATAGCAGTGTCAACTTTTTGAAGCCTTGCCTTGATGATAATCTCTAGTGGTTAATACTCCACTACCACTACTTTAAGATTACTCTCTGAACTTTGTCATGCTTTGAATTTAATATATAATATATTTATGGATTAAGTACTTACAATAATTTTTCATATTCTCCACGGAGTTTTGAGTTAAAAACTAAAGACATCATACATACATTATAGGAAAACCTTAGCTTTTAGGCATCTTTAGAAAAGATTGAAAGTATTTATTTAGAATACCTTAAACATAGGATATAATCTACAATATAATATATACAGTCATGGACTAAACAATATGGGAGGCAATGTCTAGACAATGAAATGAAGTGAAGCATTAATCTTCTTTCTAGGGACAGGTCAATGCTCATGAGTTTTACACATTCTACAATAGGATTTCGCGATGCCATTTCACCACTAACTTATTTAATCTAGTGTACGTTTGTACGTACTCTACTACTTTTATGAGAAAAAAGATAACCAGTTTCACAAAACTTAACAAGAAAAAAATAATAGCAAAACAAATCCTTCGTTTTAACAAAATTAATTCATAAGGATGAACATAATTGAAGCTCTTGATTTGCTTCATTATGTTTAGTGTAGCTAACAATTTGTATAACTAGAATTACAATATTTATATGTTTAGGAGAGACGACATTGATTGTTCATTCAACTTGCAAGATTCAGTTACATACAAGATTCAATTGTCGAAAAGAATTTTTGAATGATCTACCAAGTGTCAAACCAATCTTGGCACTGCCACCCTATTGGCTCGTTCTAACTCTAGATTTGTGTGCAATGAAATTGCCTTTGATGTAGATTGGTGTTTTGGTACCAATCTCTTGATTATGTGACATTGGCACATTGAACTTAGCCTCTATGTACAATGCCAACCCTAACATTGTGGCCTATAAGATAGGCTCTTGTATCAAGTGATGTTTTTGGTAGGAAGTTTACTCTATCAACTCCAATGCTAACCCAAACACTTATGGCACGACATTCCTTCGAGCATTGAACCTTTATGTATACATAGTCTTAGATTTTATTTAAGTAATCGGAATGCTTTTAACTTGATCAAGGGAGTTTTTCATATGTTTCGTTTGTAATTTTTTGTATTTAGGTGTTAGTAATTTTATATCAATGTGTATGAAGAAGTTTTTTTTTTCAAAATATAGTCACATGGTATGAAATGCAGATGCTAGAAAGGTTATAAAGCTTGTAAAAAGTAAGACTTTATATAAGGCCATCAAGTGCATGTGAGACATAGGTAGTCAAGGATTGCGCATGACTTTCCCAAAGTCCCAATAATGTAAGAAGACCCGATATTAATGTTGCCCAATAATGTAAAAGAAAAACAATAATACAATCTTGTGCTATTAGTAGCATAGGCTTACAAAGTTGAAATGAAATCAAGTGAAGTATATTTACTATAGAGGTTTAAATGTGGTAATATTAACAAGAATTATGAGAAACTAATTGTGTAGAGATTGCCTAATATTCTTACTTTTCCCCCATATTTTTTCTCTCATTCGTGGCATAACTATTCTTTGACCCCTCAATTTGACCAATGAATTTATGTGTCATTTCCCTTTACAATGATCTCTCTTCATTCTTATTTAGTTTCTCCAAAGATATTCCTTGTCTTGATGTATTTTTATCTCTTGATTTCTATTTTACTTATATGTTTTGTATAGATATATGACTATGATAGTATATTCTTATTATTTAATGTTAGTACTCCATATATGAAGTGATTTGAGCACAACCATGCCAATCCACACTCTTCTCCTAAGAGCCTCACACACCTCACACAACTTGCACTCCTTCATGATAGCTTGTGATATCTATGGAGACTTTACACACCCATGCATGCTTTCATAGTGACAAGAGGCCTATTGTGCAACATTTAGACTTTGAGCAAGATTTTCAAACATCAGAAGCCATGTGGAGGCTCCACACCACCACATGTCATGCTAGGTGGCACTTCCAGGGCTCACACCTTGTTAGCATACCTGTAGTCGTACCTTGTGTTTGGGAGTCCAATTGTCACACCTATGGGAAGGAAAACCATTATTCGTGGCAGAAGTTGAACCGTTTTGTAACCATTCTCTGTTGTAAATGCTTTCTTGTAATGATATATTGTTCGTTATTCGATCCCAAGGGGATTGCATGCTTCAAACATCTAATATTGAATGGTCATATATTCACATTCTAGTCTAGGCAAATCAGTTAGGAAATGGTTCCCCCTTTCTGTTCATGAGATTCCTCATTCTTGGTGTTGCTGAATGTTTTAGACTTATGTATCATACCCAATTCTTTCTCATTGAATAGAAGTAACAGTATTTTGATGCATTCAAATGTGTAATAGTTTACTGCTGTTATTGTTTTCTATTGCTAATAAGATAACTTGGTAATTTACAAGCTAAGCTATTAGGTTGTCCTTTTGGCTTCCATTGTGGGCCCCACGGTGAGTATCATTGGGGTGAGAGTGAGAACTTCACATCCTTGTAAACACATGAGCACAACAACATAAAGGACATCTATTTTGTTCTATTTCAGAGTATCCAAAAGAATGTCATAGCAAGAGTAAGATTGTTGATTTCTAGAAGTAGTTTTTTTATGCACCCCGAGACATCCAACAACTCATTCAGGATGCTTTTGAGGAGCAGTGCATAGAACTCTTTGGCCAATGCCGTGAACTCATGATGTAATAGCAACTTGGTCCAAAGACACCTCATTCTTTTTTGTGACTTGTCAATTTGTCATTTCCGCATCAACACTCTTTCAAATTTCAAGTCAATCTTGACATTTGAGAGTTTGAAGGTAAAATATATGCCGCAACATTGGATAACTGGATTTGATAATTGGATGCCTACTTCTTGGTCAACTGCTTTAGTGACTCAAAGAAGATCAACTTTATGGCATTGAAGATGTCCATTTTAGTGGTACACTGGTGGGAAACCTATAGCGCACAACACAAGAAAGACTACAAAGCCATTGTGACTTGGAGCCAATTTGTTAGTGCTATGCAAAAGGAATACTACCCCCTCAAACACACCGAGGATGAGTACATAAAGTTTCAACAATTATGTTAGCATAAGGATCGGTTGATTCAAGGTTACACCAACTAGGGTTTAAATTTGATGATCGACCCTGCGCATCAAGTAAAATTTTTATGACGGCCATCCATTAAACATTGCCCTTCAAAGCTAGGACAGTTTAACTTTAAAGAAGGAAATGTTGAAAGACTAAATATATATTTATTCTAAGTAAAATAGATATACCTATAATCCTTTATTGTCAACCAAACAATTTTCCTATCATCTGATATGGTCTTTTAAAAATTTCAACCATATTTTATGGTTAAAACCCTGACAAACATTCATACAACCATTGAATTTAACCCCTAACACCAATGAGTTCCATGAGTAGGTTGCACGTCTTTGCAAGAACGCAATAGAGCAATATAAGATGGTGAAGTACATTATCAAACTTCACTTTATATATGCGCCAAGATGGAGATATTGACTTCCTACACATTGGGGCAAGCAAATATGAAGCAAAAGTTTTCATCTTCATATAGTGCTATGTGAAAAAGTAAGGTCATGCTCAATGCATCTAACTCTCTTATGTAGAAGTAAAACATGTTGCGTAAAGGAGAAAAAACAAAAATCAACTCCACAAGCCCAGAAGTCTAACACCTTCAACTTTAGACAAAGACAAGAAGAAACAAAGTGACAAGTAGTGCCACTGACACCATACAAGCTCACACAATGATTTTGAATGCTGCACACAACTGTCCTTGTTTATTAGGGCTTGTGCAATTAGAAAATAGTTATCAAGATGCTTCTTGTCTTAGTGCTAATTCCTTTGCCATTGACACTTTGGAGGAATGAGAATGTCTTTTCTACGCCAACCCCTTTATGCCATTATCGATAGTTGGAGCCAAAATAACATTATTGTGCAATAGGTAGTCCAGTGCCTAGTTTTCCTACTAAAGCACATCCTGGACCATATGTTTTGGGATGGCTACAACAAGGGAAAGATATTTAGGTTCATTGACAGTGCATTTTCGAATATGGAATCAAGGCTATGCATCACAATCACTTGTGAGGTCGCGCTGTTGGAGATTTGTGACATTTTGTTGAGAAAACCATGTATATGACTGGAATGGTACATATCAAGCTAAGCCACAATAATGGACCATCCATGTCAAATATTGCATCTTCAACATTATGGAGTCACTTCCAAATACCAAAATCACTTCGGTATCTGCTAAACAATGCCACAAGATCGTTTCACATGCACAAAAACTCATGCTACCAATGATTAGTCCTGAGACACCTGTACAACCGATCTAGTGTACATTAGCAATGCCATGCCATATAATTGTTGCAACAACTCCTCAACAAGTTATTGCCACAATACGAAGATGTATTTGAAGAACAAAAAGACTTCCCCACACATTGCATGTTTAAACATTTTGGATCCCCTCTTCCAAATAGTTTATTGTACCGCATGTTCATTTGGGTGAATGATGAAGTCTTGTGCTAGATTGAGGAGCTCTTTGATCAAGGCAAGATTAGGCAAGCTCTTCCTTGTGGCAACCCAATATTCCCTGTGCCAAAGAAAGATGGCTCATGGCATTTATGCTTTGACTATCACATGCTCAACAATATAACGGTGAAGAATTGGTATCCACTTCTGCACATTGACTACCTCCTATAGCAACCTTGTGGTGCACAATGATTCACCAAGATTGACCATAAGTTAGGTTACCTTTAGGTACCAATTCATCTTGAAGATGTTTGGAAGTCGAGCATTTAAAACAAAGAAAGGATCGTACAAATAGTTCGTTATACCTTTTGGCTTGACCAATGTGCCAACAAAATTAATGTCCCTGATGAACAAAATTCTTAGGGTCTTCTCTAACTCCTCCTTTATCGTTTACTCAGATGGCATCCTCATCTTCAACAAGACTTGGGAGGAGCATGTGGAGCATTTTGTGCCCATATTAGAAATATTGCGCAAACACAAGTTGCAAGTCAACATAAGCAAGTGTACGTTCGACGCTTGTAAACACAAGTTGGAAGCTAACATAGGCAAATGTACACTCGGTGCTGCATAGATTCAGTATTTGGGATACGTTATTGACTGTGAAGTGATCCATGTAGATCTAGAGAAGATCAAGGTGATCTAATATTGGCCAACTCCACGCAATATCATAGAGTTTAGGATTTTCTTGGACTTGCAAACTTCTATTGCAGATTTCGTCTTTGGATTTTTGTAGATATTTTAGTTGCTCAACCAAATTATGTGTAAAATCTAAATTCCAATGGACATTGGCTTATCAACGTGCATTCGATGAGCTTAAGCAACACTTTTGTGACTCGCCCTTTCTTGCAATCCTTGACATTGTCCACCTGACTCTCGGTGCATTTAACTATACACTCAGCATACTACGCACATAGCATGGACATGCAATTGCCTATCACTCAGATTCATTTAGTGACATTGTTTAGTGTTACTCCACCTGTGAAAGAGTTGCATGCCATTGTTAATTTAGCCAAACAATGGTGCCACTACAGTTTGGGTAAGGAGACAATCATTCACTCAAATCACATGTTGCTATAGTTCATGCATACACAAATTATGCTAGAGAACGTGTGTCACGTGAAGTGGATGAGATACTTGCAACAATTCCATCTAGTGATCAAGGATAAGAAAGGAAAATACAACAAGGCAATAGGTTGCATTCGTTGCTCTCTAAATCAGGGACATGAAAAAAAAATCTGATTAGGTATCTCTCTACCCAACAAACTATGATTTTGCGTAGGCCTATATTTCCCTTCAACAGGGTGAATAGATTGCTGATTTCCACTTCCCTGACAAGCTTCTCTACACGCTGGGACATCTTTGTGTTTTTGACGGGGCATCTTACCAGAGACTAATTTGGGAGGTGCATTACGCTAGGACAATGGATAAGTGATTGTGATGCATAGCCAAATGTGTGTATAGTCCTCATTTTTTTTGTATGCATTGAATTTGGTGAGAGCTTACTAATAAAAATCAAGACTACATAAAATGCGATATTTATATAATGTAATCCACTATCAAAAAATGTAATTATTCTGTAAGGAAAGTATGTCTTTACAAATAAATGTTCAAGAAAATTAAATAGGTTTCTAAACGTTAACTTGTAATTATGATTTGCTGCAAATCATATTCAACTTATCATAAATAATAAAATATAAGAACATCTCCCTATTGAAGAATAGTCCATTTCATTAATGACATGCTTTGTTTTGAGCTAAACTTAAAATACAAATATAAAAGAGATGTCAACAAATGTGATAAGAGAGTCATACGATGTTAATATCTCACCACTAATTTAATCTTTGTATTGTTTCTTTTATTCATCACTCTATAAACATGATTATCATTATATATATTAGATTAAGGTTTACTACACTATTATTTAGAAATTGACATCTATTTGGAAGTTCTATTTTAATATTAATTTCTTATACGACCATGCATGCTGAAACAAATAAGCTATTGAATAACTAAGTGCATATTTGTTGATTGTAATATACCTTACCTGATATATTCTTTCATTTGTTATGGCAAATTTTATATTTGATATGATATTTTGATGTATTGTGACAGATGTTGTACTCGAATACTTTTTGGAATGCGCATTGAAGGATTTCATTGTTGGGTGTGTTGAACAAAAGATTTGGCACCCGCACTACCAAAGTCGTCGTGTTGTTATCTTTATTATGGTCAAGAAGTTGTAGAGAATTGCCCAACATTTTCTCTAATGGCATCAATAAATTAGAAAATATAGAAAAGAATATCTTCAATTATAGAGAACCCAATAAAAGACTAGATTTTCATTCATTACTTGTAAGAATTCATTTTGATTCAATAAATGTGATGTCAATATCTTCTAACAAATGACAAAGGGATTTTCCCTTTCAAGAACTTTCTTACATACTCCCTCAGGGGAAGTGTTTTAGATATTGGCATTGTAATGTACATACATGATGCAATTTGAGTAAAACAATGTTCCCTTAACAATCAAAATAAGTGCATGAACCACCTTTCCTTTGGGTAAAATAAAAGTATAAATAACAACCTTGGATGAAGGGGATGTATATACGATTGCAGAAATTTGGCTTGATGGCAATGGTTGAAATAACAACCTTGATTCCAAATGGTGCAATTTTCCATTCTTGTGTTTAGGTTTTCAATTTTAATATATTCGAAAGTTTTTTTATTTCTTTTTTTCATTTTAAACTCTATTTTTTATTATTAAGCAGATTTTTTATTTTTAATTTTTTTTACTTTATCTTATTTCACTTCAATTTTAATATTTTCAGAAGTTTTTTTAATTTCTTTTCTTTATTTCAATTTCTCTTTATTTTTTATTATTACACAGTTTTGTTTTGTTTTTACTTTATCTTCTTTTTTTTTTCTTTTCTTATTTTGCTTTTTAAAATTCTTTTATTTTGCATTTTATTTTATTTTTTTGTCATTTTATCTTACGATTTACTTTTTGTTTTATTTACTTAATTAATTTTTAATTGTTTTATTTTTTATTTATTTTTGGATAAGTCTAACAAGAGGGGATAAGATGAGGGTTTACCAAGAGCTAGATGATGTCTTTTGACATCATACCCACAACATATATGAAGATAATGAGTGTTTTACACTATTCATTTGTCACTCATTTGGGCTACTTCCATTGGGTTTTTGAGCAACAACAAAAAAGATGTATTGTGTGAATGCCTTAGTTACATTATAATAGATGTGCTCTTTATAGTTACATTATAATAGATGTGCTATTTATAGTTCGAATGGCATTAATCCATTTTTTTTTTTTGGATAAGTCTAACAATAATTATGTTTTTAAGTTTCTCGTTGACAATGTCTTCAAATGTTTTTCTTCTGGGTTTATTGGTTGTTCAACCTTTTGTACAAAATATATTTTTGTTTAGAGGTGCAATTGGTTCTCTTTTATGGCTTATCGTACCAGACTTTATCTTTAGTTCCATTAATGTTTATGGTTAATCCTGGACATTAATAGTAATACTTTTAATTTTAATTTCAAATTTCAAATTTCAATTTTTTTCTTTATATTGAAATGCATTGTCTCTCCTCACTCCAATGCCACTTCCAATTTAATAAGCATGACTTATGGGACTATTTTGTAAATTTTTTTTCACAATTCTTCTATTGCACCAAACTAGTGTCCACACATTGCATTCAACGAGCAAGCAAATGCCTCTTCTCACAAACTTTTGTATCCTCCTATGTCACTGCCTGTTCTCTCTCTCTCTCTCTCTCACACACACACACACACACACACATATGTATATATATATATGTATATATATATATATGTATATATATATACACACACACACACATATACATATATACATATATGTCTATATATATGTGTGTGTGTGTGTATATACATACATACATACATACATACATATATATATATATATATATATATATATATATATATATATATAATTTTTGTAAATGTATTATGGAGCTTACGTATATAAAAATTTATTGAATTACAATTAGGACCTTATTAGCTTGAAAGTTGACCTTGTGGAAGAAGGAAAATCACAATCAAACATAATAAAACATGGTGAACATAGGAAAAAGGTATAAAGGACCTACAACGAATATGACCACTATCAAAAAGTTTCAACAGTGATCATAACATTATCAAAGTGTTTCGATAATAATCAAAATGAGGAAAACCATGAAAAAAAAGAGCTAGTGAGTTATAGGAATATCTAACAGGATAGACAAATGAAAGATGTAAAGATGCTTAAGAATGAATAGTGATAAGGGAATGTTATAATGGCCCATGACAAAGAAAAATGTGCCAATAAGAGTCTAATTTGAACCAATGATCTATTTGTATGAAAACATAATAATATAATTACAGTTACATAGCTCGAAAAAAATTAGGTGTCTATATAATGACTTAATAAATATCAAATTAAATCAAATAACTTTGGATTTTTTTTGGTGGTCAGCTCACTACCTCTAAGTTATGATTAAATTTAGTATTAAATATGAAAGTGATATGATAATCAAAAGGAGGAGAGATGTTACCTTATATCAAAGTCTAATTCCACCAACCTGTAAAATAAAAACACCCTATCTCCTCTCTATTGGTATGAATGGATTGATTTCTATAGAGGGTCCATTAACAATCATCAATGTTCATATGTCAACATCTTGATTATACCTAAAAAAATGTGAATGTTTACAACTGGATCAATGTCTAAATATATCAAAAATAATGTAACTAATAATTTGAAAAAATGGAAATAAAAAATAAGAATGAATACACTAAAAATATTTAACTGTCGTGGGTCACGTTAATGTAGAAAAGTGCCTAATTTAATGTTGTTTGCACTTTAGGTACAACATCGCAAGTTCTCTAAGTATAGAATTGTTCTTGTAGTAAATTTTTTGGAGAAGGTTAACTCCTATTATAATGTATGAAATAAAATATGGATGAAAAAAGAGAAAATAAAAACAAGGATAAAAAAATTATGTGTCATAATAGAAGAGCTAAAATATGCAAGGCAATAAAATTAAGCACAATATAAGTAATATAATGTAAGAGATTGGATTTAATCAATATGAAATTAGAGAGACATAATAAATCATAGGAATCAATAATCACAACTAATTTTATTAATAGTAAGAGAGTTCACACAAACTACATTTTATTTTATTAAAGGGTTCAATACAATTTTTATAAAAAATAACCACCAAGGCTTATATATTGTATTAAAAGGAAAATAAGGACTCAGATAAAATCCAAGGAATCAAATATTTAAAAACAACTCCTAACTTTGAGCAAGAGATGATAAAAATATATGGAAAATCATTTATAATAATTTTATGAATTACTCGCAACTGACATGTAGGTTCTTTGAATTTTTTTCTCTTCTTACAGGACCCATTTTGTGCACCTTTATACTTTAAGCTTGTTTTTTCAATAAATATAGATCCAATGTTGTGAGGAAATTATTATGAATATGATAGCGAAAGTCATTTTATTTGTGAAATCATCTTGAAATCTTTGAAATATGTCTTACCATTAATCAAGAGATAATCATACAACATGAGGGGCTAGCTACAAAACTTTGCTTTTGAGACTTAGATTAGAAATTAACTGTAAGTCATGATTCTTCAAAAATTGACTAAGGCATTTAGTTTTACACAAAATGGTAAGCGTATGAATGCTTTAAATGATCGTAATTTGGGATAATACATTGTTTTATGTGAAAAATAGATTGATTTTCTTCAATTTAGTATTAAAAAAGTACATTTCTAGTGACTTTTAGGGGCCACTTCAATGAGAAGTGAGCTGACCCATCATCCATTTGGATTTGGAGTCCTTACAACATATTGAAGCTCCTTCTATTCATCCTCTGTGGGGACCCTTTTTTTCTAGAATCTAATGGTATCTTTCCATCTTAAATGTGTCTGTAGAGGAACATCCTTGTAGGTTGTCAACTATTTATTTGATTGTGTCTCTATCATAGCTAGCAGATTGATTATTTTAGCAACATATTAATAAGTTGGTTTCATAGGATAGCATTTGAATAAATATTCATTTCTATTCTTTTATTCCATTATCTTTGTAAATTTCTCGATTAATAACATTTTTTTTTGTCATTCCCAAGTGGAAAAGTTAGTCCGTGTTAAACAAGCATATCAATGTGACTTCTCATTTCCACTATTTTCTTGATGAGGATTCTTAGCTAAATTTGACATTTATTTGCCATATCATTCATTACCAAGATACCAATGACATTTTAAGCTACATTTTATTGGCCTTAAACACATTTCTTAGTTAGTTGGTCCTTGGGCATGATGTTGAGAGTTGCTTTAAAATGTTGAGCCTTTGTAAGATTTGGGCTTATGATTTGTAGTTATTTATCTAAAGTCCTTTGAATAGTTTTAATTTGAGATAAAACTATACCAATGAACTCTAAATCCTGAGATAATCCTAATGTAGCTTGGATTATGTCATTGAATACAATTTATAAACCTATTTAATAAGCTTCAAGACAATTACCTTGCCTCATTTTTCCTTCAGCTCCCACTTGACATGATCCATCTCTTTCTTCATCTCATCTCAATATTTTACCAAATGAACATTATTTTATTTTTCTTTACTGAGATAAACTGCATTCATTCTTTGGTAAAGTGAGTTATTTATGTATTTGATATGTTTTTCTGTGGCCTTGATTTTAGTGTTGGCCTTATTCATATTTTCTATGAGATTAGTAATTTTTTGCTCCTTCTTATTCAAATTAATATCAATGCGTGTATATCATTCTTGAGTGCTCACCTAAGTTATTAACTTTATCTATGGCTTGAGAACCTACATTATCTACCGCCATAGTAGAGATTTTATAATATTAAGGAAATAAATCATTCTCAGGTTTGAAATTCATAGGCACCATTTGATGATAATACATCATCTACTTCTATGGGAAATATTGTGTCCTTATCCTTGTAGTAATATCCTAAGTTGTCCTCTTTACCTCTTTTGTATCTTGGAATTTTTGATCTTGTAGAGCTGAATCTTAAATGTATTTAGATAATTCAATTGGTCAACAGGGTTTTTTCTTACCAAGCATTGGTGATAGAGCTTGTTGATTAATTGATAAGGGGTTGAATGGAAATACAAAATGGGAATATTGAGAATGAGGGATATGGGAGCTGAATGGAACCATAGACAACTGAGTTAGAGAAGTGAGAACTACTATAGTAAAAGAGGGAATGGGATAAATAGGTCCGTAAGTTGGAGAGACTATTGTTAAACTTGTTCTTGTGAGCAATGAATTTTTGAGTATATGAGGATATCATCAAGAAAAACAAGAAAAAAATGATCAAGATAATCTCTAAACACATTATTCATAAGATTCATGAATGCTGCTAGTGCATTTGTTAGCCTAAGAGGAATAATTGTAAACTCATAGTTCCCATATCTAGTTCTGAAGGATGTTTTTAGAATGTCTTCCTCCCTGATCCTAAATTGATGGTACCCAACTCAGTTAAATCTTGGAAAGTACTGTTATACCTCATATTTGATCAAAATAATCATCTATGTAGGGTAGAGGATAAATTTTCTTAATGGTTATTTTATTCAACATCCTATAATATATGCACATATGAAGGGTTACATCCTTCTTATTTATAAATACTACAGGTGCACCCAATGGTGAAACACATGGTTGAATCAATATTTTGGACAATTTTTTTTGAAACTGGGATTTTAAATCGACTAATTTAGTTATTGTCATTCTGTAAGAAACCTTAGATAAGGTTATGATCTTGGAATGATGCCATTAGTGAATTAAAATTCAGTTTTGGGAGGTAAACTAGGTAACACTCCTTGAAAAACATCCTTGAATTCTTGTATAAAGCAACAGTCTTCAATAGAGGGTTCTTTGGTTTCTTTGATTTCAACGACCTTAACCAAGAATACTTGACATCCCTTTTTTTGAGTCTTTTTTATTTGAATGGATGAAATATGTCTTAGATTAAAATCTATCTTTTCACCCTAAATTGGAATTTGATTTCCTAAATTATATAAGCATTCAAACTTCTTTAGAAAACAATCACCTTTAGCTTTGTGTTAAGAGAACCAATTCACTCTAGGATCACACAATATGATGCTAGTGGTGCTACATAAAGATAAAAAACAATGGTGAATTCTAGTAACTTCACGTCAACGTCAACCAAATACCTATCAACCTTGACCTTGGATTCATTATCATACTAAACTCACCAAGTATTTACTATAAAACAACTTTCCTAGGTAATTTACTTAACATTCTAAGAGAGATAAAACACTCAGTGGCTATTATATCTATCAAAATAAAAATAAGATGCCAAAATAAGGCACTTGATACTTTAATGGGAGAATCTTGAAATTAATCTTGATGATTGTCAATAGCTAAATGAATTCACCACTAGAAGGTTCCCTTATGTGATGTAGAGGTAGATGAAATATTATTTTTACCCTCTATCTTCCGTCAAAGATAATATTTAACATAATGGTCTTCTCCACATGTAAAACATCCACTAGGTGGTCCATTCCTCTCATATTGATTGCCTCCCTTGAATCCTTATTTGAAATTATTTCCAAGTTTCCTATTCCTTAAAATATTATTGGAACTTCCATTCTGATAATTGAACTTGTTCTTGGAATTCCCATTCTATTTCCAATTCTTTTTCTTGAAGTTAGTTTTTGAGCTTCCAAATTTATTTTTAAATGTGTCTTTGACCTTAAAAAGTGATTTTAACTTATGATCTTATTTAAATATTTTCTCAAATATATGGTCCATGGTGGATGGTCTATGAACATACAATTCACACCCAATTTGGTGTTTTAAACCCATGATGAATTTCTTAATTTAAAAACATTCATATTTTTGGTATTGTGGTACATATTTTAAAAGATTTATGAAATTTTCACAATACTCATTTACTGATAGATATACTTGTTTCATATTTTTAAAATATATTAACTTATGATTAAAATACAAATGAAAAAATCACCTAACTCTAAACAAGGCTACAAACTGTGCCCAAGTGGTGGACTTAAGACCGATCTCTAACTTCTTATTGGCCCACCAAGTTGCCACTTCAACAAAAAGTTGATAGGATCTCAAAATAAACTTAGTTAGATCAGAGTAATTTTGAATTTAAAAATATTTTTCCATCTATGTAATCTAGGGTTCAGTTCCATCACTAAAAATTGTACCATAGAACTTGGGTAGATTTACTTTTGTCATGTCTGATGCAAGTTTTGTAGCTACTTGTGTTCTTGTTACTTGTTCTTGTGTTAGAGGTACAATCATTAAGAGGGGGAGGGTGAATCAGTGATGTAAAATAATCTAATTAAATTCTTAACTCTTAAACATTCATATATACAATCATGATGCATACAAATTAACCAATGCAATGAACAAGGAAGATATAACAAGATCAAACACATAACACATGATATATGTAGGAAACCCTCTTGGAGAATAAAACCCATTGAACCTTACAAGATGGACTATAGTCTTATAAAATAAGATCTAACATTTAGAACAACACCAACTAATCAAGGAACACCTATCCATTAGTTTAGTGAGACACCAATCCCACAAAGAGTTGTTTCCCCTATCTATTTGAGCATCCACAACAACTAGACCTTTATCAAGATTTATCTTGCAAGAAAGAAACAACCCCCTAGGAAACTAAAAAACCACTCAGCTACCTTGAATAGATCATATTAAACACCTATTGTTTCTCTTCAATTGATGATAACCACCTTTGTATACACTCTTCACCTCCAATCTCTCTCAAGTTACCTTTAGGACAAACTCCCTCAAACTACCTCTTCTAAGCTCATTAGGTCCAATGACCTATGTCCTCCTAGATCAACTTAATCAGATAGGCATGACTGATCCTCTTCAATATCTATTGGTCCTCAATGACCTATAGCTTCTCTTTTAAAGGTTCTCTTTTTTGCTTCAATCCACACTTCCACTACACACACAAATAGGCCAACAATGCCTTGTATTTATACCACTCTCTTGGTAAAATCCATCTTGATCGGCCAAGATGCTTACCATACTTGTTCTACCTTTGAAATATGTCCTCATACATGTTACATGTAAGAACTGTACACTTCTTATGTTGGTCAATACCTCATTAGCCCCAAACCACCATTAGGTCTTGGTGAGACCTAAATAATTAGGCGTTCATACTCATATGTTACTTGGGCCACTTTCAACTTCTACCAATGCTTAAAACACATCAAACCTATCTAAAATATACCCTTGATTACTCCCATATGGGTCCATGCCACCTATAACACCAATTTAATAATTGAACCTACCAATTAGGTCTCCTCGCTCTTTAGGCCTTCATATACAGAAAAATACAGTCTCAAACTTTTGAAGCAAACTATCAATTTTGTCACATAACCTCATGAACAAGTCATATGGTTAGGTCATCCATAACCTAAAAAATATTATCAAATCCATTTTCCAACATCACATAGTCCAAACAACTTCAAACCAACTCTCTAAGGACTATTTTGTATAATTTGGACTTATACCCACTAAAGTGGAGTGGAGAAAATTTTCTCCAAAATAATTTTCTCATGTTCTAAATAAAATGGACTATTTCAAACCATTTGTGCCATAGATCATTTTAAATGAATGGGACTATTTTGAATAATTTGGACTTATACCACGTAAAGTGGAGCAGAGAAAATTTCCTCCAAAAAATAAATTTCATATATTCTAAATAAATTGGAGTGTTTAAAACCATTTGGGCATAGATCATTTTGAATAAATTGGGTTATTTTAAATAAAATGGACTTATACCCACTAAAGTGGAGTGAAGAGAATTTTCTCCAAAAATAAATTTGTTATATTCAAAATAAATTAGATTGTTTCAAAGCATTTGGGCATAGATCATTTTGAGTAAATAAGGCTATTTTGAATAAGTTAGACCTATACCTATAAAATTGAGTGATCTAAAAGAAGATTTTATCCAAAAATAAATTTTGTTTATTCCAAATAAATTAGACTATTTCAAACCATTTGAGCATTTATCATTTTGATTAAATTGGGCTATTTTAAATAATTTGAAATTATACCCACTATAGTGGAGTAGAGAATATTTTATCCATAAATATGTTTTCTACATGCCAAATAAATTGAATTATTTCAAACCATTTGGGAGCAGATTATTTTGAATAGATTGGACTATTTAAAACTTGTGGCACCCTTTTGAGACTTTATACCGATCATTTATCCTTTGAAGTAGCTTCTATTGTTGGGACATGTGGCACTGTTTGACTGACCAAATTATGGATGAAAACATATTAAGCAATCTAGTTCATCTACATAATAAAATATCCTGACAATTGTTTGTTGTTCATTAGGAAGATCTTTTGAATGAGCAAGTGTCAATATACTAATTCAATAATTTCAAGGAATCTCCAACTATAAATCAAATTGCACTAATAACTAGAGCTAAGTAATTCTAAATTAGAATAGATTATTTTGAAATTAATTTTACTATATTTGAAATAATTTAGAATTGATTAGTATGAAATTGATGATAATGTTTATTACTAAAATTATAGTTTATAATCAATAAATACACTTGAAAGAATCAGGCGAAGTTACATCTTTTTAAACATTGGTTCATAGCTGTTGGCATGGATTTTTTGTTTTCTCCCAAGAATGTGATGATTGACGTCATTTTAATTCTCCAATCCTTTTCATCTTTCCAACTTCCATTTCTAATATATCTACTTGATGTAACATAACTCATTTTCAATTTTTGATTTGTAACACAATTCTAAGAATTACAATCAATGAACAACGTGTTGGCAATTGAAAAATCATCTCCGAAGGTCCCTTTAAAAATAACTTCATCCATTTTTTTAATATCTATATTGAACAGCTTAGAATATTTTCCCCCCTTCAAAAAAACATGAAATTTGAACTTGTGTAACCCATGGATTGAATGAGTATCTTCAAAAGATTGTCCTCTATCATTGACCAAATGCCAACGTGAGAAAACGACTGCAGTACTACCTTCAAAATTTCATTGGAATGATATCGAATGTAGTATGACATATTTTCAATTTTATAATCTTCTTTTTTCCCTGTATCATGCATTTGCATATCTTTTGTTTTGTGCACAACAAATAATAAGTCATCCAACCCCAAAATCAATAGTTTTTTTAGAAATCGATTTTAGCTCCTCCTTTGAAATGTCTACAATTTATAAAAAAAGAAATGAATCATTTATTAACAATATTATATTATAAGAGATATAACATGAAATTTGTTTAAGAAAATGTTTTACATGTTACTAAACTAGTTGTTGATGCGATTTTGATTTGCATTTCTTATTGTAACATAAAAACATAATGCATTTCATTTGATTCATTTTTTTTTGTATTTCTTTAAATCTTATAAAGATTCATATAAACACATATATAGATAAATACATGCTTAGGTACATTGTAACTATAATCCTTATTATACACAGATGTACCATTTCTATTGCCAATTTTGTAACACACATATGCATATAAAAGTTTATATTGAATCCTTATAACTTGACCATGAATGTATCATAATCTGAATCAGTTCGATTTTGCCTTAACTCATTTCTCATAGACGTTGATAGGAATTTAACTTTGATCAACCAACATCTATATTCTTATAGTAATGAAAATATCAGCTGTTATTATTCATACCAATACATATTTATATGTTTATGCAGCCCATCACAACAAACAAAATAGGATTTACTCTTCTAAGCCGTAATTCACTATCACTACATTCAAATGAATATACACCTTAATAGTTGAACCCACTTCATATACTTCCAATAAGACACATCAAATTAAAAACTGTTTAAATCAATAGCAATATAATTGTCTCTAGCACAATATACTTTATTGTTCTTTATTAATAAAGAACAAATGGATACTCTGCATCAAAATTTATTGTATTGAAGACATAATATAACACATATTATGTTATTTTAAAATGGGTAAATTAAACATGTAAACAACATTTTAATGGGTAAATTAAACTTGTAAACAACATTTTAATGGGTAAATACAACCACATTCAGTCTACACAACAATAAAATGAACCACACTTCCAAATCCCAAGCCGATGTAGGCTATATTTTATTGTCTTCTACAGTCTCCTGTCCATGAAGAAAAATTCAATTGTCATGTGTTTAAATAAATAAAGATAATTAATATATTTTATGTGTATGAAATTGTATAATTACACATTTATTGAAAGGAGTTTTCACTTTTTTTTGCCTTTTTGTAATTTGTATGGGTGCACTCTTTCATTGAAACTTTGGTTTTTTATTCCTTGCAAGGTATTATATAATGTAGTAACTAAAAATTCTCATTATCAATTGATTTGATATTTATATTTAAAAAATGTGTCCTGTTGTAAATTTTTACCTTGTGTTGTTTTCATGGAGGTATCAACCTGTAGAGCTATGTCATGGGTTGTTGTGTTGTAGACACAAAGTGCTAGAGCTGCATTGTGAATTATTTTAATTAAGACATAAATAGATGAAAAAATATTCTGTCAGTATTATGAATCGTTGATAAATAAAAAATTATATAATTGAAAAAATATGCATGATCTTATGTTACCTTCTTCAATTTACGATGTGTCATGTTCACTGATATGATTTTCTATTATTATTGTTTCTTCACTTGCATGCAATGCCATTGGTGCTACACACCAAAATATTGATAAGCTGTTAGGTTTAAAAATAAAGCATACACACCAAAATATTGTTAAGATGTTATATTTGGAAAATGAAGCATGATTATAAAATAAATTAAAAATGTTATGCACATGGTACTAATCGAAGCAATTGTTCTTCTATTGGTTGATCTAAATTTGTCAAACAAATTTGAAATTGAACATTAAAAATCATTTGTTCTTCAATATTTGTAATGCAAGACAAATTTATTTGTAATTTTGTATAAGCACGCACCAATCCAGCTCCTATATATACCCTTAGCACATCATATGCATCTGGATCATTAAAAGTAGAGATAAGTGTCTCCTAAAAGATGTTATCTGGTTCATTTTTAAATGGCCTTCTTGTTTTGTGTGAACCAATCATTTGAAATGTTGATATGTCTTTGTAGATGTCAAAATCGTCCTCTAATCTACTTTGTTGTGAATGGAGGCTGAAACCTTGTAGCTAAAAATGAGTTAGATCCTAAAAAAAATTGATACCTATAATATGTCTCCAATCAAATCTATAACTATCTGGATCCTATAATATGACACTTGTATCTTGTGTGTAACGAAAATCACCAACACGTAGATTCTTTGGAGAGGTCTGAATGGCAAGATAATGTTCTAGTTTGTGGATGATGAATACATTGAAGGCCCCAATAATAGCTTTTTCAATCAATGCCAGAAGAAATATGCGAAGATTTTCTTCCTTAAAAACTTTAATGAGATTCAAAAGATCAATAATTATCAAATCAACATTCAGATCAAGAATGAACATTTCACTAAAATCTTTTGAAATGGATGGCCAAAGACATGGGGGCTTGTAATAGAAGCTGAATCTTTTTGTATCTATCCTAGGAAGCTGACATCCATCATTATGTAGATAAATTTTCAATATGATTAATGAATCTTGAGATAATACTTCCCAACCTCTTTTATTTTTTTAAATATCTTCATTCAGGATACACAAATAGTCAAACTTTTTTGTAGAAATTTTATAATGCTCCATTACCTCTTTAGGCGTGATTGTTTGGTCTGGTGGCAATGTCATATCATGGTTACTAAAATAATCTATAATTTTTGATAATATTTTACTTTATAGCTTCACCATTTTGCACCAATTATCCATGTTGTTATACCCAAGGGTTTTCAAGAAAGAAATAGATCCTTTTTTCAATAAATCTACTAGTTCTACTTTTTGTTTGTCTAAAAGCCCTTGAAACTTTTTAAGTAATGTTGTACCAATTAGATTTAAATCTTGTTTATCTAAACTGGGTAAAGTACCACTTTCAAAAAAATTAAATGCCTTATTAAAACAAAACTCAAATGGATTATTCCATGAAAAGAAGGCATTTTCTCTCTTGTAGTTGTTGTGCTGAACAATTCATTTGTGTGAGCAAGTGTTTATCTTATTTATGTATTTCTTCCATCTTTTTATTACCTATTTCAAGATTATTTCAACCTCTCAATTTGATAAGGTCACGTGTAGATTGAACTCTTTCTACAAATGAAACCTTATAAATTATTTCATTGGTTTCATTATATTGATTACATATTTTTTACACAATATGGAATAGAGTGCAAGTTTTCAAAAATCTTGCCTTTCTAACACAACATTTATTTCTCAATGATTTTTAATTATATTCCTCCTTTGAAAGAATTCTCTGTTGTGCTGTAATTATGTATTGGCCATCTACAATTTTGAACCTTACGGTTTTTTTCTCAATTATATCTTCTAAGACTTCTTTTGATTCAATAATACAATCAGGGTTGCTAGGATCAAAAGTCATTAACAAAGCATCCTTTATTAGAACCTCATTATGTTTTACAAATGAATGAATTACATCATTCATCCCTCTTTTATTTAGATTTTTTATTTTGATATTTACATCCCCCAATTTACATATCCCTATAAGAATGTTCAAGGCATAATTACTAGAGGAAATATACCATGTAGAGAATTCACTATGTGTCTCATCAGAAGTTTGTGTCAATAAAAGTGTTCCGACCATTTGTTCTATCTTATTTTTCTTCACTGGTGTGAGTACTTATATGGCCTCTTTCAAATTTACATACAAATATGTTTCCCTTGCTTGTCTTATTTTCTTCAATGTTTTTTCTGTCATGACTGTAGGGTATCTTAAATACATGTTTGCATGGTGGCAAGTACAAGAAGTTTCCTTTTGTTCATATTTTTATTTCAACATGTTTTATACTCTAATGACCAAATTATCTCTATCTATCAACCCAAATATTTGAAGGTTGTCATAGCTATTCAAATGAAACCCAAATGTTTCACAAGAAGGAGAAAAATTAATCTTTGTCAACTCTATTTTACTAGGTGTAAATTTATTGAAATTAGCTGTAGCTCAATGGAGAATTCTCTCTTCTCTGTTCCATACTTCCAGTTGGAATTGAAGGGCATCTTCACATTTATACTTATCATAGGCCATGATAATTCTAATTGAAGAATATTCATTTCCCGATGTAGTGCTAAATAAGTATATATCTAGATGCATGTTTGGTGGATTAAACAATTCAAAATACGAATCAACAAGAGGAATTTTGTTGCCACCATAAAATGAAATATGTTTATGTGGATTTAATTTTAGTTTTGGTATTTTTAAATTGTACTTTATCCAATTCTCTTAGAATGAAGCCTTTTTTTACCTTTTATCCAAATTCTCTTCGAGTGAGGCCTTCTTTTGCCTTTTAAGTGTGGTAATTCTTTTTTTGCCCAAAGACATTCTGCAAAGCAATTGAAATGATTTACATATTGATCTTTTGTAAAATGCAAGTTGAATATTGCATCATTCATTATTTTTTTTGTGTTTGAGCAATGATTAAATGTATATCAACAAATGTTAATTTTAAACTACAATATAAAATACATATTAAATATTAGTAATATATACAATAACTCACACTTAAACTAATAAGGTATGACCAAATCAAAAATAAATAATGTGCACCAACCAATATAATCTGATGGGCAAAGGAATTCACAAACATTTGTTTCAAATGAAAAATATGAAGGGAAGTATGTTTCTAATATGTGTCAAAATGCCTATCAACATGTACCTTCAAGGTATCTCCTAAGAGATACCTTTCAATCATACACAAGAGTGAATTTTTCTTACAAGACATATCATAGGAGATACCTTTAATTTAACCATGATGGTATTACAAGTGTACTTTGAGGCCCTTGAAGGAATCTTCTAGTGGACACCTCGAAGGGTGTTGTCAGACATTCAAAGGGACATTGAAGCATCTCCCAGTAGAATTTCCATTCACCTTGAAAGCACTATTGGTTGATAACTTGATAAATTTAAGGTCTTTCTAATACTTGGGAGAGTGCACATTTTAGGTCCTCATGTGCACATGCTCTTTTTACCTCAATATAGTTTAAATTTTTTCCCTATTACGTTAATAGTTTTAGATCCAAATAATTGCCTTGTTGTACCTCTAAAATTTTCATTTACCTTGATGGGTTTTTTAATATGTTCAAAGTATCTCTTAAGAGATACGTTCAAGTTACTCATGAAGGTATTACAAAGCCCTCAAAAGAATCTTTTATTGGATACCTCAAGATTGAACTTGCCCAGTGTTATTGAGGTTTGTAATATCTTCAAGACATCTCCTAGGAGATACTTCAAGTTAGCCATGAAGGAATCTCTTAGTCAATACTATTGATGCCTAACACTCTCACTCTCTATGAACAATTTCCTATGGAAAGCTTTACATATACATGATGAAATTATGATTGCTAAGGTTGTATAATATAAAAATGCTAATTGATACTATCTTAGTCTATTACAATAGCTATCCATTAAAATGAGAATGCAAAGAAAAAAAATGATCTCCAACCATCCCTTACAAAAAAATGATCTTTCAATAAATAGGTGAGGCAAATACCAGAAGAAAAGATACCTAGAGATTCCTTGTCTATGACCATGATGATGTTGTTAAAAATGAAATGAGGTCTTGGGCTCATGAGTGAAATTGGCCTCTAGATCTTAGATATGGGGCAACTTCATTATTCTATTAAGACCACTATGCTTGGGAGAAGTGAGGTGGTGCTACGTGTCTACTCTCAGAGATGTCCCACTTATACTACAATCAATGGTTTTGGCCTCTAAAAATTAAAGGATTACACCTTAGGCCAAGCCTAAAGTGTTTCAAAAGATTTGGTTGAAAGGGGGAACCACATTGTCATCCAATGGCACTTCTTTAAATACTAATGAACCAACATAGCTCTTGGGCAAGTGCGAAGATGACATGTGTCATGCGGGTGCTTCTTCTAAGTAGTTGGGGACTTTTTTGGTGAGGTCAAGCACATAAATGCCATGTGTCAAAGGAAGATGAAGGCTGGGACCTTGTCAAAATTATGAAAGGGGTCTCAGAGAATAAGCACTGAAATGGGATCTACTAAAAGGTGCCAAAAAACTGTGTCGATGTCGAATGAGCCCAAAAAAAGAAATGAACTAATCCAAAAGTAAAAAACATGGATTTTTAATCTAAAATTCCTAAAAACTCATAGGAAAATCTACCTATGAGTGGGAGAACCCAAAACTCTGGTGTTTGGACTAGTCAAAACAAAACTACAAAAGAAAGGAAGGTGTAAAAATCTAAAACTTTTGAAGGGCTCCATGTAAGGTGCCCACTCCTCTTTTAGTTGGGTCTTTTTGTTAAGATACTCAAAGGCTCTATCTAGATCTATCATCTCCCTGAAGGAGATGTTTCTTGAGCCCTCAACTATTACTAGTGTCTGAAACTCCAACTAGGCGAGTGGGTGCAAATTTTTTTCTACCTCAGAGGCATCAGGCATTTGATCAAGAGCCACAAAGATGGTCTGGTCATCCTACTTTTTCTCAAGAAGTGCCTTGATCTGATCCTTAGGGAGGACACTGTTATTTTTTGATAAAGTGGAGGGGAGTCCCAACATGACTAAATGTTCTATATATACCTACCTTTCTCAAGCTTCTTGATCTAAAGTTTTAAGCAATACCTTATACTTATTTACTACCTTGATACAACTTAAAAACTCATTTGCCTTTACCACTACCTACCTTTGTTTGGTCACCTTACTACCATTAATGCTTTAGGATAAGCATTACAGAGGTTTTGAATAAGGCTCTACAACTCTAAGACCTTCAGGGAGATGAAAGCAATAATCTGATCAACAAATATGCTCACTTGAGAGGATATCTTATGCGCATCTACAATGAAGCTTAGTGTTGTATTTAGGTTTTACACCATGGATTTGATCCATTACCAATATTATTTGTATAGCTGTTGGACTATGGTAAGGATCTCAGTGGCTTAGGGCCAAGTGGTGAGGTCAATTTTCAACTTTTCAATCTCTTGGTCCTTGATTGAGGAGTCCTACTATATCTGGTTTTGTAAGAGTTGATATGATAAGTATGCATCATGGAGCTTCTAGTAGATCTCATCCAACTTTGTCTCCTATGCTTGTAGCTTGGTCTCAGTGGATTTATGCAAATCAAATTTTGCTTGGAAGCTTTCATTTGGGATACTGCCATGTAGCTCTAGCCATGCCTTGTTGAGGTTAGTATCTTTAGCCTTAGCCTTAATATTGAGGTGATTGACTATTACTTTTACTCTTGAGAGCTCCAACTTAGTCTTCTCTAGTTGATGGGCCAACTTAACATAGTTCATTATCATGGAATTATGTCTCCTTCATAAGCTTTAATCTGTCAGTGGTTTGGCTTGACTGAGGTTAAGGCCGATAGCTTAGATAACGTAGTCCCCCAATTACATCTATTCAAGGGGCTTGACTTCTTGGGGAGTCAAGTGAGATACCATAAGAGAGTACTACATTGGGTCTTAAAATGATTGCATCTGAGCTTGGGCATCAACCTTGGCTTATTTTCTCCTTTTATTTTGCACTTGGGCCTTTTGGGCTGCCATTGCTACATCCATCTATTATTGGAATTGGTCTAGTGCTTAAATGATCTCTCTCACAAAGGGGGTCCCTTATAAAAGCACAAATGAGATAGCCAATCATTATTGTGAAGCAATGGGCCCTACAATTGTGGAGGTGAGTGAATGAAAGTGAAGGGTTGAAGGGGAGAAAGATGGGAGTCCATTGGGTAGGATGAATGGTTATTGCATCACTAGGGGGGATGAGGTAGAATATGAAGCTGGGGGAGTGAGGAAAGGGATGTGGGAGGAGATAGGTATAGCAGAAGAGAAGGGGTCAGGTCTAGTGATATATTGATTAGATGAGGAGGAGATTGGGGCCAAGTGGTACCAAGTTGAGCAACAAAAGGTACTACAACCTATAGTGGGGCTACTAGGGCATATGATGAAGTGATAAGGGGAACTAAAGTACTTTGTTGGGTAATAGATGATGTCACAACTTGTTGTGGAGCTATAAGGGGGATGGGGTAGTGGATAAAGATGTATAGGTGGAAAATAAGAGATATACGAAGCATATCTTCTTTTCGAGGGAAGCTTACAGAGGGATATAAATGGGTGCCTCAGTATGCTTGAGTTGGGATGACCCAGCTGCAAGGTGCTCAGAAGGATCCTACTATTGTTGTGGGGCTGAGGGATTTGAAGGCATGGGAGTCAGCCATGTTAAAGGCTCTTGGGTGGCCACTGCCTTTGCTTCTTCTACTTCATCTTCTAGGGGTGTGTCCCCTACTTCCTCCATGGGAGTGTCTTATTCTTCTTTTTCATCCGCGCTATCTCAACCTTAGGATTAGATTCTTCCTTAGACCTGACATCTTTTGGGTGAAAATTATCTCAAAGCTTCTCAAATTTATCATCTTGGTCATCATCATACAAGCCCTTAAATGGCTTATTGGTTTCAAACCTATATTTGATGAAGGTAGGTTTATTCTCTATGTTTCAAGTGAATTGGGTGAGAAGGGCCTTTATTCTCTTTGATAAACTTTAGGCTAGGTCATATTTCTAAACCTTGTCATAAAAATAATCCCACAATTTAATGGTGTATTTTGACATCTAAACTAGGTCCACATGATTTTGGAGGATTTCCTCTATGGGAAACTTCTTTTGCTTCAATTAGGGTTGAGCTTAATGCTTGGGAGTGCTAGTAGTCTTTAATTTAACTATGTATCTTTTTGGGTCATAGTCCCATCAGTCATCTATCAAATCAAGCCCTAGTTATGCTAGCTTGGTCATGAGGCACCCATGATGCCTTTTTTACACTATGATGCCACCCCTTGAGAAGGGGACATCATATATACCCTTTTTCTTCTTCCTAGCCCTATAGACAAGGTCTAATGCATCAAGTTGGCGAGCCAAATCAAAGGCTAAGGTTCTATCTATCAATGTATAGGGAAGCTAAAAGGGCTCTTCTTTAAAACTATGTACTTAAATGAAAGAGAAGTGAGCTCCCTAAAACTAGTCAACTGGAACTTTTTTGGTTGAGAGCTAAGCTTGTTGATAATTCACCATCCTAAAAGTGTTAGCTGTTCGATTGAGATGTATAAGAACTGGGGCCATGAACCATTCTGAGAACTCATAGTAGTCCCTGGTCTTTAATAGGATGTTAGTCCATACTATTACAGGGGCCACTACATGGGGAAAATTCTTAGTATCAGAGTTGTTAAGATAGAGATACTTGGAAAAGAAATGGGAATACTGGTGTAGGATCAGGTGCATAAGGAAGGATTAGTACCAAAAGGTATTCATTATTAAGAAAGTCTCTAGTTGATTCCTCATATTGGAAGCAATGGCTTTGGTAAAGTCCATTCTAAATTCTTTCCTCTTTTCTTTTGATGTCAACAGGAAGAGCGCCCCTAGTTGAAAGTTTTAGATGTTGACATCTATATCCACACCTAGGAAGAAAGCTAGCTTAGTTAGTGTCTTTTAGATGTTATGTGGGAAAGAACAACCAGGGCATGAGGAGAGGCATCTTGGAAACCTTGTGATTGAGTAAAGTCTTAAGGAAACCTACCTTATCTTTGATCTGGGAATACCAGATATGCTGGAGGATCTTGATGCTATAGATAATGGCTTTGGGGTTGTAAGGAATCCAAAGCATCTCTATGATATCATCTACATTAATTTTTACCATTAAGTGGGTATTACTAGCAATCACTCCAGTGTTGGTGTCATATCTTCCTGGGTAGAGGGTAATAATCTTAGGACACAGGTGTACCTGAGGCACCATGTATTGTGGCATCATGCTTTCCCAAAAATTGCATCTAGAGGCATTATAATATTTATTGCTTACCCTGTCAAGCATTCGATCATAATCTCTCTATCTCAGATTCTTGGGGTTTGGTCCAATTTTTGGTTGAATATATTATCCATGAAATTAGTTACCAAAGCTTAGTCTCTATAAGGTCCCCTAGTCATCAGTCTGGTAAATGGCACCTTCTCATTCACTTGAGCAAGGGCTAAAGCGTAGGCTTTGTTCATTATGTACTAAAAGATAGGATCTCCTCCATTACTTGAACTATGGTTTCTCAGCTTTAAGGGATGCTTACCACTATTGGATGAGGATGTAGAGGCCTCCATTTTTGTATCTATTTCAATAACCCTTTTCTGCTTCTAATTGTAAGATTGGATTAATGGATACTACCTTGTTCATCCTGCAAACTCTCTTTCTTTCCTTCCCAATTGCTTAATGCTTGCTCCAAAATCACAAAGTTTCAAGTGTTTGGCTTGAAAGGAGAAAAGGGATATTTATGCACTATTACCACTGTTAAGTGTGTCTATCATGGGAAATTTTTGGAAAGAGGTGCCCTCATAAATAATGGGGATTACACATACACCTGGAGAGCCATACACTATAAATTTACAATGATCATCATGGGAATTTTATCATGATAGAGTACATGATATTAATGTCAGGTAAGGTAGGTAGATAAATGTCTTTCAGAGAATGTTTTTTGGGGATTTGAGAGAACTGGGGGAAAGGATATATGGTGACTAGGTCGGCCACTTGTGCCAATGACACTTAATTGTAAAAGGAAACAACAAGGGGAAGGGAAAAACCAAATAAAGGGAAACACACAATAGAAAGGGAATCTAAATAATAATATACAAGGAAAAATGGGCATGATAGTTGAAATGCTTTAAGTAGATCTTATTGATAGGGATCTCTAATGTGTTTCCCTCTTAGTCTTCTAATTCAAAATCATTCCTCCATCTATCATAGATAATGCAAAATAATCCTCTCTAAAGGGAATCAAACTTTACATGTTGTCCTAGTTTTGCAGCTTGTTGGTCATATTTGAGAATCAAGTCTCTTGGTTTAAACTCAAGGTCTGACAACTTCTTAAAACTTGTAACCAAACAAATGAAGGGAGGGAACTTGAGGAAGAAGAGGCTGATACACCACCCACCAAATTTTTTTGAGCATGTTGACAATGAAAAATCCCTTTAGGGCCCTTTCCTTGATGAGAAGTTCCCTTCATGACTTATGAAAGTACCCTTCAAGATTTTTAAAAGTATCCTTCAGGCTTATTAAAATTACCCATCAAGGTTTTTGAAAGTACCCTTCAAGATTTTTGAAATTACCCTTCAGCCTTTTTGGAATGACCCTTTGCTCTTTAGGACTTTTATCCTAGACCTTTCCCCAATGAGAAGTGCCCTTTAGACCTTCTGAAAATGCCCTTCCAATTTGGAGATCATCCATGCCTATTTTGGTTGTACATTGTTCCCGACTCTCATTTGGATTAATGGACATGTTTTCAAATGATCATGGTTTTACCCCTTCCAATGTTGCTTGTGTTTCTATTTTGTAGGTTCAATAGAATTTTATTTGGAAATGAACATGCTTAGGGTCTTTGTGCTTCAATGTTAAATTGATCTTTTATTAGCTTTTGGTTGGTTAAATCATGATTAAATATTATCCTAATTTATTTAGCCTAAAGTCCATTTTGTGGATTTATCCTTCAAGGAAAAATTGAAATTTTCCTTTACATGAGAGGCACTACTATGTTATATTTTGAAGGCCCCTATAATAACTTCAAAGTATCTCCTAGGAGATACCTTTCAAACATACATAAAGTGGATTTTCCCTTCAAGGTATCTCCTAGGAGATACCTTTCAAATAGGTGCAAGAGTGGATTTATCCTTCAAGGAATAAGTGGAATTTTTCTTTAAATGGAAAGCACTACTGGGTGACATTTTGAAGGCCCTTATAATACCTTCAAGATGTCTCCCAGGAGATAATTTTTCAAGCACAAGAGTGGATTTCCCTTGAAAGGTATCTCCTAGGAGATACCTTTCAAATAGGCACAAGAGTGGATTTATCCTTCAAGGAATAAGTGAATTTTCCTTTATATGGAAGACACTACTGGGTGATATTTTGAAGGCCTTTGTAATACGTTCAAGGTATCTCCTAGTAGATACCTTTCAAACATGCATAAGAGTGGATTTCCCCTACTATAGAAGTAAAAACAAATAAATAATAGATAGAGATAATATTCCACTCCAAATAACATAAAACATCACATCCTCTTCATTGTAGATGAAAAATGAATATAAAAGGCCACAAGGGGGCACACATAAAGCATCCTTTTGCACTTGTGAGACATACCTGTTAAGGTTACAAAATAAAAAAACTACTAACTTTTGCTATCCCTAGTCTATTACAATGGTGAATAAAAATATGATAACTCAAAAAAATAATATCCAACCCCTTCTAAATAGGAAGAGCCTATAATATATAGGCAAAAAAGTGACACTAAAACATCCCAACACTCATGCCCATGATGATGCCATTGAAACTAAAATAGGATATCGAGATCATGAGTGAAGTTAGCCTCTAGATCTTGGATATGGTATAACTTCACCATTATATTATGGCCACTACACTTGGGAAAGTGAGGTGATCCCATGTGTTTTCTTCCATAGTTGTCCCTACTATGCTTCATCTAATGGCCTTGATCCTCCTTAAAATCATTAGTTTACACTTTAAGCTAAGATTAAAGTGTTTCAAAAGCTTTGATTATAAGGAGGGACCCACACCTTCATAGAATGTCACTCTTCTGATCTATGGTAACCTAACACTACTTCTAAGCAAGCATGGAGATGACATGCATCAAACTACACTTCTTCAAAGGGACTGAGGACTCCTTGGTGAGATTGAGCATGGGGGTGTCATTGTTGAGCTGGCACTTCTCTAGAGTGAGATGGAAGTTTCTTTACGCTAGATGAGTGTCGAGATACCATGCATTAGAAGAGGACGAGGGCTGGGACTTGGACAAAATTTGAAAGAGGTCTCAAAGAAGAAAAAGGTTGAAAGGGGGGCCACCAAAAGGTGCTGAGGAACTACTAACTATTGAGCGAGTTCAAAGATAGAATTGAACTGGTTAAAAATAACAAATTTATATTTTTGATCCACATTTATTAGCAACTCATAGGGGCATCTATCTATAGATGGGAGAACCCAATAAACTTTGGCACTTAGATCAGCCAAAGTAAAACTACAAAATTGGGAAGAAGGTGTAGAAACCTACAATTTTTGAAGGACCACCTACAAGGGCACCCACTCTTTGTCCTTCAACTAGGTCTTCTTCTTGAGAGCCTCAAAATATTGATATATATCTATTATCTCCTTGAAGGATATTTTTTCCAAGCCTTTGACCACTGTTAGCATCTGAAACTCCAACTAGGCGAGTGGGTGCAAGATCTTCTCCACCTTGGAGACATTAGGGGCTTGATCGAGAGATATGAAGATGGTATAATTTTTATACTTATACTAAATTAGTACCTTGATTTGGTCCTCAGGGAAGACATTAGTATCTTCCAAAAAAGGGGAGGGGAGTCCCAACTAGACTACTTGCTCAATGTGTTTGCACCTCTTTTGGGATACTTGATCCAAGGCATCAAGGAATGCCTTACATTTATTTTCTACCTTATTACAGCCTAGGAAATCATTCACCTTTGTTATTTATTGCCTCTGATTAATCACCTCTGCTACTTATAACATTTTGGGAGAAGTGTTGTAGAGCTTTTAGACAAGGCTCTATGAGTTTGGAACCTTGGGTGAGACAAAAGTAATCACTTGATCAATAGATGCACTTAGTTGAGAGGAAAATGTTTTTGCATCTACAATGAAGGTAAGCATTGTCTTCAAGTTTTCCACCATGGTCTTAATCTATTCCTAATAGGATTTATATAGCTACTAGACTATGGTAAGGATTGCAATGATTTTTAGGAGAGTGATGAGATTTTTTTAGTTGCTCAATCTCGTGGTCCTTGATTTAGGAGTCATGATGCACTTATAACTATAATTATTGATATGACTAATTCAAATCATGTAGCTTCTGGTGAATTTTATCCAACTCTATCTTCTTCTCTTATAACTTGGTTTTGATGGCTAATCATAGGCTAGCTTTTGATTGGAAGATTTCATTTGAGATGCTCCTTTGGAGGTCGGCCCTCACCTTATTAAGATCTATCTCCTTTGTCTTAACCTTAATATTTAGGGGTTGATCATAGCCTTCACCTTTGATAGCTCCAACTTGGTATTTTCTCACTGATGGTCCACCTTGACATAGTCGATAGTCACATACTTTTGTGTTTCTTCCATAAGATTGAGCCTATTAATAGGCTGGTATTGGCTGAGGTTAAGCCCAATAGCTTGGATGGTGCAGTCCCTAGCTGCATCTATTCCTTGGGCTTGACTAATTTAGGGATTAGATGAGCAACCATAAGAGATTATTTCATAGGGTCATAAAATGAATTCATATGAGGTTATGCATTAGCCTTTACGTGTTTCCCCATTTTCCTTTCCATTTGGGCCTTTCGAGCTGCCCTTACTACATCCACCTACTACTAGTACCAATATAACACTTGGACGATCTCTCTCACAAAGGGAAACCCCTATGGAATCACAAATGGAATAGATAATTACTGCTACAAAGTAGCAAATCCTGCTCACATGGAGCTAAGTGAATGGATAATGAGAGTCAAAGGGGAGAAAGGTGGAAGTCATGGGGTAGGGTGAATGGTGATTGTGTTATGAGGGAGGATGAGGAAGATGATGAAGGTAGGGAAGTGAATAAAAGAATGTAGGAGGAGATAGGTATTACTAAGGAAAAGGGGTTAGGCCTAGTGGTAGGTTAGGTGGATGAAGAGAATACCAAAGCTAAGGTGGTATTGGGTTGGGTAGTGGAGAGTGTTGAAACTTGCAGTGGGACTATGATGGTAGATGAATAAGTGATGAGGGGAGTTAAAGTGCTTGGATGGGTAGTAGATGATGCCACAACCTGTAATGGAGCTATAGAGGGAGATTGGGAAGTGGAGAAGAAAGCTAAGGTGGAAAATAAGAGGATCTACAAAGTGGATTTTATTTTGTGGAGGGGCTGATAGAGGGCTAGAAATAGGTGCATTGGTCTACTTGAGCTAGGATGACCCAATCACAAGTTGTTTGGAGAGATCTTATTATTTCTGAGAGGTTATGGGATAGTGGAACATGGGAGGTGGACATGTTGAAGGCTTATTGGTCATCGTGACCTCTACTTATGTTACTTATTTCCCTAAGGGCAAGTCTCCTGCCTCCTCTCTGAGAGTGTCTTCTTTTCCTTCTTCATCTCTTCCTATCTCAAATTTAGTAGTGGATTCTTCTTCTAACCTCTTTTCTTCTAGGTGGTACTCATCCCAGAGCTTCTTGAATTGTTCATCCCTATCATCTTCATATAAATCATCATGTGGCTGGTCAATCTAAAACTTGTACTTGGTGAATGCAAGTCATTTCTCTCTGCTCTAATTTAATGAAGTGAGCTGGTTCTTCATCCTCTTTGATAATTTCTCAATTAGGTCAAAAAGTTGGACCGTAACATAGAAAGACTCTCATGATTTGAGAACATCTTGCAACAGGGCCAAGTCCATGTAATTCTAAGGAATGTCTTCTGTGGGTGACTTCCTTTGCTCCAAGTAAGGTCGAGCCTGATGCCTAAGAGTGTTGACGATCTTCAAGTTAATTATGTATCTTGTCAAATAATAGTTATATTGGTCATTTATTAGGTTGACATCGAGCTTTGCTATTTTGGCTATGAGGAGGTGTCCTTAGTGCCTTTTTGACCACTATGATGCTGTCTCTCATTAAAGGGATATCATAAATACCCTTTTTATTCTTTCCCACCCCATAGATGGAGTCTACTACATCGAGTTAGAGATCCAAATCTAGGGCTAAGGTTCTCTTAGTCAGCATGTGGGGGAGCCAGAATGGCCCTCCTTAGAATCCATGTACTTAGATGAATGAAAAGTGATCTCCCCAAAACCAGTCGATGGGAACTTTGCTACCTATGAGTCATGCCTTTTGAAAATTTGTCATCCTAGAGGTGATGTCCAAGTGACTGATTCTCATGAAAATTTGAGTCATAAAGTGATCTGAGAACTCATATTAGTCCCCAACCTTTGATAGGATGTGGGTCCATACAATTACCAAGGCCACATCAAGGAAAACCTTTATATCTAAAGTGTTAAGTTGGACGTACTTGGAAAATAACTAGGTGTACTATCAAAAAGTTAGGTGCATGAGGAAATATAGGTACCAAAAGGTACTCATTATCAAATAATTCCCCAGTTATGCTCTCATGGTTGAGGTGATGGCTTTAAAAAAGTCCATCTTGAACTCCTGCCCCTTCTTGGCCATGACCATGATGTAGAGCATGCCCAATTGGGAGTCATCGATAATATCATCGAAGTCCATACCCAAGATGAAGTCTAGCATGGACATGGTATCTTTTAAGTGTTATATGGAAAAATTCAATAGGTACATGGGCAATAGAGGCATCTATGTGACCTCTTCCTTAAGGAGAGATCTGAGGAAGCATGCCTTATCCTTCAAGGAATATCAAATAGTTTGGAGGATCTCATTGCTATAGATAGTGGCCTTGGGATCATATGGGAGTTAAAGCACTACCTTGATGTTGTTTGCACTGATCTTAACCTTTAGATAGGCATAACCCGTGATCATGTAGGTGCTAGCATCATATATTTCTGTATAAAGAGTGATGACCTTGAGGCATGGGTGTACATATGGCACCATGTGTTGTGCTAATGTGAAATCCCATATTTTTCATTTGAAAGAGTTATACTCTTTCCTACTAATCCTCTCAAGCATTTAGGCATGGGCACCCTCTCTCATATTCTTAGGATTTTAGGCTAACTCTAGGTTGAATATGTCATCTACAAAATTAGTTACCAAAGTTTTGTCCTTATAAGGTCCCATGGTTGCTTTCTTAGTATTTGAAACTTTTTCCTTTTCTTGGGTAGGGGTTGAAGCATAGGATTTGCTCATGGTGTATTTAGGGAGAGGATCTCCACCACTATTCGTACCACGATTTCTCTAATTTGAGGGATGCTTGCCACTTTTAGATGAGGATGTAGTATATTCTATGCTAAGATATCCTCTTCAAAATTACTCTCTATTTATGCCTTAATATTGGATTGATGGTTATTTACTACCTCATTCACCTGCAAGCACTCTTTCTCCATTTATCTCAATTGCTTAATGCTCTTAATAAAATCTCAAAGTGCCTAGTATTTGGCTTCGAACAAGAGAAGAAGTATTTATGCACTGGTGCCACTTATAGGGATCATTATGGAAATCTAACAAATGATCATCCCAAATAATGCTAATCATGACACACATGCTTGAAGGTCCATTTTTAAGATATTTTGTGGTAATTGTTATGGTAAATCAAGTGTGATGAAGCGTCTAACATTAATGATAGGTGAGGTAGCTAACTATATTTTAGAGAATGTTTTGAAGATTTGGGAGGATTGGGTAGAGGATGTGTGGTGATTAGATAAACCACCTATTCCAACAATACTTATTTGAAAAAGGAAACAACAAAGGGAATAAAGTAGAGGAAACAAACAACAAGAAAAGGAAAACACATGACAAAAAGGGAAACTAGCTAATTATGTACAAAGGGGAGAGATGGGTAGGTTAGTTGAAATGATTTATATTTATCCCATTTATGGGAATCTTCAATGTGTTTCCCTCTTGATGTTCTAATTCAAAATCATTCCCTTGCCTGTCACTAATGATGTGAAATGGTCCTCTCCAAAGACAATCAAACTTCGTATGTTGTCTTGGCTTTGTAGCCCACTGATCATATTTGAAAACTAAATCTCCAGGTTTAAATTCTAGATCTGACTACTTCTTATCAAACCATCACTTAACTACTTATTATTAAATGAGCTTTGCATCACTTTCCTATTCCCTCACCTCCTATATTTTGAGCAATTCAAAAAGCCAAACATCCAAGGAGATACATTTCAAACAATGATAAGAGTGGATTTCTCCTTCAAGGAACAAGTGCAATTTTCATATACATATAAAAGACACTACTGGGTGATATTTTGAAGGCTCTTGTAATTACTTCATAAGAGTGGATTTCCCCTTTCAAGGTATCTCCTAGGAGATACCTTTCAAATAGGTACAAGAGTGGCTTTCTCCTTCAAGAAATAAGCGAAATTTTCCTCTACACAAAAAACACTACTTGGCGATATTTTTAAGGCCTTTGTAATACCTTCAAGGTATCTCTTATGAGATAAAATTAAAACATGTACAAGAGTGGATTTACCCTTCAAGGTATCTCCTAGGATATACCTTTCAAACATGCCCAAGAGTGGATTTCTCTTGCAAGGAACAAGTGGAATTTTCCTTTACACAAAAGGCACCTCTGAGTGATATTTTGAAAGATTTTGTAATAACTTCAAGGTATATATTATTATATACGTTTAAAACAAGCACAAGAGTGTATTTACCGTTCAAGGTATCTCTTAGGAGATACATTTCAAACAAGGACAAAGTGGATTTTTCTTTCAAAGAATAAGTGCAATTTTACTTTACATGGAAGACACTACTAGGTGACATTTTGAGGTATCTCCTATGAAATACATTTCAAACATGCAAAAGAGTGGATTATCCCTTAAAGATATCTCATAAGAGATACCTTTCAAACATACACAATAGTGGATTTCTCCTTCAAGGAACAAGTGGAATTTTCACGGGAGGTACTATTAAGTGATATTTTGAAAGATTTTGTAATAACTTCAAGGTATCTCCTAGGAGATACATTTAAAACATGTAAAATATTGGATTTACCCTTCAAGGTATCTCCTAGAAGATATATTTCAAATAGGGACAAAAGTGGATTTTTCCTTCAAGGACCACGTGCAATTTTCCTTTACATGGAAGGCACTATTAGGTGATATTTTGAAGGCCATTGTAATAAAATAAAGGTATATCCTAAGAAATACCTTTCAAATATGCACAATATTGGATTTCCCCTTTAGGGTATCTCATTGGAGATACCTTTCAAACATGCACAAGAGTGGATTTCTCCTTTAAGGAACAAGTGGAATTTTTCTTTACACAGAAGGCACTACTGGGTGATATTTTGAAAGCCTTTATAATACCTTCAAGGTATGTCCTAAGAGATACATTTAAAACATGCACAAGAGTGGATTTACCCTTCAAGGTATCTCTTAAAAGATACCTTTCAAATAGGCATAAGAGTGGATTTCTCTTGCAAGGAACAAGTGGAATTTCCTTTATACAAAAGACACTACTAGGTGATATTTTGAAGGCCCCTGCAATACCTTCAATGTATCTTGTAGGAGATACCTTTAAAACATGCACAAGAGTGGATTTACCCTTTAAGGTATCTCTTAGGAGATACATGTCAAATAGGGACAAGATTTGATTTATCTTTTAAGGAACAAGTGCAATTTTCCTTTACATGGAAAGCATTATTGGGTGATATTTTGAAGGCCCTTATAATAAATTCAAGGTATCTCCTAGGAGATAAATTTCAAGCACAAGAGTGGATTTATATTTCAAGTTATCTCCTAAGAGATACCTTTCAAACAGGCACAAGAGAGGATTTCTCCTTCAAAAAACAAGTAGAATTTTCCTTTACACAGAAGGCACTACTGGGTGATATTTTGAAGGCCTATATAATACCTTCAAGGTATCTCCTATGAGATACATTTAAAACATGCACAAAAGTATATTTACACTTAAAGGTATCTCTTGAGATACCTTTCAAACAAGAACAAGAGTGGATTCCCCATTCAAGGTAACATAATTAAAAGGCACCACCCGAGAGCTTGCTATGAATTGAGGGCCACAGGGTGGTAAGAAACAGATGACTCATCATACAAAGCTACATTCCAAGAATCTATAAGGCAATCAAAAGGTGTCACATGTACATATTTTGAGCCAACTAGACATCTTAGTCATATTCATGCCTTGTAAGTACTTAGTTGTATTTGAGGTGGTAGCCACATATTGAAAGGTAATAATATTTAGCTTTACACCTAAAATTGATGGTAAATCAAATTCAAATTAAAGCTAAATTGAATTCTAGAGAAATTAATTGTTAAAAGCAATAGGTCAAAGTTTGACAAGCTTGCCTATTAATACAACATAAACTAGGACTGCCATTAACATTGCGTTAATCAAGCTTGCCAAAAAGGTCTTCTATGCATTCCTCCCAAATTAAGATAATATATGATCTCATTAATCAAAATTCAAAAACCATGGCCGAAGAAGGAATGTCTAGAACCACCAAGTCAGAACAAGTCCTATTTCTCTATTCATATGGAACAAACTCTAGCTTAGCCATTGCCTCCATCAACAGAGCCCCCAAGTGTTTTTTTAGATAAGACATGGATTAAGCAGATGTAATTGGCTACAAATACATACAAACAACACCATATATATAAAGTTATTTATTTATATATATAAGGTGCTAAATATATATAAATTTTTTGTAATAAATTAAGTGCTTTATATATATGAGGTGTTTTATACTTTTATATATAAACAAAGTCTAAATGGACTACAATGTTGCTCCAAAATTTGAAGGTTTAGCTCCGAAGACTAGTGACTTAGCTTCAAAGATTGATAGTTATGCTTTGAAGATGAAAAATCATGAATGGGAAGAATCCACCTCCATCATTGAGAATCAAAATAATGCCATTAGACCAATAATGCTACAATCCATAATTTGATGTGACGGTGTTTTCAAAAGATCTCCAAAAGAATTGATGTGATGGTATTTTGTGACAATGTTTTCAGAAGGTATTTTAAAACAAGATTGATGTAACTATGTTTTAAATAGAGGGTCTTTCAAAAAGATTTGGTATGATGCATAATTAATTGCAATTATTACTCCTAGTTCTACCAATAATTACCTTTATGACACATATTACTACTTGACTAGATAAAGCACCTTCCCATTATATCTCGCTTGCTCCGAAGAGATAACCATAACTGAATTTATCATTCTTATCATAATCACATCATGTAACCTACTTTGTTATTCCTTTTTGCATTATCATTGCCAACAATTAATGTGTCGCATCTCTAACCTATTGCTTTCCTTGTCACCTATGTGAATTCACGCTCTATGTTTTTACAGTATAATCAGATTTGTAATTAAATGGTACTTGATCTAAAGATGGGTGGGAGAAATAAAAAAAGTGAACCATAATATTTTGATGCATTGTTACAATATGAAGCAGCCAAAGACATCTTTGAAACAACATGTTGGTTTAATTTCTTAAATTTTTTTCAAGGATTCCATGAAGAAATTGTGCAAGAATTTTATGAGAATTTTGATGAAGATCATGCTATTATCAAAGGGAAGAAAAATCTAGTGAATCCATCTGTAATTAGTGCTCTATTTGGGATTCCTGAAGATGGAGTAGTTGACATTAAAAAGATCAATTTTTTTGACCTAATTTATATGTTTGTTGAAAGAAATGATCCACACTCCAAAATAGCCAAATCCCCCCAAGGAGTGGCCAAGGAAATTATGAGAGAAAGTCTTCCTCAACCTTGAAAAAATGTTATTTTATGGATAATGAAATATATCACTTGTGATGGTCAGTTTACAGTAGTGGGTGGAGATGTTATGAGACTCCTTTTTCATTTGAGAAAAGCAACTATTCAAAAAGAATATAAGTTCAATCTTTCCTCTTTCCTTCACAATGCTCTAGTTAATGTTTATCAAAAGATAAGATGAGGTATTAGGTCTACCTACCATCATGGGCTGGTTACACTCATTTGTCACCATTATTTTCTCAGTAAACCAAGTGATGAAAAGGCTTGGTCTTGTTTTCTCTAAAAGTTTTCTCCAATTTCTACCAAAAAGACACCATGCTCTGCCTCTCCTCCTTAAAAATAAATTAGCTACTGGTAGGGCTAACATAACTCTTATATACTATAGACTAGTTTCTACAAAGGTTTATCATAATGAGTTTATCACTTTTGGTTGCTCAGCTACATAATTTTCAGCATAATCATAGTTCAAATCATAGCAAGGGAAATTATTGGGTACCATGAGAAGATATATTTAAAAATTTATTGGTCCTAATTGTAAATCATTTAGTGACTACAAAAGTAAATTTCTCATAGGCTGCTTCTTTTAGCTTTTTCTAGGTTTTACTCTTTTGAAGCATAGTATCATATATACTATTTGCAAGGTCATATATCTTTGGAACCTCATTTAGTATGAAACATTATAGGGTTAGGCTTTGGATAAATAAAATCTAGGGATTCCTTATGAAGAGGCCATTTATAATTGATCATGTGCTATATCCCTACTTGAAATGATAAGAGTAGATGGTTATACATTTAATACTTCAATTTTTTTGTAATATAATTATGAATGTAATGAAGATTATGAAACTCATCCATCTCCAATAATTTATCTCCCTTTTTTATAGTTTCTTATCTCATTTTCATGGCTTTGGTTCATAATTTGTTAAATTCCATTTTGTAGCTTTGATTTTGAAAACACATTGTTCTTAGTTTGTAAAGTTCTCTTTCTTTTGTAAAAAGTTTAATTGTAATGAATAATTTTGAAGCATGATGAATGGTTTAAATAATAGATTATATGATTTGAACCATTAATTATATGGAATTCTTACCTTGTTTAAATAATCATGTGTCTCGATAAGTTGTCTTTTCATAAGTTGACTCTTCCCTCTTCTACATCTCCTTTTTATTTTCATTAAATTTTAAAAATTTCCAAAGAGTGGGCCCACATGTAATTTTAATATTTATTAAGACTCTATCCTTTTATTTATTCATAGATTAAGACATATCCTATCATTGATTTGAATAAAATTAAATGGCGGGAAGCATTTTCCCTTGCCAATGCCACCTCGAGAGCTTTAAACAACTCCTACTATTTATCAAGAGATGATTGGATAGTAGGAGAGACTTGATAGATTTAAACTTATGATAGCCTCTTGGAACTCTAAAATATCCATAACTAATATCTTTGGATTCAAATATTTTGTTATTTCTTGTAATAATCTATAGTTTCATGGAACTCGAACATAATATTCCCATCAACGCATGAGACCAATATATATTCAAACAATGAACAAAAAGTAATAATAATAAATAAAAAATAATATTTACATATTTACATAGTTTATTTACCTATTTCATTAGTAATGATTGAGATATATCACATTAGTTGGGATATGTATTTATTTTTCATTTAATTTCACAAGATAAAAACATTATTATACTTAAATCTTGTAATTTGATAAGCTCAACTCCACATTGTATCAAACTTAGTATCTTTGATTATTTTGGACATATCTACATCCCATTTCAACACCAAGTGACATTCATTAAAGAACTTGGGCATTATTTTTTTGTCAAAAATTCTATAACAAATTAGCTAATGACTAAGTAACTTATTTATAGCCTTTTCTTTTGCTTCTTCAATCTTGAGCAACTCAGTTAACTTTTAGTCATTACATCATTATGTTGTAGCTATAGTTAATGGAAAATTCAAGAACAAGAAGTCTATTTGAAATAGGTAGCATAACATTTGTCCCATATACCAACATAAAATGAGAGTTGCCTATATCTTGCTTAAGTGTGATCATATATGCCCACAGAGCTCTTTTTAGATTTATATGCCAATGTTTGGTTTTTCTCAATAGTCTTATTCAAAATTATGATCAAATTATTATCCATGGACTCAACCAACCTATTTTACCAAATATAATATTTTGAGGAAGTTTTCAAGTCTATATCACACTTGAGATAAAAATTAGTCATTTCAATTCCCACAAACACTTTAGCATTATCAGTTAATATAGTATGGGAATACCAAATATTGTAAGAATAGATTATAGGAAGTTAATAACACCTCCATCAATAACTTCCTTTATAAGGACTACTTATGCCCATCTTGTAAAATAATTTGTTGATGTAAGGATTCATTTATGGCCTTCACTATATGATGGATTGATCATGCCAATAAAATCCAAACCCCATTGAAAAAAATTCTAATGCGTTGAGATACCCTATTATTTATTCTTGTAAAGAAAAAACATTATTTACAGTTTCTTTCACACCTATAGGCATCAATAAACATATTTGTCCAATAATATCCAACTCTAATGATTTTTACAATTATGGTATAAGGAAAGTAATTCCCTCCAAGTTTAGTGAAATTTTTGAATTTTTTTTTTCAAATTTCATGGTTTAATACATCTTATAAATAAACTATCAAAGTTTCTTTTAAATAATAACCCATTGATTAATACATAAATGAGAACATGGATTCTATAGTTTCTTCTCTTATTTCTATCCATACATGTAGGATACTACCTTGTTTTAAGGTACCTAGTCAAGTTATTGACTCAAATATATTCCTCTAATAAAGATTTTTCCTCAATAGAAACTTTTTCTTCATGAAGTAAAAGTTATTCTTTATCTTTTACCAGATCCACAACTAAATGTTAACACAAGGTTTTTCCCTCTAATTAGCTTGGTTGTGTTGATTTTGATGTTAAACTCCATAATCTTGGTGATCTAACCAACTCTTTTTTCATTGATCTCTCCTCTCATAATGTATTCCTTTATATTTGAACACACAAAAATTTATTTAATTTGGTTGTTGGAAAGGAGATGCCTCAAATTATTAAGATCTTTCAACAATGCATAGACTTTTTTTTGAATGAAACTATATCTAGTTTCATAGTCCTTTAAATATTGGTTCATGAAAGTAATGGGATGCTCCATATCTTGATCATTTTTTAGATTTAAAACAAATCTAATGTTGTTTTCACTTCAAAAAAATGTAAAAAATGAAGGTGTTGTTAGGAATACAGAACACAAAGAAATATTAATGAATTAAAGATAAAAATAAAATGCAGAAAACACAACACAATAGAGATATAGATTTAACGTGGTTCACCCAGTATGGGCTACGTCCACATGGAAATAGTCAATCCTTATTATTTAGTCCAAAAAATGAAGGGAAAAACTTGAAATACAACCACTATAATATCCTTTTCATTCACATAAAACATGTCACCGTAATTACAAAGCCTGATAGGACCTAGGCTCACAAAGCTCTGATACCAACTGTCAGGATCCTACTGCTCCATAAGAGCACACATGATTACCTTTGTATAAGCAAATAAACACGAAATTTACCACAAAGAAAAGGCTAATGATATTTCAATGAAGCTCTATTGAGATATATTAATTCTATATAAGGTGAATGTCTCCATACTTATTTATAATTGTACCAAATAAGCCACCCAAGTTGAGTTCTGATTAGGATCTATTATATGGGATTGTATTAGCTTGATTATATCTTTTCTCATGAGGGGCTCAATTTTTGGATTTTTTACCTTTATTTATGTATGACTAGCTTGATATTTGGTTATAGATAAAAAGTGTGTTGTAAGACATTAATATCATATCCTTTTATATATTCATAGTTTTGATCCGTAATATCATCATATTTTATCCATAAACTAGAAGGATGTTCCACTCCAAGATTCACCAACACAGATCTTATGAATCTTAGCTCAACAATGATTGACAAATGATTGTTATAATCTATTTACCAAGTTATAAAAGAGATAAAAAAATGTTGGAAATTAAACGTATAGTGTATTTCACATGAACATGAAGCATAATAATGAACAATGATCACACTAAACACAAGAGTTATCCTAACTGAACTTGATGTAGGAAATACTCTAGTGGGTAAGGAAATTGCACCCTCATTAAACAATGTAATGAAAGAAAAGGTACAAGGTACTACCAAACATGGCTTTGATGGACATATTCAAACTTATACTCTATCTAAGACTTTTACACAATGCTTCTCTACTCTTATCAAACATTTATTTTTACTCCAACACAACTGAACCAACTATCTATAGCTAGGAAAAAATGAGACAACAATAATAAGGACTCAAAATTGTATCTTATAATGTGAATCCAATGTCAAGACTTCTCACTATGTTTTATGATGTCTTATTCCTTGCCATAACATGTTGTTATTTTCTCTCAACTTTGGAATCTACCAAGAAGCTTAAACAAACCACTCATGAGAAAAAGAAATGTTTAAAACCTTTAAACTTTAGGATTTTTATATGGTGTTGAAACCATCAGTGTATGTAGATCAACAATTTTGAAACCACTAGGGATGTTACACTCATACACTAGTGGTTACACAAACACCACCTTGAAGATAGTGGTAGTTCCACCATATATGGAAAATTATTCCATTTTAATAGATGAACTTATTGGATTCATCACCATGAATATGTATGGATCACCCCCATACTAACTCTAGAATTGAATATTAAATGTCTTATAATAGTGTCTTACAAGTATGAATTACATATAATTGGGCATAGTGTAAACATCTAGTATACATGACTAGAACATTAAGATCCAAATTAGGATCAATATTTCAATAAAATATTATTCTTCATTATGAGTACATACCTTTACTTGATTAATATTCTTATCAACAAACTTCAATATCTCTTTGTAGCCTTCAAAATTTATCATGTTTCTCTTTCTTCCTCTAAATTGATCATCTATATATTGAAAATGATATCAAGAGTGATAAAACCTTTAGTAAAATTATTTTTTCTTATCTATATGATATGTTTATCATTACAATTTTATAATTGACCTAAATCTAATCAGAAAAGTCCTCATGTTGGATGAAATTCATAATTTGAATATCACTGTCAAAGACTTGACGATGACAATCATTGTTTGGAACTACAAGCCTAACCATAATTCTAACTTAGATTTTTTTTTATTTGAGAAAATCCTTAGGAATATTACATTAAGATCCTATTATATCTATTTTATCATATTCTAAATAATTATCTTTGGATAGACTCAATATCCATGGCATCAAAAGATCCAATAGGTCCCATAACCTACGTATATAAAACTTGAGCAATGGGTTATTTTCAAAACATGGTCATATTAATTGCGTTATCACTATTTTATAATATCCAAATATACTTGAGGATTTTATCCCTTAATTTTCATCTATTTATATTTATGAATATAAGCTTCATATTTAGCCACATCCTTTGTATACCCAAGTTGTAATCTATGAGAAAATATATCCTTATCCTCTTTTGATGAGAATAATACCACTCTTGCACTTGCACCATTATTACAGTTGGATCCATAAAAATATAGTCTCCAAATACATTCCACACCCTCATATTCTCTTGGTATTGTATGAATTCGTGACCCTTCTTCATTAATGGAGCAAGTGCCCATTCTTGTCTCCTTAATGTTTTCACAAGGATGAAAATTTATTCTATCTTCAACCCATTAGTTTAGAGCCTTGTTAGTGATTTATCTATGTAATTAATCTATTCTAAAGTCATTTTAATCTTCATCATCTTGTATAATATAGTTTATTTTAGTCTATGATCAATATATTTCACATGAAAAGGAGACATTGGATTAGTGAATATTTTAATTCTCATACCATATTTGGTCCTAAGGACCATGTGTGACCAATTTAAATATGGGTAGCTTTCAATATTGGTTGTAAAAAATATTGGTAAGAATAAAACAAAGGTTGGAATCAAGTCAAAGATTTAGGTATATTGAGGAACAATAATACTAAGAAAATCATGTATGGTCAGCACTATATCTTTAATTATACAAAAAATATTGAATACAATCATCCAATTAGACTAATCCTTTAATTTTAGGGGTATATCTAATATTGAAAACATCAACTATAAGCTTAGGTATCACTAAGATTTTACCTCCTAAATATATCATACAATTATGGACTAAGTTCTTTCTAATTATTAGAGATACATTAAGAGGAAGAGGTATTGTACTATTACTAGCTATTATAATAGTATTTGGTAGTAGCTTTTCATTTTTAAATTGGGTTTATTTATCCATTCTATCTCCTTTCCTTTTGTTTTAAAATAACCAATGTGTTTCTTGAGAGCTTCTTGCAAAATGTCCATTTGTCCATAAAGTTTCCCAAATAGAATTGTTTTCATTGGTCTTATTCATTTTATCTTTAACATTTCGTTGATTTGATAATTTTATCTTTTGAGGAGCATATAATATCCATTTTTTTCTTGGTTTCGTAGGGTATTTTATTTCCAAGTTATTTGAGGAATTGTCTCTACTTCAATTATCGATGGCTTGCTTGGAATTAGCATTTCTTTGGAAATTGGAACCTTTTATGTTTCTGCTAAAGACACTATCTTTAGAAAGCTAATATAAATAGTAGTCAGATGCTTCTTAAAAGTTGGATACTTAATATCCCTTTTATTTTATTTAGTCATGTAATATAATTATACTTTTTCATTTGTCAAAGGATTCTCCATCTGTATTTAGGGCACTAAACTCACCAATGAAATGGTTAACCATGGTTTTTCAAGAATTGTTGGTTGTTAAACTTGTTCCACCTTGAGTTTGATTAAATATTTTTCACCAATAGAGCTTGTTCTAGATTTATATTAACACAAATATTTGTGTCATTTGTAAAATTACATGGATAACACCATAATATTACCTCTTCTACCATCTCATCCTGTATTGGAACTATAACTCTATTAGGATTGGTGATGGGTGGATACTACTTCAAGGGTATATATGGAACTATTTATCTACTATTTTGAGGCTTATTTGGGTTAAAATCAAGGTTATATGGATATTAAGGCCTTGGATAATTTTGAGTTTGTTACATTTTGAGGGTTATCAACTCATTAGAGACATTTCTCAATATAAACATCTAAAAATTATCCACACATTTGTCATTACTAATTTTATGATAATTCATCACTAATCAACTTAATCTATAATACCATTACTAACACCATCACTAATATCCCATTTAAATTATCTTTCATCTTACCAACCTTATATAACAACACATCATCATTTGCATCAATCAATCATCATCATTATCACTCTATTTAACCATTAATCAAGCTTTCACAATATCAAGTAATTTTATATTTATTGTCATTTACCCTCATGAAACCCCACTAAAAATCCTAGAAAATTACATCCTTAATCCTCATCTAAATTTTCATCAATTATCCTAATAATCTATAGAACCTACTAATCCACCTTGAGCCACTCACCATCCATCTCTAAAAACCTTTGGGAATTTTTAATTCCTAAATTCACCTACTAAATCCTTTCATCAATTCTTATCCATTTATAAAGATACTCCATGGCACAATCTTAGCCATTGATCCCTTCCATGTGGCTCTATAAATTGAGCCACACCCCATGCAAATCTAATAAATATTTGAATATTTTAATACAATAGTGCTATCATAAACTTATCAATCAATCCAAAGCCTAAATGTTGTCCAATTATTGAGAAAAAAAAAGAGAAGTCAAAATTATACATCAAACATTCATCCTAGAATCTCTTGGAACACATCTACATGTCAAATCATACACTTGTGAATTTGAGATATAATCTTATTTTTTATGCTTCATTTATTTTACATTTTGGATAATTGTTCCTTTAACTCTAATATGATTTTTTTAATTGGATTTAGAGTAGGATATTTGAGTTTAATTTCATATTTTCTAGCATAAAAATATCTAATTCCTTATTGTATTACATTTTGGTGACTATGATGGGGCATGGGTAGAAGATTATGTTGTTGAAATGATGTTTCCTTTTTTACTTAATTTCCTTGTTACTTTATTGAAGTCTTGTATTTTTTTAAAACTTTGATAATACTAATGAATATTCATGTTACAATGATGTTAAAATTATGTGGATTTTTCTATTGAAATGTTGTTAATCTAAATGCCATTAAAATTTTGCTATTACTATCAAATTCTATGGACTTCGATTGAGCCTCCAAGCTAGATCTCATGGTACTTTAGCTCTTGATTCAACCCAAGTGACCAAGCCTTTTATTGTAGTAAATTTACTTTGATATTAGGAAACTCACATATATAGACTAAAACACTATCACCAGGCTTATAACTTGCATAGACTTTTAAGATTTGTTCCATGAATTTTAATGATATTTCTGATCGATGAGGAAGCTTAAGAGTTGATTATTTATCTTCAACTTCATTATTATTAATTATGTATGATACATTTATACTATAATTTATTTCATGAATGCATCCTCCTAAATAGGATGTGATAATAATTATGTAGGTGTTTATTTCCATGAGAAAATGTGTCGTTCATTTTTTTTGTCAAATAGTTCACTACAATATGTTAGTGTTAGATTCTGTCAAACAATTTTTTGAAAACATGTTCAGTGCAATCCCCTACAAGTGTTCTTTGAACATTTTAAATCCCTCTTGATCAGGTGCATGACTTTTGTAAACTAAAATCAACATATCCCATAAGAAGACATCTGGAGCGTCTACATTTTTTTGTTAGATATATTTATATGCAAATAATGAAAATGAGTCACACATATTTCTTCCTTACACATTATTAATCCCCATCATATTCAATCTATCTTCATAACCAATAGAAATTACTTAATCAACAACCATTTTGGGAAAGGAATTCATTCTCTCCACCAATCAGTTTAAGTGACAACATTGTGGAAGCACATTTCTTAAGAAGACATCTTTTTTTCTCAAATTTTTCCCTTTAATAATAATAGAATATCTTTAACTTTGTTAATATAAAAATAAGTAGCTGTCTTATAACTTTGAAATTTGACAAATAACTTTGGAATTATAAATAGTGTTGTTTAAATTTTTGAATGAGCCATCATGGTATTGAAATTTTTTATCAAAATTAATGTAGTTTCCTAAGTATTTTATTAATATAAGATAAAATAATTAATAAAAATAAGTTTTTATCAATTTTATTTTTGAAAATTAAAAAATCATGCAAATAGCAGAATTTTGTTTTTTAAATTTCTAGGTACATGAACATCAAGTAACTAAGATGAAACAACTAACGATTTTATTTATAGGTTCCTATTGAAGACCTAAGATAAAAAAATATTAATGTTGTTTTTTAACATTTCTTGCCAAAGCCCTAAATCAAAACTACTAAGGATGTGATTGTAGGATCACTTGTCAAAGTTTAAGCATAAAAATACTAACATAAACTATCATAAATATCTTGTTTTATTTAATCAAATTGTGTATACTCTCCCCTCACACCCATTGGGTAATCTTGGAGATTAAAAAATTTGATGTTACTTTGTTTGTTCTTGAATTTTTATTAGTATAACTTCATTATTTCTTTGTGTGTGTGTTCAACCCAAGGCTAGATTGTGTATACTCTCCCCTCGTACCCCTAGGGAAATCTTGAGTATCAAAAACAATCGATGCCTTAAAATTTATTTTTCAATGGTAAATGTGACATGAAATTGATCCCCACACACTTTTCATAGTCTCTAAGAGGGTTGTGACATGGACTTCATCACCATACACTAATTCACATTTCATTTTTTGACATAGTATAAATATTAAGGATAGTTATTGTAACGTTAAACAAGATTCTCCATAAAGGGTTCTATGAAGCGTGTAGGTCATACCCTAATACTAAGGTATTAGATAACATCCTTATATGTACTTGGGTCCCATATACTAAGAGCTATTTAGGGGGTGCACCTAGGGAAGCTTGTACAACCTATCATAATACCTATCGGTTGTAAATAATTAGTAATACAATAGAAACAACATCCTCAAAGATTAATCATGACATACAAATATGGAGTGAGGGTTGGGAGACAAAATAGTCATCACTTCACATGAGTAGATACATAAGAGTTGTGTTGCACATCTTTATCTACTAGCATAGGCTTGTGGATTGAATTTTCTTGTTTGAGTGTTGTCAAGACTTGTACTATTTGAAAACCCTACACTTTACACCAACCTAAACAAGAAAATAATCAAATTGATAATTCAAGATTAACCAAAACATAGACATCCATTTGTCCAAGCAAATTTTCCTAATCTAACCCCCAACAAGTCATAATATAAATCCACACAACATCCAATCCAAATATTACATTATCAATATATAGCTTAAGCTTGTCAAATCCTACACCTTAATCCAAAACAAACATCTCAATCCACATTAAGCTTACTTTTATCCACATTACAATAAACCCTATCACACATCATATCATAACCACCAATCTAACTATGCTTGCTAGAATCCTAAAAGGCCTAATCAAGTTTGAAACATCTAGATCCTAATCATATCCACTTAGTACCATCCAACATCTACCTATAAATCCAAATTTGAGTGACCCTACTATACATTCAATCATTTGAGCTAGATTATAATCCTAAGATCACCAATAAAATCAACACCTAAGGTTACCTATACACTAAGTCAATACCAACCTAAGGTTGTAAAATAATCCTATCATCCTTTGAGCTAACTAACAATCCAATCAAATGAACATCTATGGTTACCCAAAATAGCCCCAATCAATCTAAAACAATCCATCTAATCCAACTAATCCCAAAACACCATGTCATTACTTTCCTAATCATTTCATTCAATATAATAAACCCATCGATTGGACCAAAAAAATCATGACACCCATCCTTCTCCCATCTCCATCCATATAAGGTAAAGCTAACTCACATTTAAAATCAATCAAATTTTCTCAAGCTTATTAAAAAAGCCATCAAATCAAATCAAACATCTCACATCCAAACATCACAATCAATCCAAATAAATCCAAGAGTCAAACTTGATATAAGACAACCACATAAATTAAGGCAATATTAGAATCACCCTCATAGAACACACTTCAAGAACATTATGACACCAAAACTTGATATTAACATAAGAATGGACAAACCTCACGTAATCAATACCTTGAAAATCCTTGGACCATTGAATGAAATCATGATAGTGCTGAAGAAATCCTTGTAAATAAATAATACTATGATCAAGTTCATCAAAATAACTTGTTAGACATAGAACATGGAAGATCCCAAATGGAACAATATCTTTATGACAATAAGGATGAGATATTATTAAGGCTTATTGAAGTTGGAGCTAGATTACCCCTTGATTTTGATATTGAAAATTTCTAACACATCATAAGCAAAAGGCCCTTTAACCAAGATAAACCTACTATTAGACATAGCCATTTTGAATAAAAACTCCATATGGAGTCTACAAATAGTAATTATCTTAATGTTGAAAAGGGAAATCCAATTTGCATGACCAATTGGAAAAAGATCATAACCAAGCCATGCTCAACCAATTAAACCAATCATGAAAAAAGTGGCATCACTTGAATCCCAAATATATCTCAATGCCACAAAATCCTCACATTCAAATAATACATCCAAGATAAAAAAACCCATTTATCCACCAAGAGTAAGATCAAGAAATAATTGAGTTATTCCTACCGCCATCCACTCGACATGCAGGCTCCTCATTTGCTCAATAATGGAAAGCAATGAAAGATGATATTCAAGAGATACAATTGGGTTCACATATCAAACATTCAAGTTTAAAGACATATGCACCTATCGACTTTACAAGGACATCGTATCTATCTATTTCCTACCATACTTAAAATAACCAAAAATTGATAAATAAAAGGGGAAAGGATACCCAAGAAAACATGTGAAATAATTTTTATTGTCCTGTTAAGAAGTGGCCTACAATGATTATTACCTTATTAGGGTATTTCATAAAGTCTTGTAAGATAAGACATTGAATGGTTCATGCATCTACCAAATGGATCAGTAACATCATTTGAAAACTTATCAAATAAATTTGATAGACGTTTCTATTATTAAATGGAGCATGAAATCACAATGCTCACCCTATACAATACCAAGCAACACAATAGATAATTTTTTTCATCCTTATTACAAAGATGGCAAAGTCTCACCAACAAAATTCCCTACATGATCCTTAATAAATAACTTAATAGTATCTTCCTCACCAACCTTAATTAAGAAATGGATTTCCAATTACATCTCCATTGTTTAAACACCTTTGACGAGATTATTAAAAAAGGCACACAAATTAAAAAATATCTCATTGCTTAAGGATTAATCAAGATATTTTCCAAAAATAATCAAAATCAAACCACTTCATGAAAAAAAGCTAAAGTTCTTAAATAAGAATAAAAATATGGTTGGCAATGGAGTTACAAATTCTAAGCATATCAAGACCATTCAAAGTTGCAATTCTCCTAAAAGCACAAAATACATAAGCATAATTATGCCAAGAGAAAATCTGAAGTAATATCCTAAGAAAATACAATAGACACCTCTTGATGAGCCAACAGAGAGTGTCTTCCGTAAATTCCTAGCTGTAAATATGATTATGTTTCAAGAAATCAAGCCCTTCAATGAAAACCAATTTAAGCCCACATGGTACCAACAAGATGAATATTGGGACTTTCATAGACTTAAGGGCCACTCTACGAAAAGGTGCATGCAACTTAGGAATTTTATTTAGGACCTGATTGATCAAAGTGAAATAGAATTTAAAGAGGAAGCATATTATTCAAAGAATCAACAACTTGGTATATATTAAGACTTATTCCATAATCCTAATTAAAATAAAGCACATCAGGGCCAAGGTCAAAATTCCCAAACCAATCATGTCAATTATAGGAGAACCCATTATAATTATGACTTAGGTGTTGGTCATGTTGATCATGACAAATATTGAGTCACCACCATCAAAATAAGGACCAAGTCTCATGAACACCCTATCATCCCAAGTCATCCAACCATCAAAATCAAAGCTAAAACATCTGAATACACCCAAACTTATGAGCATCTAGTTATCAAAATCAAAGGTGACTCACCCAAGAGTGGTAAGATATCTATTCCAGGGACACCTCCTAAAGTATCCATCCAAAATTCACCTCTAAAATTCAATACCCAATGTGTTCCTCTGACTACTCCTGAGGGCAAATATGGTTTCATACAACTTGAGAAAAATCTAGCTCAAGTGTCCATAATGTATCTTCTTAAAACATATTCAATTCATCTAGACATCCTTAACAAAACCTTACAGGAGTAAATATTTCCTATAAACATTGATCCTAGTTAGTTTCAAGCACTTATTGGTCGCCTCTCATCCACCTGAAAAATCACGTTTGATCTAAATGAACTCATTCCAATCAAACCTAATCATAAAACCATATTGTATATTGAGATATTTATTAAAAATCATAAAATTAAACAAGTACTTGTAGATAATGGATATGGGGTTAATTTGTGTAATATAAATATGATATTTTTTTTGGGATATTCAGAGTGTGCATGAGCCCCTCAAATAATTACTATCAAGGCTTATGATGATGCTAAACAAAAATCATTAAGAACTATTTATATTTAAATCATGGTGGGTCTAGTCACTCATCAAATATCAATTCAGGTGGTGGATTTTGAGTTTCCCTACAACATCCTTATGGGATGCCCTTAGATCCATGACATGCAAGATTTTCCATCTACTCTCCATTAATGCCTCAAGTTTTCTCACTTTGGAATGGAGGTCACTATCCTTGGCATTCCCAAACCATACTAATATTATAATATGTTGGAGGGATGATATCATAATATCATTTACTATCCTAGCACTGAGGGTGATTGTCTTATCAAAGACACTACCTAATCTTATATCCATATATATGACCTCCCATATACATCCATAAATATGCCTATCATTTTTTTAATTAAAATCATTCCCAAAGGATGCGGTGAATATAAATACCATACCTTTCATGTTGGTGAGATATGTGTATCACCACAAACATATGAATGACCCACCATGAGGGAAGTCAAAGCAATGTCCCATCAGTTTGTCAAGACAAACTTTAAAAAATTTAGGTTCTTATCAGATGAAACTATCAAAATATCATATGATTCTTGGTTTCTTGATGATGGTATTGCATCCTTTTTATAGCATCTAAGGTTTCCTAAAGTGAATCAAATGTGAAAAATCATGAACTATCAAGGAAAAGGATTGGGAATTCATGAACAAGGTATTCTAGATCCCATACTAGTCCAATATCATTGGTTATATCACAACTTGGGATATAAAACACTATATGGTGACCCATTTGATGTCATTACTGACACCCCCAGAATTTCTAAAGAATCCTCATCCAATGATGATATCAAAATAAGATCCATACATAGCCTCTATGAGGATCTCATTGCCATCAACCTTTTCATTAACACAATTATCCTCACTATCAAAAAATGACCTATGTTATCCTGACCTTATTGACTAGGAACATGTAAGAGAAACCATAGTTTGATCTATTTTAGAATGACAAAGAAATAGCCAAGTTAATGGGGCTCTAATATCATCTACCAGCTAGTGACCACAAAAAGGATTTGATATCCACTGTTAGCATATTATTGTATTTATCTTAGGTTATTTACTAAGGTAATTTATGTTGGTTAGTTTCCTTAACCACTTTGGTTAAGAGGTTAGTTATTTGTTCGGTCTTTGCTATTTCATGCAAGCCGACGTAGGTTAGTTTTCTTATACCCATCTCATGCTTCACGGGTATTTCATTTGTTTGCCTATTTAATAGGCCTTCATGCTTGGTTGAACATGTTGAATAAGTGCTTTGCTATTCTCAATTTCATTTTCTCTTTGTGTTTTGTTTATTCTAATATGGTATCAGAGCCCATAGTTTGTAGAACCTTAGTGGAGGTTTGTGGAAACTAGAGAGAGGTCGGTGTCTTGCCGGGGAGGAGCTTCAGGTGCCCAGTGTAGAGCTGAGGAGAGAGAAAGCATCACAAAATTTGGAAAACTCAACCAGAAGGTCTGAAAATTGCCAAGAAGCATCAAAAGGCTAAATAAGACCAAAAGGAAGCAAAAACAAGCTATTTTAGAGGCTCAAAAGCCTGTGTTGAATTTATCTGTGCAAGGGCTCCGTACGGATTCGGCAAAATCAAAAAAATTCATTTCTTCATCTTTTTAGCAAAACAAAAGCCTAAATCATGAGTTAAATCAAAACTAAGACACTGGTGAAAATGGTTTGCAATTTGGTTGAGAAACGGGCTCAGAATCTTCGCTTGAAGTTTCAGAGGTAGGCCAATTTTCTGATTGGCTGAATTTTTTATAAAATTTTTAGCCTAAAGTCTTAATATTTCAATTATTTTTATTTTTTAATTGAAATAAATCAAAACTTTAGCCAATAAGGGTTATTGGGGACCTACCGCTGACTAATAATCACAGAAGCGTCTGGGAAGCTAAAAATTTCACCATTTTTTGGGTTTTTTATCTGGATGTCAACGGAGAAACAATTTTTTTAAATCAGAATTGTAGTTTTCCCGATTTAATTATTTCAGTGGTAGAATTTTTGTGATCTTGCAAATGGTATTGAGTTTGTTGCTGAAAATGGATAGGGTTGTTCAGTGTCAATATAAAATCAGTGTGTAGAAGATATTTAAAAAAATATCATTATAGTTTTTTCAATTTTATCATTTTCATGAAAAACTAGGTAAAATGGCTAGTATTCAACACCTGTTACTACCAAATTCTCAGAAATTGACTGGCAAGAACTTTAGTTTGTGGAGTCACAAGGTTTTGACAATATGTGAATATCTGAATATTGATCAAATAGTGCTTAGTAAAGAGCAAAGGCCTGCCACTGCTACCAATGACTATGATAAACATCATCGTGAGGCTCTCATGTTATTAAAATTGTTAGTAGTAGATAATCTAATCTCAGAGGTCAGAAATATGACTATAGCATCAGATTTATGGAAAACTTTATCTTTAAAATATCAGGCTTCTAAAGCCGGTAGAGTGTTATATTTGAAGAATTTGTTGTTTTCCACTAAGATGCAAGAAGGTGGCTTCATTTTTGAGTTTTTATTGCAGATCAATGACATCAGTGACCAGTTGAAAGCAGTGCAGAAACCTATTGATGAGCAAGATTTGATTGCTCTTGTTATGCAAAATCTTCCACCATCGTTTGAGTCATTTGTGGAGTCCTTGCACATGATTTCTAAGATGCAGACTTTGGATTTTGAAACATTGTCTACATTGCTATTTCAAAAGGAGAGACGACAGGAGCAGGCAGTGTTTCCACATCCACTTCCACAGAGAGTGCATTCTTTATCAAGGAAAAGGGTAAGCAGTCTGGTAAAAATAGCTATCCATCAGAATCTTCACAAGTGGTAATAAGAGATCTAAATGGAAATGCTTTTACTGTAAGAAACTTGGTCACCTTAAGAAAGATTGTAGGAAAAGACAACAGGGTATAGCTAACCCTAGAAAGAAAGCTCATCATGTGAATGTAGCTGAAGGTGAAGGCGAGGAATCACCAGATTTTGCTTTCATGGCTTCCAGTAGTAATATTGTGGTGGATCGAGCTTGGTACTTTGATTCAGGGGCATCTTGCCATTATACATGCCATAAGGACTAGTATGTGTATTTTGTTGAAGATAACAGTAGTAATGAATCTGTATCTTTGGGAGATGGTACAACATATTTTGTGAAAGGATTTGGTAATGTTCATATAATTTTTGATGGTACAGTAAATTATACATTCAATCATGTTAGGTATGTATCGAATATGAACAAAAATCTTCTTTTAATCAGTGAGATCACCTCAAAATCTAATTTTGTTGTAAAATTTCAAGAACAACAATGTTTAGTCACCACTAAAGATAACAAGATTATTGTTGTTGGGATCGGTGACAAAGGCTTGTATAAGCTTGCAGATCCAATCAAAGCAAAGGAAAGTGCACTTGCAGCGGTTGATAACACAAGTTCACTATGGCATGAAAGGTACGGGCATTTGAATTTTTAGTATTTGACTACATTGAGTAAGACTAAGATGGTTAAGGGGATTCCTTCTATTCAACATAGTCATCATGTATGTACTAGATGTCAGTTGGGGAAGCAAGTTAGACATTCATTTGATGTTGGTAAAGCTTCGAGAGCAAAGGGAGTATTGGATTTGGTACATGCAGATTTGCATGGTCTAATGTAGAAACCTACCCCTTCTGGTGCCCGTTATTTCCTATTACTGGTTAATTTCTCTAGGAAAAAGTGGGTATACTTTCTAGTGAAGAAATTTGATTGTTTTTCTAGCTTTCTTACTTGGAAAGCTATGGTTGAAAAATAGGCAGGATGGCCAGTGAAATCTCTTAGAATGGATAATGGGGGTGAGTTCATCTCAAAACAGTTCAAGGAGTTTTGTGCCACTGAAGGCATACACAGACAATACACTACACCTTACACTCCACAGCAAAATGGATTAGTGGAAAGGTGTAATAGGACGGTGATGGACATGGCTCGCTGTATGGTCCAAAGCAGAAATGTCCCATACAGGTATTGGGTAGAAGGAGTGAATACAATAGTATACATCCTCAATAGAATTTTTACAAAATATTTGGAGAATATGACTCTAGAGGAGGCTTGGTCAGGTCAAACTCTAGATGTAAGTGATTTCAAAATTTTTGGTTGTGTAGCTTTTGCAGTTATTCCTAGTCAAAAGAGAAGAAATTTAGATGCAAAAAGCAAAGCATACATGTTTGTTGGATACAGTGATCAGTCAAAGGCCTACAGATTATTTGATGTTTCTACTAACAAAGTTGTGGTAAATAGAGATGTCATAGTAAATGAACAAATGCCATACTTCACAGCAACTGGTCAAGTTTTAGATATTGAGTCATTGTTATCTAATGATTCAATTATTAGTTATAATGTGAAAAGTGAGCATGATTCTTGTTCATCAGTGGAATCACATTCTAGGGAGGGAATTAATACAGGTCATTATGAGGTTCCAGCAGAACAACCAAAGAAGCCAAAGTGGTATACTGCCACAATTGAAGCACTAAAAGGAGACTTGCCACAAGGTGTGGAAGGTAGAAGACTGAGATCGGGAAAGCAATTTGGTAATAAAGGTGAACATGTCAATATTTCTCTAACAACTGTTGTTTCACAAGTATTTGAGCCTAATTCTTTTTCAGAGGCCAAAGGGAAGTCTCAGTGGGAATCAGCTATGCAATTGGAATATGATTCCTTGATGAAAAATAAGACTTGGAAGTTGATGTAACTACCACTAGGAAAGAAATCCATTAGTTGTAAGTGGATTTATAAGGTAAAATACAAAGTAGATGGTTCTTTGGACAAACACAAAGCCATACTTGTTGCAAAAGCTTATGCACAAGAAGAAGGGGTTGATTATGAGGAGAATTTTGCTCCAACCACCAAGATGGTAACTTTTCATTTGATTATTGCTATTGCTGCTCAATTTGGATGGCAGGTGTACCAAATGGATGTAAAGAGTGCTTTCTTGAATGGAGATCTGGAGGAGGAAGTCTACATGGTTTAGCCACAGGGTTTTTAGGTTCCTGGTAAGGAACATCTTGTTTGCAGGTTGATCAAGTCCTTGTATGGACTTAAGCAGGCTCCTTGAGCCTGGCATACAAAAATATACTCATATCTTAGGGAGTTAGGTTTCAAAAGGTGTAACTCGGAACCAACTCTCTATGTAAAGGTGTCTGGTGATGATATCTTGATTCCCATTATATATGTTGATGATATAACCATCACTGGGAGTAGTACTAGTCTCATTCAACAAATGAAAGCTGATGTTTGTTGTAATTTTGACATGACAGACTTAGGACTACTGAAATACTGTTTAGGTGTTGAGTTTTGGCAAAGTGGTAATACTATATTCATGTCATAGAATAAGTATGCCAATTCATTACTAGAAAGGTTCAGAATGATGGATTGTAATCCAACTCACACACCTATGGAAGCAGGAGCTAAAATTTCAACAGACACTGATTCACCTCCGGTCAATGAAACAGTGTATCGGCAGCTAGTGGGTAGTCTCGTTTACCTCACTACCACCAGACCAGATATTTGTTTTGCAGTGAGTTTTCTATCTCACTTCGTGTCTAACCACAGGAAGTCCATTGGTTAGCTGCAAAACGAGTATTAAGATATGTCAAAGGTACTCTTGACTTTGGCATATTGTATAAGAAGTCTGTAGATTTTGAACTTTCAGGATATTCTGATTCTGATTGGGTAGGTTTAGTTGATTCAAGAAAATCTACAACAGGGTATGTTTTCACTTTTGGTTTAGGAGTTTTCTCATGGTAGAGCAAACTACAAACTACAATGGCATTATCTTCAATAGAAGCAGAGTATAAAGCTTTGGTCAGTGCAGGTTGTGAAACCATGTGGATAAAGAAAATTTTGGAGGATCTTCAGTTTGAGTCATCAAAGCCTACTCTAATTTTTTGTGACAACCAAAGTGTTTTGAAGATGGTGAAGAATCTGATATTTCATGCCAAAACCAAACACATTGAGGTTCACCATCACTACATCTGACAGTTGGTTACAAATGAAGACATCAGTCTCTTCTACTGCCCCACTGTAGAGCAGCCAGCTGATATAATGACCAAACCACTTGGTACAAACAAGTTCATAAAATTCAGAGATAAAATTGGTCTTGTTTCTGGTTTAGTCATTAAGGGAGGGTGTCAGCATATTATTGTATTTACCTTAGGTTATTTACTAAGGTAATTTATGTTGGTTAGTTTCCTTAACCACTTTGGTTAAGAGGTTAGTTGTTTGTTCGGTCTTTGCTATTTCATGCAAGCCGATGTAGGTTAGTTTTCATATACCCATCTCATGCTTCATGGGTATTTCATTTGTTTTCCTATTTAATAGGCCTTCATGCTTGGTTGAAGATGTTGAATAAGTGCTCTGCTATTCTCAATCTCATTTTCTCTCTGTGTTTTGTTTAATCTAATATCAACCTAGACACATGTGCATACTTCATGGAATAAGTATAATTACCTAGTCAATAAAAATAAAAAAATAAAAACCAAAAATATCAAAAAGGGGGAAGATCAAAATATAAAGTCCTCTAGTGAAAAACTTTCTAGTACTAATGGACAATAAAAATAAAGATAAAAAAATAAAAATAAAACAAAGACATGTTTATTAGTGAAAACCACTCTGGGGTGCCAATGGATGGGGAATTATGATTTCCTCCTAAGTATGACATTGAAACAACTAATAACACCCAAATCATGAAACTAAGTAACTTTATTATTCCTAAAGAACAACATGCATTTAATGATCTCCACTCAACATATTATTGAGTTCATTGATTTCCCTAGAATATTTGAAGGTGATTAGGGCTTATTCAAATGTTAGATTTATTATAATGTTTTTTAAATCAATAGGCACTTGTATAAGGCACTAAATCTCTAAAAATAAAGGTATAGGTGGCCTAGGGGCTAGTTTCTCTACTTTTTTCAGGTTATTTCCCACCTACACAATAATTTCATAAGTGTCAAATAAATTACTATCTCCCATGGATCTTATCAACATATATATTTTATATTCTAAGGTTATATGATAATATAATAAGGCCATATCATTTAAGGGGTGAAATATTTTTTAAATCTTATCTGAAATATTCATAAATATGATTAAATTTAGAGATAGTTTTCGTGGGATTTTTTTTTATGGTAGTCGATTGTTATAGGAGGTGACAATTAAATTAGTTATGTAACTTAAACACTAATTCACCCTAATTACATATGTTTTTTATACTCAATTTTCTATACCAATCTAATGCTTTTCCCCTAAGAGAAGAGGCTAGAAGTCTAACTGCTACATCATTCTCTATTATATGGTGAACCGCACAAAGATTTACCACATATTTGATATGATTAATAAAAGTGGTTGAAGTTTCCATTGTAAAATAAGGTAAATATTTTAGGGTTACCATTAGCATAGGGTTATATGATATGAGGGTGGGATTAGTAAATGATAAAAAAATTTAGTTACTTTGTTGAGTCGTGAAGATTATAGGATGGATATTTCTGCTAGGTAGAGTAAATAATATATTGGGTGGTGGAGGGGATTGAGTCTTGAAAGTAGGAGAATTGGATAATTTACTCATCCTTTTCCTTGGAGAGAATTTTAAGAATTAAAAATGCATTTATTTCTAGTCTTAGTTCTTATTTCAATCCTTATCATAGGCTAGGCCGTTGGATTTTTTGTAGTAGAGTGTTGTATTTCATTATAGAGTTGTCAAGTGATAATATTTTACTTCAAGAATAATCTAAAGCTAAGATTATAAAAATAATCATAGATAATTTTTTCAATTAGGAAGATTTATAAAATATTTAAATTATAACCCATTAGGTGTGCCAAAAAATGTTGATGTGTAGAAGTGCTTGACTAAAATGTTTCCCACACTTTAGGCACAACATGGGAAGTTATACTAGCATGAGACTGATCTTGTAGAATAACTTCTAGAGAAAGATGACTTCTTATAATATAATGCATGAAAATAAAAGTTGAATAAGAAAATGTAAAATAGAAACAACTAAAAAGGTGGTGCACTAGGATAGATTGGATTGATCCCCATTTGATAAAATAAATATCCATTTAAATATGCAAGGTAGTAAAATTAAGCACAATATACATTAAAAAATGAAAGAGGCTAAATATTATCTATATGAAATTAGAGAATAACAAAGAAAGTAGAGGAATTAGGGAACATAGCCACTTTTATCAATAACAAGACTACTCACACAAGTTGTATTATATTTTTTTAAAGGGCTTGATACATTTATTATGTAATAAATAAGATGAGGCTTATATACTAGATTGAAAAAAAAACATGGACTCAATAAAATCTAAGGAATCAAATCCTTTCTTGAACGAGCTCATTACACACACATGAGAAGATAATGATAGATATTAAACACTCACAACCACTAAGTATAAAATCAAAGAATATTTATAATTTGAATGCTTCCTTATATATTATTATTGTATATGTAGCTAATGTGGCCTTTTATATTTCAAATTTGAATACTTGCATTTTCTTATAAATTCCTAGCACAGTCTACCTCTTTACTTGGGTTTTTTTTTTCAAAATTTGATTTAATTGTGTGGTGCTGACCCATGTTACTTTTACAAGCTTTAAATTAAAATCTCATGCTCCTTCTGAACATAACAACTCAATTTTCATTTGAGGAACAATTTCAACTACTAATTTTTGCATATGAGGACAAAAATAAGCGGATCTTTTATAGTGGCCCAACTATCTAGGAAAACTTATGTTTACGCTTGTATGCAACTATTATTTATTTGTGAACCTTAATTATTTATGTCCATGATTGTGACTTCATAATATTGTAGGCTCTTTATTTTATCAATTGGATTGCTCATGAGTGCCAAAGAGATGATCTAATGGAAAAGAAATTTTTTCATGATGACATCATGTATTAAATTTCAAAACAACTCTTACAATTGATCAAGATATGATCAAATATTAGGAGAGACCATTTATAAGCCTTTAATAAATAGCTTTCAGTTGACATGTAGCTTCTTTGAATTTTATTCTCTTCTTATGAGCCCCACTCTCCACACTTCTATTTTTTAAGTTTGATTTTTTTATTAATGTATATCCAATAGTATGAAGATATTCTTGTGAATTTAATGGTGCAATCCATTTTTTATGTATGACATAATATTATAAGATTTAAATAGATCCTAATGTTTATCAAGTGATGATAGAATGATAGTATGGTTTAGCTACAAAAATCTACTTTTGAGTCTTAGACTATAAAATAGCTATAAGTCTTGATTATTTAAAAAATGACCGAAGCATTTAATTTTATTCAAATAAATAAGCATGTGATTGCTTTAATCAATAGTAATTTTTTAGAATATATTTATTTATGTGAAATATATATTGAGATTCTCTAGTGTAGTATTAAAAATTTATAAGTTTTACTAACCCTACCATGTGGTAAAATATCTAAAATCTTAATCTTACTGTCCTTGTCAAGTGAAAAAATTTATTAGCAATTAAGATAATATTAATAGTAAAAATGCATCCAACCACTCATCCTCTCCCCCCAAACCCTCTCTTAAATTTACCAATAAAATAACTAAGGATGAATGGACTACATTAGGGAAGAAGAACACTCATTTCAAAGCTACAAGCATAACTGCTACTCCTAAAGGAGGCAAGTCATCTTCAAGCAATGGTCCACAGGAGAAGGTTCCTGTTGAGAAAGAGCCCTCTTCAGTGAAAGCCCTAAAAATGGTAGAAAATCCTAGGGTTTTCAACACCCCTCTAAATACTAACATATTGTCCCAAGGTTTTGAGGCCTCTATTCCCAATTCTTTTATATTTTTAGACTCATAGCTAACCACTCTTCCACTACTCATTAACCTCCTTAGAGGAGTGACAAGGTGGAGTAAGGAGAGTATCAGGTTGACCCTACTATGAGGAAACAATTTGATGAATTCTTAAATGCCCATAGTGGGCACTTTTTATAGAACTAGTATGATGCCCTAGAGGGGCTGGACTCAGAAGACATGTCCCTTGACACCCATCATCTATGAATTATTTTTCATGGAATGTTTGGGATATTAAAGAACTAAACACAAGTGTGTTGTGCATAATTTTAGAAGGAAGTTTCCTGAGATGGACATTCTCTATTTTTAGGAAGTCAATATGGTGGATTTATTATTTATGGCTATTAGTAACTCCATCTAGCATGATAGTACCATTATTCATAAAAACCATGCTATAGGATGTGGAAGGGTGATCACTTTAATTTCTTGGTGGCCACACATAGTGTAAGCTGGCATGGAACCCACCAATGAGTTAGTATGGGATCTTTTTAGCATTGAAAGCCATTATTTTGGCTCTATTAATATTTATGCCTTGAATGATGCTTTGGATCATACCCATTTATGCTAATGGATAGTGGATGATCTCCTCGATACCCATTGGGTATTATGTGGTGAATTTAATATGGTGGTGTCTCCTAAGAGCAAGTTGGTAGTAAACCTCAAGTAATTTTAGGGAAGGCCCCACTCAGATTTTGAAGCATCTAGATAGGACAATGATGTCCACCCAACTATACTTCTCTTGTGATAATGGTTTTTTTCCTCTAGTACAAGTGTTATTGGATTTTGGGATCTTTGATCACTCCCTAATTCAATTTTGAGTGACATGGAAGTTTATGAAACCCAAATTTCACAACATGTAATTCTTCCTTAACACTTCCTTGCTCAAGCATGAGCCCATGGTGTCACACATTAGGAGAGTTTGGAATTTCGATCCATGTCCTTCCCAAAAATTTGGTTAGACTATTTTGTGGGATGACACCATCAAAATAACCTCTCACTTTCTACAGATCTATGGTCACCAACTTGCCAAAATTTAGAGACACTCCTACTCTGTTACTTCCTCTAAGTTAAGTTTTGTAGCTATAGCCCTAGAAAAATATCGCTTTAATGATATCCTATAGGTGAGAGTTACATCCTTGTGGCATCGTATTTAGATTGAAAATAATTACAATGCCTGATGAGACCAAGTCAAAGCCAAGCTTTATTGACTTAAGATAGGGGACAAAGCTTCTAAGGAGTTCTTCCAAATGTTGTGAGCCAAGAACTTGAAGTAGTAGATACAAGTCATTTTTGAGGCTAGCAATAGACTCACAGAGACTCGACTAATAGTGAAATATTTATCCACCATTATCAACAAGTGTTCAAAGCTCAAGTATCTTTGATTGAGCATGAAACTACCCTTCAATAGTGCCTTTCAGTGGTGCCTTGTAAACTCACTCCTACCTAGTGGATGGTTTGCAATATGCCCCTCTCTGTTGATGACTTGCATTAAGAAGTGTCTCACATGGATAATGACAAAGCTCCTAACATTAATAGCTTACCCTAAGAAATATATAAAATTCTTTAGGACCTTGTGGGTAGTAACTTACTAAGGTTTATCAAGAAGCATTTCACAAGCATTCTCTAGGTACAAATATAAATAAAAGAAATATAAAATTCATACCTAAACAAGGAGATCCTGAGTTGATCTAAAATTGGTGGTCCATCACCCTCCTAAATGTTTCCTATAATATCATTTTCAAGGCTCTGGTAATCTAATTACATAATATTCTACCTCTCTTTATGCATCCAAAATAAATGGGTTTCATCAGAAGCTATTATATTTTGGATAACATCATTATCATCTAAGAAGGCATGGATTGGGCCAGACAGTCTAAGCAATAGGATATATTTATCAAAATTGATTTTGAAAAATCCTATGATCACATTGATTGGCCATTTATTCTAGCCATGCTTCAATCTTTTTGCTTTGGACCCATATTCATCCGAACCATTTAGATGCTCTTTTCAGATGCCTTGACTATTCTCTCCATTAATGGAGTCACCTCTAAGAAATTTGGCTTGTTATGTTCTATTCATCAAGGGTGCCCCTTGGTTCTCACCTTGTATGTGATTAAAGATGAGGGTTTTGGATATCTTCTTATCAATTCCCAAGATATGGGCCTTGTTAAGGGAATTTATCTCCCTCTTGATGCTACAAACTTACATGAAGATATGCAACTACTCAATGGCCACTTTACAGATGACTCCATCCTTAATCTCATTGAGGATGAAACCAATGTGGATAATACCTTATAGTGTCTCAACACATTCTACTTGACCTCTATCTCCAGCATCTAATGGCAAAAAACTCATTACTATAGACAATCATACCTCCTTCCACCAGTGTGGGCTACTAAATTTGGTTAGAAGTGGATCCAACATGATGAAATCTTTAAATTTATTGGCATCCCATTTGCTTTTGATGCCTTACCACCTTTTTTGTGGGAATATATTGTTGATAGAGTTACTAAGAATCTAGAATACTGGGTGACCAAGTCTCTTTCATTAGAAAGAAAATTTCAAATATTCTAAAAAATTCTTGCATCTACCCATGTGTATTACTCATCATGTTAGGTGCCTTCTAGAAAATATTATCAAAATTTGGATAAATTACTCAGATATTTCATTTGGGCTAATGCCCCATAGGGTAAAAGATTCTATAGGGTGGCCTAGGAATATTGTTACCTCACACGTGATGCTAGATGGATGGGGCTAATTGACATAGCCTGATAAGGAATTGCCTTATGTTCCAAATGGATTGTACAAGCCATTAAGGGCCAAAAGCTTAGAAGGTGTTTTCAGACACTGTATATCTTTAGGCTTCCTAAGGGATTGAAGGCCTGGAAAGGGCTTGACTTCCCCAATTTACTCTTCATTTAGTCTTCTATCCAAATCATAGGATCCTTTGTGGCTAAAATCATATGGAAGGCCTAGGAAAAGATTAAACCATGGCTATTTTGAAATGGCTCTAGTTTCCATATTGGGCTCTCTAATAACTCTAATTTTCTCTAGTGGTCTCCCATTTTTTATTGCAATGAAATGCCCTTGATAGAAGTCCCTTGGGTCAATGATCTTAAGCTTTACTATAGAGGAATTCATACCCTCTAGGATATCTTTTGTAGGTGATCTCGCTATTAGCTATCTTGGGAAGAGGTGAAAGCTAAATTTTGGTTAGCTAATGTAGACTAGGAGTCCTATCAAGAGATCCTTAATGTTGTCCCATTTTCCATGCTCCATAGAATCTCAATTTATTCTACTTGGCCATGATGGAAGGACTAGAAATAGTATGTCAAGACCCCTTTTCATAATTACACCCCTCAGCTTGGCTATGCATGTCTCACCCCCCATTTGCCCATGGTTGAGAAGCTTAACACCAGCTAGGGGCTACATTCATTTATTAAATTATGGAGATTTTGATTTAACACTATTTGGGGGGATTGTTTGGAGCCCAAGTTTGCTCATTTTTCTTGGTGTATACTGCACCAAGGCTTACCTATTGGTAGAATACACATCCAAATTGGAGTCCACCTACCTACTTTCGCCTTCTATGGCCACCTTGAGACACTTCCTCATCTCTTTTGGTTCTATTTCAAAGCTCAAAGGGTTTGGACTTAGAGCCATGATCTTTTTAGGCCTTTTCATCTTGAATTCTTTCTTTGGAAACATATCCTCCTTGGATACAAACCCACAATGCTCTTGAAATACACACAAGTCTGGTATACTTTCAGAGTGTAAATTCTCTTCTAGATTTGGAAAGAAAGAAATAATTTTGTGTTTAAGCATGCTTCTATTGATTTTAGTGTTTTTACTTTGAACAAATCTTCTATCATCTCCAATGTTATTTTGCAGATTCAAGTCCAAGCCAATAAAGTGGCTATAGAGCTTGGGCATATTTAGGATCTCCTCTCACATTGGGGATATGCTCCATGTGCTATAGATTGGGTTCTACCTTCTCCACCTAGGGATCCTAGATTGGATGATAGATTGCCTTAGCTACCTTGTGGTGGGCATCATTACAGCCATTCCAAGCACTACTCTTATAGTGTCACCGCATACTAGCATGTTTCCCCTCCTAGGCAATAGTGAGGGTGGAAACTACCACCTTCTTCCCCTACTAGGTAGGATGGTTGGGGAACTCATCCTCCTCTTTCATGCTCAAATTCTTGGTGGGTGCCACCTAGAAGCTGAATGGATGTGTTGGATAATTTCCCCAAGCTTTCTTTGGCCATTTCACCCATTTAGACATAAGAGAAGATGATGACATAGACACTACCCAAGTTACTAGCTGAGAGCCTATTCTAGATGGCAATTACTTGCCAAGCTTGGGATAGGGTCCTGATGATAGGGATCATCCACCTTTTGGCCTTGCTCTTGCTGCATAAAATTTATCTTTTTTAATGACTTTGTGACTTATTTCTAGGATTTTCCTAGATTATTATACTTTTGATTTTGCTCATAGGCTCTGCCTAGTGTGACATGGAGTGCTTTCATACCACCTTTATTTTTTTATGAATTATTTGTATATTTATATTAAGTTAATATATAGATATATTTCATAAAAAAAAATCTTCATAGTGTAGACACTCATGTTCTTTATTAGACATTTGATAGTGTGTAATTTGACCAAACTTTAATCCACTTGACTTATGCTTACATGTATGACTCTTATTCATCAGTCCTCATGGCCATTCTCTCATATACAGGTCTCATTCTTCCAAATTATCATTATTTTTAAGATGGATCTTCCTATTCTTTGTCCAAAAAACTTAATAAAATTATTAGATTATATCCTAGCATCATGTCATTATTCCTATTTCATAGACATGTCTACACCTCAAAGACAGGTCCATTGCTATGAACTTGTCCACTTAGGGCAGACTTATCTTTGCACTCTTCAAGCCTATCATTTATATATTTAGAACCTATCTATAATTATATCAAACTATCATTAGAAATCAATCTTAACATTGAGAGGAATTATGCAAAAGATCCAAATTTTAAAACCCCTCAAAGGATAAAATCCCTTAGCTAAGTATAAGTACCATTTTCAAGGTCAAGTAAAAGATTGTCAAGTTTTGAGATCCACACACATGATTGCAAACCATATCAATATTAATCAAGATTGAATACATTCAACTAGGTATAATAACTACATTTGGGTTAACTTCTCTCTTTCGGGTATTAGATACATAGAAAAATCTTAGTAATAGTTAGGTGTCTAAGGGTAGCTTAACCCTTCCCTTTCACCCTTTATCTAGGTTTTATACTTTTTCTACAATGCATATCTAAGGTTTGAAGTATAGATAAGATAAACAAGGATATTCACACAGATTTATAGACATCATAATATATAAGTATCCTTATTAGACACAAGTGTAGTGGGTGATCCGATCACATATCGATAAAAATAAAGTGGATAATGTATACACATAATATTTTTTACTTTATCATTTACTAACACTTTCTATTAAAATACATTTTTGATGCATCAATCTCCTTGAGTGTATACCTTAAAGGGTGAATAAGAATTGGGTGGGAAAGGATCATGGTACTTTATGAGAGATGTTGGAATTATATCCTTATTACACCATTACTAATATCAGTCTAATCTCTTATAAGTGTCTATTCATCTATCTCTTATGTTTAAATCTTGTCCAAATTTTATAGCTTCCATATATCCTATGGTATCAACCTGGTTGATGCCATCTATTTTTTGCCTTTGTCCTTCCTATATTATATTAGCTAACCTGATATAATTTTAAATGCATCTTCTAACATTTTTATTGTATCAACCTTATCAATCTTGTTCTGTGTTAGATGACATATTTCAAGTGTATCATTCAAGCTCATACCATTGACTTAGAGTTTAATATTGGTTTTGGGTATTAGAAAACTATATATAGGGGTCATATTTCATTCACATCATATCATATATCACTCATTCACTCTAATTTCACTTGAATTTCTTCCCTCAGTACCATTTGTAAAAGTTACTAGATTAGAAACTTTTCTTGAAGAGTCTTGTCTAATGGTATCTTTGAATCTCAATATGAGGATTCATTGGGAGTTCCTAACTAAGGATACCTAGGACTTAATCCAACCATTTGAGGTCTTAAACCTAAAACATCCTCTTTTAAATCTCCACGTGAGCTAAGGGAGATATTGAAGCATCGAAGAGTCCACCCCAAGGTAAGTTTTTCTATCCCTACACTCTTTCATTTATTTAATTAGTAGATTAGATACTATTTTTTTAATTGTATTGTGGTTGTATGTGTGGGTATCCTTATTTAGGACTTCCTTATATCAAATAAGTTGGTTTAGACATAGGATTTCTTAAATTTTCAATGAATCAATTTAGGTTTCATATACCCCAGTTTGGTTAACCATTTAAAATTACCCATTTACAACCATTCTAACCCATCCTTTATTTTAGTTTGTACCCATTTACAACCATTTAGTTTACCTGCATATTTACAACTATAGTTTAAAACCATTTACCTTTGTTGAGTTCTAGTGGGATTTACATTCTTGTGTCATATGTTTAGGATTTAGAATCCTTTCCTCTTGATACTTGAGTTGTAGATTACTATCTGCTATTTCTACAAAATTCATTTGTCCTTACCGGATTGTCCAAGTATCATAGGTTCTATTTAATTAACCTTATTTATGTCCTAGTTTATTGAGAGAAAGGTATAGTTTTAGGTCATCATATCCTATATATACATTATGGTGAACTCAACATGAATATTTTCTCTCATTTGATTGGATCAGTTTCATGTTTATATTTCTAGCTTCCTAGAAAAACATTCCAACTCATTAGCCTAACTGTATTAGCCAACATGATACAATTTCATGCATGTTTATGAATGATATTAACTAATGTGGTAGAATTTTATGTTTTTCCCAACTCTATTAGTTGAGATATAGTTTTGTGTGTCTAAAATCGTGTCAACCAACCTGATACAGTTTTGTGTGATTAATTTTATTATTATCTATTTTTTATTATATCAGCCAACTTGATACCATGTGCTAAAAATTTAGCTTTTGACATATATCATTATTGATCTTTACTTTTAATTTGTTTAGTTTTCATAGAAACTGTGTTCTAGTAGTTTTGAAACTAAATATGAATTGTCGTTCTAGGCTAAGTGGTTTTCAATTTTACTTATATTGTGGTGTGATGGGTACTACCCAAATATTCAAGCCATTAGACAACACTGTATATGTAAACTAGTTTTCACATATGTCATGGTATATCAAAAATGCTTAGGGATTCCATATTTTTAGCCTTAGGAAGCCAACCATTAGTCTAATTTTTTAGGGCACTGGTAAGTGGTTAGCCCCTAAATGTTATTATCAACGTACCTTAGAGATGGGTTAGTGTAGATATGGGAATGATGGAATGATTAGTATATTTGAGAGTTTAAAAATCAATCACATATTTTTTAGTATACCTCCTTATTTTGATTATTGTAAATAGTTAGTTAAATTTCAACTTGTTTGTCTTACAGATTGTATTATCCAACCTAATATAGTTCAATGTGTTTATGAATTACAACATATCATATATCCCAATATGATTCCTTGTGTTTCTAAACTACATCAAACTACCTGATAATGTTCTGTGTGTCTCCGTAGTTGCATCAACCAACCCAATATGTTCTAATTTTACCATCCTTATGCCAATTATATCAACTAAATTGATATAATTATTTCTAATTACCATATTGTATCATCCAACATAATATAATCTATTTTTCCTAGTTTCAATTATCAATTGTATTGGCCCATAAAACACATTCTGATTCTAATATTCCTATGTAATTAACTACAGTGTCTAACCCACTATAGTTAATATTTTCTCTTCCATTATGAATTAAATTTTTTGGTCACTCTAAAGAGAAAACCCAATAATACTACATGGAACTAACTAATTACCATAAAGTTCCAAAAAATAATATGCCTAACAACTTTACCATGATTGAAGATCAAAATCTAATCAATTGTCATGTGAATTTAACTAGATCTATAAGTTATGACCCACTTAACAATCCTAATACTAATAGACATGATCATTTACCCTAATACCATGAGGTAGAGAATGAATGTGATATTGAATATACTAATAAAAATATCATATATATTCATGAGCATCCCTAACATATGGATAAAGACCCTAGGGTGATCTATCATCTCATCCTAGTTCCACATGTGGAAATTCCTTTTTTATCTTCTCCTCATTTTTATACCAAACTTGGGGCAAGTCAATACTCAAATTCCTTAATCCCTTCCCCACCACCATGCCTTGTATCACTACTAACATGGTAGACCCTTTATTTAGTTGATCTATTAAAATAATCCATGTTAACACCAATATTAATACTATATCTATCTCATCCAAACAAGATACTCAAGCTTCAACCTCTAATAAAAATTCTCCTAATCCTCAACAAATCATATTACAAGTAATGAGTTAAAAGGATAACTTTCAAGATAATAGTAATGCCCAGATGATGCAAATGCAAAACCATTTTTTTGGATGGAAATTCACCCTAAAAAACTTTAGTGATGAGTTCCAAATCCAAATTCCCCTACCCACCTTAGATATTCTCATTCCACAACCTCCACTACAAAATATAGCCATTAAACATCTTCAAAATGAATAATTTTCTTCTAAAATTTCAAACATAGACATAGGTAGAATCACTCCATCGATCACCTAGAATGTATCCACTGATTTCTCTTTACACTTGAAAGACTTCAAAAACCTATATAAATAATGGATTAAGCTAAATACCTTTACAGTTAACAAGCTACAAGCTAACACCCTCTTAGGTGATGCTTTAGACTGACACAACCAACTCAAGTCCAACTCTATCTCTAGCTTGGAGAACTTAGTTAACACATTGGTTTAGGAATTTCAAATCAATGATCTATCCAAAAATAGATTAGACAATTTCATTAATTACAAGGAAGTAGATAATGAGACCACCCAAGCTTTCATCAAGAATTTGAAAGCTTTAGCTAAAAATGTTGAGCATAACACATTAAAATATAACATTTTCTAATTGTTTTTCAATTCCCTTAACCGTAAAATAAAATACATTGCTAGGAATCTCTCTTCAAAATCCCTAGAATAACCCCTTAACTAAGATAAACTATAATACTTTCTCATAAGATAATTCAAGACATCCTAGCCTAAATCGGGAACTCATCTGTTTATGAATTATAAAAAAATATATATCCACATATGATTCCAAGATAAACATTAATGTTATTCTTCTTGGAAGCTTTAATGAAGTGACACTTTCCCAACCTTTCAATGGAAGTACTTTCCAACCTCCTTTAAAAGTCAATCATTATGAAATTCACCAGCCTATTTCTATAATTGAGATTAAAAAACATCTTCCTAAACCCTCACCTAGAGAGTTTGATACTTATTAACCTAGTGCTCATTGGTACAACCCCCAAAAAATTTGGTGGTTTCATGCAAATTTGGGACATATCACTGAGAATAACAAACATCTTCCTAAACCCTCACCTAGAGAGTTTGATACTTATTAACCTAGTGGTATAACCCATAAAAATTTTGTTAGTTTCAAGAAAATTTGGGACACTCGCATAATACTTGAAAACAAATCAAACACCCTAATTTTGAATTCCTACTTGGTTCAAAATTTGATCATGAAGCTATGATCCAAAATGATAATAGGCTTATGATAAGGTATCCACAGATCATGAATCCAAAATGAAGCATGATGCACTTAACCAGGATAATGCTCACCTTAATATATAATAAAATTCTATTAAAATATAAATAGTATATGTAGGGTTCATATTTAATTCATATCATATCTTATATCACTCATTTGCTCTGCTTTCACTCAAATTTATGCCCTAAGTACCATTTGAGAGAATTGGTGGATTAGAACCTTATCTTGAGGAGTATTGTCTTGTGGTGTATTTCAAGCTCAATAGGAGAAGTCATTGGGAGTTCCTAACTAAGGATATATAAGTATTCATCCAACCATTTGAGGCATTTAACTTACAACATTCTCTTGAAAAGGTCCACTTGAGCCAAGGGGGAGATTGAAGTGTCAACAGGTCCACTCCAAGGTAAGTATTTATATCCCTACACTCTTCCTTTATTTACTTAGTAGATTATATATTGTTTTAATTATTTTATTGTATATGTATGTATGTGTATCCTTATTTATGCCTTCCATATACCAAATAAGTTGGTGTAGACATAAGATTTATAAGACTTGTCATCAATCATTTTAGGTTGCATAAACCCCGATTTAGTTTACCATTACACCTTACCCATTTACAACCATTTTAACCCATCATTTATTTTAGTTTGTACCCCTTTACAATGATTAATTTAATTTCATATTTAGTTCCAAAGTTTACAATCATTTACCTTTGTTAAGGTCCAGTAGGAGCTAGATCCTTGTGTCATATGATTAGGCTTTGGAACCCTTTCCTCTTGATACTTGAGTTATAGGTTACCCTCTGTTATATCTACATAACTCATGGGTCCTTACCTAATTATCCAAGTATCACAAGATATATTTTATTGACCTTATTTGATTCCTAGTCTATTGATAGAAAGAAGATAGTTGTAGGTCATCATAACTTGTGTATATAGATAGTTTTGTTATCTAATAGATAAGGATGTACTATGAATTTTTTTAGGGAAAAAATGCCTAGGTGTGCATAAAATCTCTATTTATAGATCTAAACATTCACATGCCCATTTCATGTTATTGTTGATGACTATATCTCTCTACATTCCTACATAGACCTAAAACAAGCTATGTATAATATCCCTTTTGTTTTCCTAGAAATATCAAGTTACTATATTTAGCTAGTTGCAATCAATTTTTAGGAAATTTGATTTATTCAATAGTTTTATGCTATTATGTTCAAATAAATATTAAAATAAATAAATAAAATTTGTGAACCATTTTCTTATATTGAGCATACCAAACCCTAGTCTCCTTAGGCTTTCCTTCCATTGTATTAGGGTTTTAGATTTTTGAATTTAATTTTGATCTCTATAATTGATTTATAATTTTTAGTTTTTATTTTAATTCATTAAAAATTAATCATAATGGAAGAGAAAATCAATTATATAGGTAGATTTGATGAGTTTGATAAAGAAAAATTAACTGTATATATTTATATGTGAATAAACACTTGCACCATATTACATATATCTAGGGTTGAAATTTAAAATAACACTAAGTTACCACATCTAAGGGAAAAAATGAGTTATTTATAATTATTAATGGACATTTTAGAGGTATTGATTCCACACTAGATATTGAAACTATTGCTACTAAAAATAATCCCATGTCTACACCTTTTTATACACCTGTGATGTCCACTTATGGTATGGGGGAACATAAAGTTTTCCTCATATTACTATGGCTATCTCTACACAACATACTTTCAAGCCTTATAAGGTTACTGCTCATGTCACATCACATAATACTACACTATTTTTTATTCTTGATGCTCAAACATTAGTACAAATAATTATTGGTCTTCATAATAAGGTTACACAATTACAACAAAAATATTCTAGATTAGGCCATACCATTAATTTTCATGTGTTATTACATAATCCATTAGCTCTTGATATTTCAGATTATCCTTTACCAACATGTTTTGTTTCACCTAAGATTAAATTATATGATGTTAAATGTGATTTAGAAAAACATCTTCAAGTCTTTTACACAACATGTTTAGACTATGTGTCTAATGACAAGTTATTGACTAATTTTTTTCCATGGAGCCTTAAGGATTACACCTTGCATTGGTTTTATGATCTCACTTTCCAATAATTCCATACCTTTAACCCATTGGTTGATCAATTTTTATCACTCTTTATAATCAACATTAGTGAGAAGATGTCTTGTGCTCAAATTGAAAAAATCAAGCAAGTGATCAATGAACCTATTACATATTAAGTGCTCTGATACAAGACTATGCTCTCTAATATGAAAATTTAAATGATAAATGTAGAATTAAAAAAAATATTTACATAAAGATTACTTTCCCCTCTACATGATTTTATTGTTTTTAAAAAGTTTCAATCATTTGATGACCTATGTCATACGTTTAAGGATCAATAAGACAAACCTATTTCAATGAATAAGCTAAAGTATGGATCCAATGATCTAACAAATACTAATGAATTTTTTAAATTAGATCCAATTTCAAATTTCAAATTAATGATAATAATAATGATGTGAAATTAATGGTTAACACAACTTCATAGCCACATAATCAAATTGATCTCTCAACTCCACTAAGAAGGAAATTTACACATTTACCAAAATCTCCTCCTAGTATATTACAAAATTTAATTGGAAGCAATATTATATCTCTCCCTCCCCAAAAATAGGTTGATATGAGTAACCCTCAATCCATGGGATTTTAAAGTAATGTATATTATGACTATCATTGAGGTAGAGGACATTCGACTAAAGGATGCATTAGTTTGTGACATAGGATACAAGATTTGATATGTGAAAGCATAATTGATATTAATACATATACATAGTAGTCACAGATGAAACCTAATGGGAATGATACACTGATGTATTTAATGATCCTTTTCCTAGTCATGCAGTACAAGAGACTACTTCTCAACCTCAAGTGCATATGACTTATAATGCTCATTCTCCTCTAGCTTATTATACTTCTCAAACTAAAGGCATGAGATAATTTCAGATGAGTATTATGATGAGACATTATTTGTATATGCATATATAAATTGGTAGCCTACATATAATGTTATGGTAAAAAATGGTTCAAGAAAAAATATTTCACCATGACACTCCTTAATAGTCTTAGATATACCAAAAATATTTTACTAGATATAACAAATATGATGAAGATTTTTATGGATGTAGATAGTACCCATTAGGACATATTGTACTACCTCTTCAGGTAGGCTCCACACTAGTTACAACATTATTGTTAGTTATAATGAGCACATGAGTTTTTGGCATGTTTTTAGGACATCCTTGGATATGAAATATGCGTGTAATTCCATCTACAATACAAAAATGTATGAATAATATAAATTTCAATAGGGTCATTTTAGTTCTAGGTATTCAATATGAATATTTTCAATAGGTTATCAATCCTCCTCCACTGCCACTACCTCTACAGTTAGTTGTATAACCTGTTAAAGTTCATTATAATTAAACAAATTAGAGAAGATAGTGTATTTTACTAGGCAACCATTATTACAATTTCCATCACAATAGATATTTATTTAGAACTCACAAGAGACATTATATTCTCCATCATGTTCTAGATTAATATTACATAGTTATCCACGTGTTTCTCATTGGACATAGGATAATTATACTATTATACATAAATTACACAAAATACTATGATTAATAGAGATACATAACATACATAATATAATATGGTTTATGATGACCATGATGGATATGACACAACAAGAGTATTTTTTAGATTTTGACTTAGATACATGTTACTACTCAGACATGATAGGTAACATTAGTTATTTCAGCACAATAAGTACATATGATCATCCCATTGATGGGATCATTGGTTAGCATTATATTCTAAAATACTTAGAAAATATAAAAATTAAAAATATTCAAAAAATAAAATATCAATATCTGTGCATGACATGTATTACTTTTTTACATATTATTTTTATGCTTTATCATTTATAGTATATTATATATCAAGTTTTTATATACATGTGAATTACATGGTATACATGAGTGATATACATGATAAACAGGTCATTTATGACATCAATATATAAATGAAAAGGTCATCTATGACTTTCCTACACCTAAAATCCACCTTTATTATTCTAGAGGCACACTCATACTAGGGACATCCTTTTGATTTACATTGGGTTTATCATTATATGACTATTTAAAATTATCATAGTACACTAATTTACACACACTATACATGACCGTATTTGATTCATACTATTTAGAATTTTTTTAATGGATATTATATTTTGCTATATATAATAATGACACATACTGATTGTATATATTTGCCTTGATTGTTTTATGTATGGTTGATGTTGTTACTTGTTCTCTATTTAAATTTATTTATTATTTGACTATAGATTGTTCATTGTGTGTATGACATTGTATTTTCCATTAGGTTTGTGACATTAGATTTTCCATTGTGCATTTGACATTAGATAATCCATTGTGTGTGTGACATTAGATTATCCATTATGTATTTGATAGTTGATTTTCCATTAAGTGTGCCCTTGAGCCTTGTGTGACATTTGATTTTTCATTGTGTTTAAATCTTAGATTTTTTTTTTAAATGTGTGGATAAATATAAGCTTGTTTGATTATATTTTTAGTGTTGTAATCTATATCATTCACTCTTATCATTTGTGGTGCCATGATATGTATTATGAACTCTTCCACATAGTTATTACTCAATTTTAGATGCTAATTTCTAAGATGATTATTCACTGTCATTGATATATCTATCTTAAAATAACATTGTTATTCTTAGGATGCATGTCTCATAGATAATTAGATTCATTACTCTTATGATGATGACATATTCTCCACTTGTTTTAGATTAAGGTAAAAATAGGTTTTGAAGGGACCCCGAAACCCTACACAAGGGGAAAGATAAACCTTAAAGCACAACCAGGTTAACAAAAGAAGCTGATTTCAGAACAAAACCAATACCAGGTTTTACATGGACCTATAACCAACAAATATGACCATAAAAGATAGCTATCAAAACACTGATTTGAAAGTTAACCAACTGGAATAGCTAGCTGAACAACCTTCCAGTCCAGTAACCAGTAAACCCGACCAGTTTACTGCCCCCAAAAAAACTAGTCAGCAAAAGGGAACTTTAGATGAATCTTTTAAGTTTAGATTTTTTTTTACATGACCGAAGATTCATATCAAGAGGAGGGACCAAAGGCTTAGACTTCTTTCTCCTAACTACTGTCCATCCATCCTCCACCTTAGCTGCCTCAGCATCCCATGCCTCAGAAGACAATGATCTTTGGGTTCCAGAGGGCATAAAATCCTTGTGAGAATTAAACACAGTCTGGCTCTTTAAGAGATCCTCTAGCACAGGGGAAGATACCACCACCTCCTCCTCTAGCTCAATAGTATCACTAACCACAACCACCACAGGGGCTTCATTAGAATGATTCACCAATGATTCCTCTTCATCTTCCGGTTTAGATTGCGAACTTTCCTCATTCTCAGTCTCAGATTCTAAAGTTGCTTCTAGAGGTTGTTTGTCAAAGTTATGTTCAGAGGAACCCTTAGGTCACCAAGAAGGTGAACGTCTGGGATGAGATTTTCCAGCAACACAATGAGCAGCAATATGTCTCGTTTGGTGGCATTTCCTGCACTGAAAAGGGATCCCCTCATAATCCAAAATTTGTGTCCAGGTACCCCTTGGGGATTCAAGGCAAATTGCCTCAGGGAGGCCCTTAGAAACATCCAGATCTACCAAAAATTGTGCACAAGTCGAATGGTTAAGAGTCAGACTATCTTCTTCATATAAAAAATCCCCTATAGCATTTCCAATGGTTTTAAAAACCGCCTCTTGCCATAGGTGTAGCAGAAGATAAGGGAGCCGCACCCATATAGGGAGCTTGTTAAAGGATTCTAAGAGAGGATTAAAATCCTTATGCCAAGGTTTGGCCATAAGAGGAAATCTGCCCTGCCAGGAAAAATTATTGTGACACAAAATAGATTTTTTATCTTTAGGACTTTTAAATATTACTATAAAAAATCCCTTGGCACAAAGATGGATCTGACCATCTTTAATATGCAACCAGTTCTTTGAAATCCAATCCTGTAGATCTACAAGAGAAGGCCAAAAACCACGAAAATAAAAAATGGCGGCACAAGAGGAAAACTGTTCTTTCGATTGGCCAATACTTTCCACTAAATCAGGGTTTACAGTTACCCTCATAGGTTTTAAAGCACTTACAGGCGATACGCGGGTTTGCCCAAATGTTGCATGAGGTCATGCATCATGTATATCTGCTTTGAAGGTTGCCACATCTACAAAGGTTTTCCCCCCAAGTCCATACCCTGAACCAGGAGCGTAGGCCGGACGCAGGGTCGTTATATCTCCAGTCCCCGTAGAAGAAATAGCTTTCTGATCCCTCCCCTCTCTAGCAGGAAAAACCCCACCCGTGATGGTGGCCATAGCCACACCGGCCGCCGGATTCACTACAGCCGATTTCAAATTCTTTGGGATCGCGCGCATAGGAGACATATTCTCCACTTGTTATTATATGTTTTACACTACTTATATATTTTTATATATAGCATGATGCCTTTAACTACTTTCCTTTGAGATAAGTAATATGAATGCTTCATTACTCACCTCAAAAGTGGGGAATACATAATGGTTTGTCTTAGATATTAAAGCTTTATAGTCACATAAATTCATATTTTTAGACACATATTATTTTAGAATGGTACATGTTTACATAGTCATTACTGTTTTGATTCAGTTTGGGGGGATATGCATGACATATGTCACATATATCATATATTTTATTAGATTTCCATATAAATTATAAGACTTAGATTACATAGGTTATTATAGTGGGGGCATATGCATGGCATATGTTCATAGTTTCACATATTATATGGTATATTGGCCCATGTTACATGACTTGAGTTACTCAAACTAATAGATGGAATGAAAAATAATATAATTATGTGTTTAGTATTACTCATATATATTTTAAAAATAATGTCTACTTATCCATTAGTTAAGCATTACTTAGATTAAATAATATAATCTGTATATAATGGATTATTCAAAATATTTATACAGACTCTCAGGCATTTATCAAATTTATTGGAGCCCTGAATGGATTCTATTTACTTTGATTTAATGGGTTTATGTAGGGATAAAGTTATGTGTAACATAAATTCTAGTAACTTATACATTTTAAATGAGGGATGGGGCATATTAAACTCAACCCATGTTCTTACTCAAGCATCTCTAATGGGGCATGATCCCTTTATTTTGCATTTTCTCTAAAATAAAAGCATGGATCACATACATACATGTAAATTTATTCATTTATATTTAATTTCAAACATGTTAAATGTTGTTATTTTTTTTTAAATTTTTACATCACAAGTAAGAACATATTTAATTTCAGGATTACATTTACCAAGGCAAAACACATAGTACATACTTGGACAAGACCCATTGTGGTTATTCTTAGGTATCACCTTTTATCCTTTTACTCTACCAATTCCATTATTAGAATAAAAGAGGAGAAAATGTAGAGATTCATATTTGGTATTAGACTCTTGACAATGTGTAATTTTACCAAATATTAACCTACATGACTTATGCTCACATAGGTGACTCTTATTCTCCATTTCTCATGGCCATTCTCTTATATACGAATATGAACCTTCTAAATTTCCATTACTTTTATATAAGATATTCCTAGTCTTTATCCAAAGAGATTGATATCATTCTCAAATTGTCTCCTAGCCTTAGGTCATTGTTCTTTTTATGGACAACTCTACACCTTTGAGGTAGGTCCACCACCACAAACTTGTCCACTTAGGGTGGACTTGTCTCCATGCCCTTTGACAAATAGTTTTCAAAATTAAAACTATTTAAAAGGGTCAACCCATACATTTCACATGTTAGCTTAGAGAAAATTACCCAAATGGTCATCTATATAAATATATCAAGCCTCAACATTTATATTTTTGGCATCTATATGTAAATCTATCAAGTTATCATTAGAAATCACTTTACACATTAAGATAGAATATCCAAAATATAAACCCTTCAAATGATAAAATGCTTAATCTCATTCTGAATACCATTTTTAATGTCAATCCATAGGTTTTTAAGTGTTTAAAGTCATACATAGGATCGCACAACATATTAATATTATACAGGATTGTACACACTCAATTAGGTGGGATAATTACATTTGGTTTGACTTCCCTATTTAGATCATTGTTGGATGGTGGAGCCTAATTTTAATATAATGCCTAGTTCTTGATAAGGGGGTGTGGGGGGGAATATGCCCCCACCAAGGTCTCTATTTCATAGTTAATCTGGACCATTTACTATTAGGTTTTAGGTCTAATAGTAGAAATTAAGTTAGTGCATTTTTTCCCTAATTTATAACCCTCCTTTGATATGATGACATTATAATTTGGTGGAAAAAGTGAGAGAATGAAAATGATATTATAGTGGATGTATTTCAAGTTTTTTCTTTTATTTGTTGGACTGAATAATAAGGACTGGTAATTTCGATGTGAATGTAGCCCATATTGGGTGAACCATGTTAAATCTATATCTCTATTCTATTGTGTTTTATAAATTTTAATTTTGTTTTTATTTTATTATTATTGATCTACATTATATATTCCTAACAACTGGTATCAAATCCAAAGGTTTATTTGTCAAATAAAATCATAGGAAAAGATGTTTTCTTGTTCGAGTGGGAGAAATGGTAGAAGAAGGCAAGTTTAAGGTCAAGAAATTTAATGGCAAAAACTACCAGCTATGGAAGATGCAAATGGAGGACTATCTATATCAGAAGGATATTTTCCTACCATTGGGTGGAATAGCAAAGAAGTCGATGACTATGAAGGATGAAGATTGAGAGGTTCTTGATAGAAAGGCACTAGGAATAATATGACTATGTTTGGTAGCATCACTGGCCTTCAATATTTCAAAATAAAAGATAACAGTGGATGTGATAAAGGCATTAAATAGAGTGTATAAAAAAACCTTACCCTCTACAAAGGAATTTCTTATGAAATGTTTATTTAATCTAGAAATGTTAGAAGATGGGTTTGTTGTTGACCATTTAAATGAATTTAACATGATCATTAATTAGTTAATCTATGGAAAATGCAAATGGAGGACTATCTATATCGGGAGGATATTTTCCTACCATTGGGTGGAATAGCAAAGAAGTTAATGACTATGAAGGATGAAGATTGAGAGGTTCTTGATAGAAAGGCACTAGGAATAATACAACTATGTTTGGTAGCATCACTAGCCTTCAATATTTCAAAAGAAAAGATAACAGTGGATGTGATAAAGGCATTAGATAGAGTGTATAAAAAAACTTCAACCTCCAACAACGTATTTCTTATGTAATGTTTATTTAATCTAGAAATGTTAGAAGGTGGATCTATTGTTGACCATTTAAATGAATTTAACATGATCATAAATTAGTTAAGCTTTGTAGGATTAAATTTTTATGATGAGGTTAGGGATCTTTTAATTTTGTGCTCATTGCCAGAAAGATGGAATGGCTTGGTCATGGATGTGAGCAATTTTATCTCTAGCTCAAACACTTTAAAGTTTGATAATGTTATTGGTGTTATTCATAGTGAGGAAATGCAATGAGAAAGCATAGGTGAGACATCAGGTAATGATTTAACTATGAATAATATGGGAAGATAAAAGGATAGAGGAAAGGGCCCAGGGAATCATGGGAAGTCTAAGAAGGGTAGATCTAAATCTAGAGGAACACTGGTGTGATATATTTGTGGGAAAAAAGGACACCTGAAGAAAGATTGTTGGTTTCAAAAAGGAAAACAAGGAGATTGACAACAAGATAAAAACCAAGAAGCAAATGTAGCAGGTGATGTGTTACAAGATGCTTTAATATGTTCTTTAGATAATATTAATGATTCTTGGGTGTTAGATTTAGGGGCTTCATTTCATGCTACACCCCACAAGAAATATTTTCAAGACCATGTTCAATGTGATTTTGGGAAGGTTTATTTGGGTGATGGTGAACCCTATAAAATTGTAGGAAAGGGTAAGATACATATAAAATTATAGAATGGAAACAAATGGTTGCTAAAAGGGGTGAGGCATGTTTTTGAGTTGAGAAGAAATCTAATTTCATCAGGGTAGATAGGAAGTGAGGGTTGCATAGTTACATTTGTAGAAAATTCATGGAAGGTCACTAAAGGATCACTAGTAATAACAAAAGGAAAAAAGGTAGGTACATTGTATTTATCTAATGGTGATGTTGACTCTTCTATTTTTCTAGCTTCTACAGGAGTGGATATAAAATTATGGCACCATATACTTGGGCACATAAGTGAGAAGGGGATGTAAGTTCTCCACTCAAAGAATTTGTTTCCAGATTTAAAGAAGGTGGATTTGGATTTTGGTGAGAACTGTGTGTATGGAAAATAGAAGAGAGCTAGATTTATCAGAGTTGGGAGGACAAAAAAGGTCAAAAGTTGAGCTTGTACATACAGATGTATGGGGACTAGCTCAGGTATCATCCCTTGGTGGCTATTCTTATTATGTTAATTTTATCAATGATGTAACTAGAAAAATTTAGGTTTATTGCATATGAAATAAATATGATGTTTTTGATACTTTTAAGAAATGGAAAGCTTTGGTTGAGAATGAGATAGAAAATAAGTTGAAGTGTGTTAGATCAGACAATGGAGGTGAATACTGCAGCAAGGAGTTTGATAATTATTGTTCATCCCATGGTATTCATATAGAGAACATAGTTCCAAAAACACCACAACAAATGATGTGTCAAAAAGGATGAACATGATAATCATGGAGCGTGTAAGGAGTATGAGATTGCATGCAGGGTTGCCCTTACAATTTTGGGTAGATGTTGTAGATACTGCTATTTACTTAATAAATAGTGGGTCTTCAAGTCCTTTGGATGGTGGCATTCTAGAGGAAGCATGAATATATAAAAAGGTAGATTATTCCTTTTTAAATACTTTTAATTATGAAGCATTTTTCCATATTGATAAAAAAAATAGAACCAAGTTTGAGGCAAAATCCAAGAAATGTGATTTTATTGGATATGGAGTTAATGATTTTGGTTACCATTTATGGGATATTGAAAATTGAAAAATCATTAGGAGTATATATGTGATCTTTAATGAAAAGGTCATGTATAGAGATCAATTGCAGGAAAATAAATAGGAAAATTCAAATATAAAATATGCAATACTTGATGAAATTACTAGAAATAAAAATTTGAAAGTGCTAGAAAATCAAAATGTGTAACAACTACAACAAGTACCTCAAACTCCTAAAAGTATATTTAGAAGATCTACTAGAGTAAGTAGACTCCCTGAACATTACTCTCCTTCACTTTATTATTTATTATTGATTGATGGTGGTGAGCCAAAAAGCTATGAAGAAGCAATGTAGGTAGAAACTAGAAAGAAGTGGCAGCAAGGCATGAAAGAGGAGATGGACTCCTTGGTACACAACCAAACTTGTGATTTGGTTCAGTTGCCTATAGGTAAAAGAGCATTGTAGAATAAATGGGTTTAAAGGTTGAAGGAAGAATATGGAGGTAAAAAGAGGTACAAGGCTAGACTTGTTGTAAAGGGGTTTGTACAAAAGAAAGGTATTGACTTGGATGAAATATTTTATCTAGTAGTTAAAATGGCTTCTATAATGTCAGGAATCTAGAACAATAAACATGCTCCGATGCCTACTTAGTCAGGATCTTGCTCCACCAATTAGAGCACATATGATTACTTCTTGTATTAGCAACTGAACACAGAATTTAACCAGAATCAATAAGTAACTAGAAATATGAAACAACACAGGAATTGAGAGACAATACACAATTGTATTAATAATCACTCAAAAGAATATACAATAAAGAAGATGCCACTTCTTCCACCTCAAAGGATTTCCACACCTCAAGACCTTCTTCCCTCTCTCTCTTGGTCCCAACAATCAACTCCAATACAGAATTGATGTTCACCTCTCCAACCAGTCAGTAACACGCTACCAATACACCAAGTACACAACCGTACTCCAAGTAGATCCTTTGCTCTCTGCTGCTACCTGTAAATCACTAGACCTTACTCACCATTGTAGATCTCCTATAGAAATTCATGCACACATGCTGACCAAGATCAAACACATACGAAGAACCCTGCTGATTCTCCAAACCAGTACCCACCTTGGTACTGCGGCACTAGGAGGAACACACCATTGCTCTCCTCTATCTGAAGGAGCTTATTGCTCTCTTACTCACTAGCTACAAGTTTACAATACAACCCATGAGTCCATATATAGATCTCATGCTTACAATAATTAGACTAACCTAATTACAATAATTAGACACGTAACTCAAGACTAAGACTAGCCTTCAACATGCAAACTAACAGTCTCAAAATAGACTCTCCAAAATCAACATGCAAACTGCATGTTCTCACACAGGCTGCCGATGTCGGCTCCTCCATGATCAATGTCGGCCGACTGTTAACCGACACCGGTTGCTCCCTCACTGCCATCTGACCGATGTCGATTGATCAGACCAACGTCGATTTCCCTGCAATGCATTCAACAAATCTGCATCCTCCGTAACTTCTCTTATTTGCATCCTGGTGAAGCTTTTAGCTCCACAACCTAACAATCTCCCACTTGGAGATAAATAGCTACACCTGTACCTGTACTTGTACATCATCTAAATTATTCCTTGGCTTATAGCCCTCTTCAAGATCAATCCTGAAGACTAACCACCACACATCCTGTGATGCTACGCGTGCCATTCAAGTAACCTGCCATATCCGAACCTACATATCCATGTAGTGAAGAACTTGACCCTGCATAACAAGAATCCCTGCTGCTGATCCCACTGAACTGTCCTCCAATACTCCTTCCCTGAATTGGCTCCATGCTTTCTGACAACCCCCACTGCTTGGGAAAACTCAGGTCTACACTAGACCTCATGTGATTTCAAACCCTGTTCCAAGCTAAGCTTGAACTGTCCAGCCCTTGGTGTGCTTTCTGATTCTGCATCCTGCTTCATGAACCCCACCAACACCGTCTTCACATCAGCTCCCACTGGAGATAAAATCTCCATGTCTCTTATGCCAAAGAATTTTACTACTCCAAATTCTTCATGACACACCTCTGAACTAACCTTACCTTTAGCTCAGAAAAACCCTGTATGTACAAACTTGCTAGCAAATCACCCACATATAGTAACAAGATAATGTTGCGACCATCATCTACCTGGTAAGATAAACACAATAGTTACACTGACATTGACTGAAGCCATGCTTAGTCATCTACCTGTCAAACCAGTACCACTGTCCTGCAGCTTCTTCAAGACCTTATGCCTTGGCCTTCCGTCTCACGTATCCATCCACTCTCTTCTTTAACTTGGGAATCCATTCCGTCTCTCAATGCTTACTTCCAGCTGACAACTCTACCAACAAACACCTATTTGGTTCTTCTCCAAGGACTCACACTCCTCATCCATGCCAAGCTCCCACTGTATCTAGATTCTACCTGCATTGCCTCTTCACATCTTCCTAGTTCTTGACCATCAATAAGCAATATAAAGAAGGTGAACAATGAATATGAGGTTCACTTACCCTTTCTGACCTCGATATGAGTGTTTGAGACTTGTTGACAGCTTGTTGTCTGCCCACCATCCGTTTTAATGACCGATCTCTACCATCTCCTAGTCTGCTCCTGACCGATGTCGGCTCCCTGCACTGACCCTGACTGCCGATGTCATTTCCCTGGCTAACGCCGGTATCAATTCTGTCAACATCGGTACCTTCATGACCGATGTCGGTCTTCCTGTCATCGATGTCGGTTACTGTCTGACCGATGCCGATACTTGTGTTCATCTGTGAGTGATAAATTTTTACCCATGAGCTCTCCATGGATTAAAATCCTGATCAAATCAACCCAGCCCTACTCAGAATAATTTAGTTTCCTCACCTGATCTCTATTCGTCATCTCCTCCATGAACACCAAGGCTTTCCAGTTCTTTAGCTTGTCAAAGACATCTAACTTTCACTTAAGAACCTGCATTCCCCTCCTACATATGTGACCAAGCCTACAAAGCCACATCTTTGTAACAAAAGGTGAATCAGTAATATAAGTAGATAGATAAAGGATACCTACTTTCTTACCACCATCTAATTCAAGTGCATCCACTGTGAGAGTTACAGTGCATCTCTCATCACCCAAATTTCTTGAAGAAATTAAACTCATCTCTAAGACTGGTACCTACATGACTTCCTTCAACCACTGTGTGTCATCCATCTACAATTTCAGCTTCACTTCCCCTTCATCAATCATCTGACAAGGCTCTCCAACCCCTAAATAAATCTCTCCAAAGTCTCCAAAGACATACCCATGAAAAGATGCTCTATTTCGGGTTGCATGGAAAGAGGCAAAAGAATCTGTAAACAAAGATTCCACTTTATCCAGAACATCCTGTGCAACAACCCCTACAACATCTACTTCTACACTCTGATCTTCTACCAACCAATAATCTCTTTTTACCTACTCTTTCTTTCCATCAATCAGACCATTCGTGCTATTCAATTTCTCCATTCGTAGCTTACTTTCTTCTGCCATTGCTATACTCCCACTCAATCTGAAACCCCTGTGAGTGACCTGTAATCAAAAAACACTACCAGATCTGAACCACCTATTAGTCAACCCAACCAAAAGCTCTGATACCACTTGATGGTATCAGCTCTTGAACCTACAACCAAGGCTCTGATACCACTTGTCAGGAACCTAGAACAATAAACATGCTCCGATGCCTACTTAGTCAGGATCTTGCTCCACCAATTAGAACACATATGATTACTTCTTGTATTATCAACTAAACACAGAATTTAACCAGAATCAATAAGTAACTAGAAATATGAAACAACACAGGAATTGAGAGACAATACACAATTATATTAATAATCACTCAGAATAATATACAATAAAGAAGATGCCACTTCTTCTTCCACCTCAAAGGCTCGCCACACCTCAAGACCTTCTTCCCTCTCTCTCTTGGTCCCAACAATCAACTCCAATACAGAATTGATGTTCACCTCTCCAACCAGTCAGTAACATGCTGCCAATACACCAAGTACACAATCGTACTCCAAGTAGATCCCTTGCTCTCTGCTGCTACCTGCAAATCACTAGACCTTACTCACCATTGTAGATCTCCTATAGAAAGTCATGCACACATGCTAACCAAGATCATACACATACGAAGAACCCTGCTGATTCTCCAAACCAGTACCCACCTTGGTACTGCGACACTAGGAGGAATGCACCATTGCTCTCCTCTATCTGAAGGAGCTTATTGCTCTCTTACTCACTAGCTACAAGTTTACAATACAACCCATGAGTCCATATATAGATCTCATGCTTACAATAATTAGACTAACCTAATTACAATAATTAGACATGCAACTCAAGACTAAGACTAGCCTTCAACATGCAAACTAACAGTCTCAAAATAGACTCTCCGAAATCAACATGCAAACTACATGTTCTCGCACAGGCTGTTGATGTCAGCTCCTCCATGATCGATGTCGGCCGACTGTTAACCGATGTCGGTTGCTTCCTCACTGCCATCTGACTGACATCGATTGATCAGACCAATGTCAGTTTCTATGTAACGCATTCAGCAACTCTCTGCAACTCTGCATCCTCTGTAACTTCTCCTGTTTACATCCTGGTGAAGCTTTTAGCTCCACAACCTAACATATAAGAACTATTTTAAGTTTGGTAGCAGTAGAAGATTTTTACCTTGAATAGTTATATTTGAAGATTGCATTCCTTCATGGTGATTTGGAAGAGGAAATATATATGGAGCAACCACAAGGATACGAAGTCAAAGGTAAGGATAAAATGGTGTGCAGGTTGAAGAATAATTTGTATGGCCTAAAAAAAGATCCAAGATAGTGGTATTTGAAATTTGACATGTTTATGATAGAACAAGGTTATAGTAGATGTCATTATGAACATTATGTTTACTTTAAGAGATTAGATAATGATAGCTATATTATCTTGTTATTATATGTAGATGACATGCTTATTGCAGGGTCTAATATGCATGATATAAATAAGCTGAAAATAAAACTAGCAGATATATTTATAATGAAGGATTTAGGTGCTGAAAAGCAAATCCTTAGTATGAGAATAATAAGAGACAAGAAAAATAAGAAATTGACATTATCTCAAGAAGAATACATCAAGAAGGTGTCAGTTAAGTTCAATATGCAAGATATAAAATATGTGAGTACACCTTTGGGAGGGCACTTTAAATTAAGCAAGGAATAGTGTCCTAAAACATAAGAAGAAATTAATTACATGACCAAAGTGTCATATGCTTTAGTAGTTATAAGTTTAATGTATTCTATGGTGTGCACTAGACTAGATATTGATCATGTAGTGGGAATTGTCAGCAGGTTTATGAACAATCCAAGAAAAGAGCATTGAGATGCAGTCAAGTGGATTCTCAGGTACTTGAGAGGGACCACTGATAGACATTTGTGATATGAAGAGTCATATGTTACCTGAAAATGATATGTTGATGTAGACATGGATGGAGATTTAGATGGCAAGAGGATCACCATAGGTTATGTATTCACTATTTGTGACATAACAATTAGTTGGATTTCAAAGTTTTAGAAGATAGTTGCTTTGTCAACTATAGAAGTAGAATATGTTACAACTACAGAAGCTAGCAATGAGATGATATGGATGCAACAATTCATGGAAGATTTGAGGCATAAAAATGAATATTGTAGGTTGTATAGTGATATCTAGAGTGTGATTCATTTAGAAAATAAATTAGCATTCCACTCAAGAACTAAACATATACAACTCAGGTATCACTTCATTCGTTCAATTTTGGAGAATGGTCAACTGAAGTTGGAAAAGATCTATATGAGTCAGGATCCTACAGATATGCTAATAAAGGCAGTCACTAAAGATAAGCTAGATTTTTTTTAGCTTTAATATGTCTTCAAGGATAACAAGGAAGATGAGAAACATGCTAGGGTCAAAGTTTAAATAAAATTCCAAGTAAGAGTTGTAGTGGTGGAGTTGCAACAATCAGTCTCCAAGTGGGAGATTGTTGGATGGTGGAGTTTGATCTTATTTTAATGCCCAGTTCTTGATAGGGGGTGTGGGGGGGGGTAATGCCCCACCACTAAGGTCACCATGGGGTATAAATACACTATAAAATATCTTAATTTCATAGTTAATCTAGACCATTTACTATTAGGTTTTAGATCTAACAATAGAAATTAAGTTAGTATATTTTTACCCTAATATATAACCCTCCTTTGATATGAGGGCATTGTAATTAGGTGGAAAAAGTGAGAGAGTGAAGAGGATATTGTAGTGGACATATTGTAGGTTTTTTCTTTCATTTATTGGACTGAATAATAAGGACTGACAGTTTCTATGTGGACGCAGCCCATATTGGGTGAACCACATTAAATATGTGTCTCTATTCTATTGTGTTTTTTGAATTTGATTTTGTATTTGTTTCATTATTATTTTTATAAATTCTATATTACTTATAGGTATTGGATACATAGGTATCACTTAGTCATAGTGATATGGATAAGGTTAGATTAAACTTTCCCTTTCAAAAAATTCTTAGTTTTATAGTTGTCTTACAATGCAAAACTCAATTTTGAAGCAAAAAGAATGAAAATAAGGATATTCATACTAAATTTTAGATACTAAAATATACAACCATCCTTATCATACATAGGAGTAATAGGAAATAAAATCACAGATCAATAAAAATATAATGGACATCTCTATAATACATCAGATACAGATGCACTATGCAAGTGTCTAAGGAGCACAAACTTTTCAAGGCACACACAAACTCTCTATTTCTTGATTTAAACATTCATAGTCTCATTTCAGATTATTTTTTATGATTATATCTATTTACAAACCTCCATAAAACCAAAATAAACTGAGTACGTCACTTCTTTAGAGTTTTCTAGAAATAATAAGTTACTATATTTAGCTAGTTAAAATTAGGCTTGTTTAGTAATTATATATCTTAAGTAATTTGATTTATTCAACAACATTATGTTATTTGGTTCACATAAATCCTAACATTGATAAAACATGTATCTAAATAAGTAAACATTTGGTACCTCTCTGTATCCTCTTGAGAAACTATAAAACCTTTTGAAATCTATGTATCTACTTGAAATAATTTAACTAAAAATAGAATAACCTAACTATATGACCCCATTTTGATGTGAGGAATGTTCTTGCATATACATCATCTCAAAATAAAATGATTATGATCACCATGTGTAACATAGATAAAATAAATATATGTAATAATAATAATAATAATAAAATCAAATTTATAATGCATGTATATAATCATAGAAATATGTTGTCAAAGCTCATTAATAACCCAATACTAATATGCCAAAGATGAAGTAAATAAGTATGGGAATAAAAAGTGAGGGGCAAGAGATATGCTCCAATGTGTTGGTAGGACATTGTGACTTTTTCCTCGTATATATTTTTAGAAATATTATTTCTATGATAAGTGTATTTTGGAAAAAAAAATTGTAATTAGATAAGAAAAAGAAAAGGTATAATGTTTCCTAAGTAGGAAAGAAAGTGAAAATAAATGGATAAAAGATAAAGAGTCATGAAAAATATATAAATATTGTAAATATTGCATGAATATAGATTGGTATTGTTGATGATTATTGTTTTGTTCTTAAAATATTTGTTATGAGAGATTTTGCCTTGGTTGTATACTTTGATTTGAAATATATGAATATATTTTATGATTCCAAGTTTGTGTATTATCTTTACAATATGAATATTTATCTCTTGTGTTTTGGTTTAATATAATATTGAAATAGATTCATGATCCTAACTTTGTTGATAGCCTTTTGAGAGTTTTAGTCTTGGTCTACTAGTCAGGATTTATCATAAAAGGGTATACTATTAAGTGTATTTGGTCATTTCAAGGTCTTTTGTAAGGTCTAGCCAAGAAGAGTGAATCAAATACAAAGTCTAGTCACCAATTCATTTATTACAGTCTCATGATATGTTTTAGAAAGGATTACGGTAGTTTTGGAGAAATTAAGGTAATGGTTGCCTATGCTAATTAGAAGGATCAATTGCATTTTTATGTCTCTAATATGTTTCCAAGATATTCCAAGGTTTTTTATTCCTTTTCCATGTTGGTCTAAGTTATTTTTAACATACAACAAGTGGTGGGACCTTCTAAAGGTCAAGAAAGTGAAATATAACATAGTAATGCACTTGACAAGGGATTATAAAGCAAGTTTTAAACATGGAGATGGTCAGTTCAGGTCATAAAAGGATGGTTTCAAATCCTTATGATGTTTTCAAGGTCAAATCATGCTTTTGGCAGCATTGTCAGGTCCAAAGAAGACAAAAAAAGGTTTCATCTCCTTCATCGAGCTCTATGCAAGCTAGTGGTCACTTTCAAATATTCAGTTCATGAAGAGGAAGAAGGGTTAGATATATTAAAATTAGGGGTTGATAAGGGAACTTATACACTTGAAATTATAGTCATTATTTCTAAGTTTGAGGGGATATTCTTTATAAACAATCGTTAAGAGCATAAGGTGCCTTTAAACCATCCTAAAATTCCATAGGCATAGTTTTTATTTCCTGAGTAAGTTTGGAAGTTTAAGGATTAAAATGGATGGTTGTGTGAGCATATAAAGTGTATAAAAAATAATCTCACATCATCCTTCACCATCACTTGGCTCGTGTGAGAAGTCAATATAGTAAAAAATGTTGTGTTTTGTTATTTTTTGAAGATAACATGTAGGGTTCTTGAAGCTATGATGCTCTCAAACATGGAGGTAGTTGTGTTTGGAATGAAAAACTTATCAACTCTATAAAACCTAATATACATTCATTACATCTTCTTAAAGTATTAATAGGGTCAAATTTCAAGGATATTAACAAGGCATGCTGACCAAATGACTATGCATAAGACTGTATATAGGTGGTTATCAAGAAGTACATAGAAAAGGAAGACTCATGGTGATGGCTTGAATATTTGAGACCTAAATTTCATATAGGTCCATTTTCATTGTGTACAAGTGGTGAATCAATCAAATAAGTGATCCAAGACATCTAAATGGTGTTTTGATTAAGGATCTTGTTGTAGGAGGTTTTAGGCCTATTGGATATAAAAAGAGTAATGTTGCTTCTAATTTTTGTTCCTTAGAAAATAAATAGGAACATTAGTTTCTTGTTGATATTATTGACCTATGAAACTTGAATAAACATAAATAAAGTTGATTAACTCATTCCATAAACATATCTAGTAGAGGATTGTAGGTGGTAGTCTACTAACAACATTGGTTTAAACTCTCTCATAGGGTTTCAAGTGTAAGCAGGTAGGTAACAAGCCTAGATAAGAAGTAAGAGTGGTAGTGTTGAGATAAAAAATAAAAAAATTCAATTCAATAACCCTTATAGTATTCTTAAGCATACATTCAGTGCATGCACAGGCCAAATGTGAACCTATAGTCTTCAAGGATAAGAGAGAGAGACTTATGAGCAAACACCCTTGAGGTTTTGAGAGGTAGTACACATGAGATATACGTTAAATAACTTTAGTGTAGATACATGAGACTCTCATATAGTATCCATAAATGTAAAATCCCCCTAGTATCATTCTTTAACTAAAATTGTAGGTCACATACCTATGATCATCGGTCTAGTGCCTGTAAGCAAAACTAGGTGTGTGGAGACATTTAAGATGTTTTAGGGAAGACTTTAATCTGGTAAACCTATTTGAAAGGTCATTGATAATAATATAGGTCCTGAAGAACCAAGAAACATGCCATTAATGTCCTAAATAAAGGTGAATGCAGACCTACAAGTTTGCAAACATGTAGATCTACATTCTTGATCAAAAAGACCAAAATATTGCAAGGAAAGAGTTGTTCTGAGTTCCCAAGGAAACATAAGCCTATAAAAGGCATGGAGGGGGGTTATAAATCATGTTTAAATATTTTATTTCATGTCATAAAGTGATAAAAATGTCTCAAATAAGTCAGACCATGGTAAATGAGTCCATTAGGCCTAATTAAACCTACAAACCTACCTAAACGCTATAGGTGAGGAAACAAGTTTGGGAATGAATGTAGCATCATAGGCATGGTGAAAATGCTTTTTAGACATTTTAAGAGGTATCTTAGATCCAAGGTGAGTCTTTCTAGATGATTATCAAGTCCATAGATATTTTTCATACTAAAATTAGTCATCTTTAACAATGAGTCATAGTGGTGAGCCCAAGAGGCTTCTTGTTGAAGCTTAGAACTCCATTAAAGAGATGCATGGGGATGAATAGAGTTTGGAGGTTTTTAGGAGGTTACCACACTCAAAATTTGTGATATTGGTCATTTTTGAGAGAGTCTTTATGGTGTGAATAATCAATAAGAAGGAAGACCACTCGAAACCCTCAGGTCACCTTGATAGAAGCTTGAGAAGGTCTAAAACATTACTTAGATATTCTATGACAAATTACATTGGAAAAAATATCTTAGGGATTATTAAATAGCCATATACTCTCAAAATTGGTGGCATTGGTTATAATTTTGAAGGCCTGGTCTTTATGAATGATTGTTAACAAGATAGACACCTCCCAAGCTATTTAGAAGGTCTAAAACACATGAGGACTATGTTTTCCTTAAAAATGAATTAAAACACCCTTGATTACCCTATAAAATCATTTAAGAGGCATATGATACCCCTGAAAACCTAATGGAATAGTTAATTTGGCACATATGAGCTAAAAGGAGTATAGAAAAGGCCTAAAATTGTAGGTTTCAATTAATTTTCAAAGATGTGACTATGTGTAGGTATCTAAACCAATTTTTTAAGTTTGGGAAAAGGTATTATACATAAAATCATAAATTGGAAAGGATCCCAAGGTTCCAAGACAAGCTATAAGTAACTTAGATAGGTCTGAAAGAGAATGTCTTCCTTGTTTGTATAAAAAAAGTATGTTGTAGACCTTGTATAGACACAAATATTTTCTTGATAATTTTGAATAACTCTACAATTTGTATAAGTCTATTTCAATGATTCACTAGATTAAATAGAGGCAATATTTAAACAAGATTCAGACATGATATGAGAGATAAGCCTACCCTCATTACCCTACTTCTCATGGACTCAAAACAAGTCTTGGTCAAGAATTTTCAGGTATATAATTGCAAAAATGAATGTGTAGTATGAGATCTAAGAATCAATCTTGTCAATATGAGAGAAACATTAAGATCCAAGAATGGCATAACAAGTTGTCAAGGAAGCTAGGTGGACATGTGTCAAATCATGAATTTTGTAACTCTCAAACTAAGAGAGGGTAGTTTCAACTAAAGAGAGGTGAGTCATGGAGAGGTTAAGATTAAATCTATGACACCTTCTTGAAGAGGAGGATTAGAATAAAATGAAACATGTTGAAGAGATTTCATAGACTTCCTACTTGCAGGATTTCTTGTTTGTAACTTATTTCATCATGAGATGATTATCATCATTGATTCTTTATGTCCTTTCTCTCTCTCCTCTCTCATTTTATCTATAAGTATGGCCTTTTAAGGATTGAAAAAGGGATCCTCAACCTACGTATGGTGAATAATTACTCATGTGAACACTTGTAATTTCCTTTGATATGAATACAAGCTAATTTATAACCTTCTTAATGTTGTAATTAGTGTATATTTCATGTTTAGTTGATGAATGTTAATAGTAGTGTCATATATCTCTTTCATTTACCCTAGATTCTTACCTATTTGTAGGTTATAGTCATCTTTGTAGGTCATATGGAGTGTGTTAGATCGTCTTGCATTGATTAAGTGTGGAGATTACTTCATTAGTGTCTTTTATGAGACCTCTTGATCATCTCCTCTTAGTTATTGTGTTGATTTGCACCTTCATACTGAAATAATGATGCTTAAAGGCTCATATTGAGTTAGTGTGATAGGTTTCAGTCTTTTTTCATGTTCCTAGTACAGTATAGTCAAGTGGAGGGTATTAATTTAGCACATCACCTCCTTGTTTTTTTACTCTCTCTCTCTCCCTTTCCCTAGAAAGTAATAGGATTATTTGTAGTTTCAAGGTGAAGCATCGAGGGAGCTAGCCTTACCTAGAGATTCACCTCATTGATTAGGCCTCCCATGGACTATTGATGTCTCCATAGTATCGCCTAATTGAGGAGGCTTGAAAAACCTCCTCAAGGGTGAAATTTAGTGTGATAACACTAACCTCATGTAGATTCTCATAACTAAATACAAAGAATAAAAATACACATTAATATATAATTGATAGAGATGAAGTGTCATTTAAATCATTATAAGAGTCAATAATAACTAAATTCATAACTAATTAGTGTGGTAACATCACTAAAAATGTGTTCTATAATTTTGATATTATTGTCATTCAAAACATACATTCATGGATGGTCTATGGCATAAGAGGTTTTATTGTAGGGTGTAGAGTGTGAATTCCTTGCGTAGGGTGAAAAAGTGTTTGGTGATAGGTGTGGATGTGGATGTGTTATCACTCACATGCATGTGTAGAGCATTGGTTATATTTTCATAATGATGGGAGTGTCTCCAAGGTGTGGAACCCTTACACTCCTTGGGATGAACCTCTAGAGTAAGTTGACTTCCTTCTATTCTAAGTGCACCTAGTTTGAGACAAATGTGTAGACCTAAATAACATAAAGTTAAATCTACCACTAATATAAATTTAAAATTGACAAGGAAAAAGGAGGGAGGAGGTAAGAGATTACATAAAAGGAAAGTGTGGTGATAAATAAATAATAGAGTGAACACTCCCACTACCTTGGTAGACACACTACAAATATCTGAGAACAAGACAATATCACACAGACTCCATCATGAACACTCCAAATGCGTAACTATTTTGCATATGTGGGAATGCAACATAGTATTGAGAGGGATGAAGGTTACCCATAGATAAGGCCTACACAAACTCGATTGTGCACATAATATGACCTACAATTGAGTTCCAAGTTCCACATAGAGGTACTAGGAATGTATAATGATGAGAGGGGTGAACATTACCCATAGACAAAGATAAATAAACACAAATCATACATAGAGTGAAATAAGAATAGATGGAGGTGCACTCAATTATAATTAAAATTTAAGGCCCAACCAATATAAGTGCTCTTGGAGGGTAAATTTTGGTAGCATGAGGTTGCCTAAAAAATGTTGACCCTTTTACAATGAAATACCTAGGCTCTTGTAGACAATAAGAGGCCCATGGGTCATTAATTATAATATTACCCACTATTAGGGAAGTTAAAATCAGTAAATTTTGATGGGAGAAGCAGTTAAGATCTTTGTCATAAGAGATTGGATGCCTATGCTCTGACAACCTTTTAACCACCCTTATATTTAATTTCATGTTGGCACAGTTTTGCCAAATGCTTAATTGGGCCCAACTATCTTTTTTACATATGATTAACATCTGAAAAGCCATCTAGATTCATTTTTTGCTGTGGAATCACTTAGATTTATCTTAGATTATGCCATGTTATTTATGCACATTAAGAGCCTATGTAAGAGGAAGGCACATGCCTTTTATAATTTTTATAGTTTTATTGAACTATGTGTGCTATCTATGCCTACTTAAAATTATGAATTATAGACACTAGTGATTGAGTGTGCATTAATTTCACACTTATCCTATGTGTCTTGGTACTTGGATGCATCTAGAACAAGGCTGCACAAAAAATAAGCTTCATAGTGAGATATGAGTTGGTGAAGGGCATAGATGTAGAAGTACTATATGGTGCTGATTTAACTTTAACACTTCTACACAAAATCTGCATTGATAGTTATCACAAGTATTTGATTCATACCTAGGGCTCATATCAATCTGTGAAGTGTCATGTGCACAACTTAGACCATAACTTACAATTTACAATGACGCAAGGGTTAAACTCTATGATTTGGCATGGAACTTCCCTATTTAGTCATGGGGAGGCTTTTGAATATTGGTGTAAAAAAATATTAAAGATATTTAGTGTGATTTTATTAATTTTTATCCATTCCTTGTGCACACTCTCCCATGCTTATCTAAAGACTAGGAGGTTTTCACATTTGAACTTGCACACCATTTAGCTTGTGCAATGTAAGATCTCTACATGAGGTGTGCATTAGGGAATCCTCATGAGAATGAATCAAAACCTAGTCGATACATGGATCTATGTTGATCACTTTGAGCATGAGCATAGATCAGAACTATTTGCATGTAGCTTTGTTTTAATAAATTCAACACTTCATAGGTATGCAAGCCTTCTATCAGATCCTAGTGAGTTCCATGTAAGTTATGGGTGACTTATAAAGTCAACACTTTTGGCAAACTCTATGGCCTGATTGCCTACTAAGTGGTAATATATTATCCTTTGAATCAATCTATTAGGTAGCGAGTCATTGAAGCTATAATTTAACTAACCTATGCCTTAATAACCTTAAATTAAGACTTGCCTCCAAAAAATCAAAGGGAGAAGAATAACAATAGATTTGTGAGATGCATTTAGGGGAAAAAAAACTAAATCAAGACTACAATTTTCATGTCAACACTTAGGTAAATATAATGTGAACTAATCTAATCTACTATATAGAACCTAAAAACATGAGCCTTTGTCCTCCTGGATCAAAACAAAAGCCTCTTAGCTCCTTTGCATTATGTGACATCCTATTATTGATATGTGGTAGGCTTAGGAAAGGGAGCATCTATTTTATGTGGAGGCATGCCTTTGTTACTTCTAAAGATTACTTGAGGAAGCTAGTTTGTCTGGTCTCCCTTTTGATGAATGACCCCACCAAGCTACACATAATCTTTACACCTAGATGGATGATGTCTTTGAAGTTGAGCCAATCCCTCCTAAATTTATTTGTGCCTAGATGTGATCTTTGCTTAGACTGAGCCTTATGGAGCTTGGTAGGATTGTCCCTAATGCTCAAGAAGCTCATGAACTTAGTAGGCTACCCCTTCTCATCTAGTAGTTTTTTCTCCAAATCTAACATGCCTTTTGAAAATATATTTTTGATGTACCTAGGAATACAAGGGTTGATAACACTCATCACCATAGATTACTCTACATTTTTGTGTTGCTTCTCGAGCTTAATTAGCTGGTATCATTCCCTTAGTTCAAATAAACAACTCATTCATGCCTGGATGTATGCCTAGAACCCTATGGGATTCCTTCATATACAAGATCATAAACTATTCTACATGTGCCCCTGCCTTTCTTTGATATACGATTGAAATTGGGAGTCGATTTAGAATTGGTCATGAGTTTGCTCTTAAAGGGATGCTGATTTATTATCTAGACTCGATTAAAATTCATGTAGATCATCCCAAAAGGAGTCCTCATATTATACTCATAATTGTGCTTGGGAGCTAACCTTAAGGTGATCAAGGTCATTCTCTTTAAGCATGCACTCCTTTTGAAGGTTCAATTTTTCTTTGAGGTCCTTTTCCATAGCATCAAATAGTATCTCATTTACCTAAGAGAGGTATAGCCTAGGATTTTGGATGCATTTTGGACTGGTGTGGATTGATCCTTCCTCATTATGATACTCCCTCTCTACCACCACTTTTTTCATTCACTCACCAACCTATTGCTCCATTTGATTATACTTATCTTCTTCTCACAATAGGGTTGATCTTTATAGTAAGGAGGTGCAGAGGGAACTGTCAATGATTATGTCCTCTTCTTCACGTGAGTTACCCTCTTCTTCTTTTGAGTGGACTTCATCTATGCTCCATATAATTGGTCTTCCTTTGAATAGGGAGATGATGGGAGGTATAAGGTTTAGACTATCATAAAAGGAAGTTTCATAATGTTGGGAATTTTAATGTCAAGTTACATGGTCCAAGAAGGTTTCCATGACTATGATTTGGATTTTTTAAGAGGGATAGATGTAGTCTCTTTCAAGGAAGAGGGGCCTCTAAAACATGGAACCTTGAAATCAGGGGGTCTAATTGAAAGTGCAGAGGATTTATCTTACCTAAAGCTAGGAACTTTGGGCACATAATCTCCCTTCCTCATAAGCTAGTTTTCACGCATAAGGGGAACCTACTTGCAACTAGGAAAGGAAGGAGTGAAGGCAGTTGGTTGTGATTAAATTCCTTGCATTTGTGAAAACAACTAATGCATTTGCTCTTCTTTAACTGTGACCTTTTTAGATAAGCATTCCTCTTCATATCTGCATTGTTCCATCACCTCCTACTATCATGTGTAAGTTGGATGTGCAAGTTCTTCCTTCTACCTACTATACCTTTTCTCTCTTACAATCTCCCTCAACTATTTTTTGAAATCTAAACATATATCATTGATGCTCTTTTGGGGATGATCAAGAGGGTAGTAATGTAGATTAGGAGCAAGGTATCCTTATTGAGGCTGGTTATAGGCACGAATAGGCTACCAAGAAGGTTGAAGTGGGGTGGGAGGGGGTAAATGTTATGATAAGGGTAGTACCCTACCATTCTAGGCTAAATTAGGGATGAACTAAGGGTGATATCATGATATTTATATGATAAATGTGGAGGCATGATAGTAGCATTTTCATGAAATGGGGGTGGAAAGACATATCTTTAAGTACTAAAACTACTTAAACCAATATACTTGATCTTTGGAGTCACCATGGTGTTGAATAAACTACCTAGATGGTAAGATGCACTTAATAACACACTAAAATCCTTCAATGGATGATGTAAAGTTCATTAAATTGTGTCCCACCAGGCATGCCATAAATTGTTGTCATTTGAAATGTGCACCCATGGATGTTCTGGGTGTGGGAGGTTTTGTTGTAGGGTATAGAGTGGGAATACCTTACATAGGGAATAAAAGCATTAAGTGATAAGCATGTAAGTGTCATCACTCACCTACATGTGTAGAGTATTGATTATCTCATTGTAATGATAGGAATATCCCCAAAGTGTAGGACACTCCTTGGATAAACCTTCAAAGTAGGTTGACTTCTTTCTATTCTAAGAACACCTAGTTTAGGACCAATGTGTAGACCTAAAGAGTAGAAAGGTAAATCTAATGTTAATATAAACCTAAACTTGACAAGGAAAATGGAGGGAGGAGGTAAGATATTTCATAAAATAAACATGTGGTGATGCACCAAAAATTGATCAAACACTCCCATTGCCTTGATGGACACACTACAAATATCTGAGAATAAGGTAATATCACATAGACTTCACTGTGGACACTCAAAATACATAATTATTTTGCATAAAGGTGTGTGAATGCAGTGTAGCATTGAGAGGGATAGAGGTTATCCATAGACAAGGCCTACACAGACCCGAATGCACATAGAATACAACTTGCAAGTGACTTCCAAGCTCCACATAGAGGTGTTGGGAATGGAAAATGATGAGAGGAGAGAACATTACCCACATACAAAGATAAAAAAACACAAATCACACATAGAGTGAAAGAATAATAGAGGGAGGTGAACTCAATTATCATTAAAATGTAAGGTCTAACCAACATATGTACTCTTAGAGGGAAAATTTTGGCAGTGTGAGGTCGCCTAAAAAATGTCAACCCTTTTACAATGAAAGACCCAGGATCTTATAGAGAATGAGAGGCCCATGGGTCATTAATTATAATCTTACCCACTATCAGGGCAATTATAATCATTAAATGTTGATGGGAGAAGCGGTTGAGATCTTTGTCAAAAGAGATTGTGTACCCATGATCTGACAACCTGATATCCACCTTTATATTTAATTTCATTATGACATGGTTCTTCTAGATGCTCAATTGGGCCCAACTACCTTTTTTACATATGATTAACATCTAAAAACCCACCTATATTCATTTTTAAATGTGGATTCATGTGGACTTTGTTTGGATTCTATGATGTTATCTATGTGTGCTAAGAGCTTGCATAAGAGAAAGGCATGTGTATTTTATAATTATCATAGTTTGATTAACCTATGTGTGTTATCTTTTCCTACTTCAAATTCTACATTATAGACACTAGTGCTTGAGTGTGCATTAGTTTTTCATTTAACCTACGTGCCTTGGTATTTAGATTTGTCCAATATAAGGGTGCACATTGAAGGTTGTGCAGAGAATAGGCTACGTAGTGAGATACAAGTTGGTGAAGGGTGTAGATGTAGAAGTAATCTACGGGGCTGATTTTAATTTAACACTTATATACCAAATCCCCATTGATAGTTCTTACAATTCTTTACTTCATACTCGGGGCTCATATCAATTTATAAAGTGGCATGTGCATAGCTTATATCACATCTTGAAATTTACAAGGGTATAAGGGTTAAAATCTATGATTTGGCATGTAACTTCCCTATTTATTCATGGGGAGGATTTTAAATATTGAAGCGTAATAATATTAAATATATTGAGCATGCTCTTCAAAATTTAGAGCCACTCCTTGCGTACTCTCTCCCATACTTGTCTGAAGACTAGGAAGTTTGCACATTTGAACCTACACATCATTTAGCTTGTGTGATGTAGGATCTCTATATGGGGTACACATTATGGAATTATCATGGGCATGAATTGGAACTTAGTTGATGTGCAAATCTGCATTGATCACTTTAAACATGGGCACATATGGGAACTATCTGCATATAGGTTTATTTTAATAAATTCAATAATTCATAGGTGCACAAGCCTTTTGTAGGATCCTGGTGAGTTTTGTGTAATCTATGGGTGACTTAGAAAATCAATAGATACTTTAGGAGATTTTTATTAATGCATAAGTGGAGTTGGACCTTGTGAATTAGCATGTAGGTGAGGAACCTAATACTAAAGTTATTTATTTTATAAGTAAGATAGATATACAATAGTGTTAAAACATAATAAGATATAATGGCCCTAATATTCATAGTTAGCTAATGAATTTGGGTAAAGGTGTGCAAAAATAAAAAGAGATGTAGAAGAGGGAGTGGGAACCTTAGGGTAAAAGGAAACATGATGTCATGGCATAATGAATGTGGTAGTAGGAATATATAATCATGACATTATCTCTCATAAATCACCATGAATAGACTCACCTAATCCTAATTTACTCCTTAGGACATACAATAAAGGACATTAATGCACTGATGAATCCTAAAAAATAAAGTGTTGGTAAATGAAAATAAGGTACATGTGTCTCACCAAAAACTAATCATAAATCACAATATTTTAATTCAAGATGGTGATTTTGGGAAATAAAATAGTACCACTACTCTAATAAGTAAGTGATGTAAAAATTGTTTCTAAATATGAGATAAATAAAGCAAATCAATGAGTATATGTTCCTTTACATACCTATCTAGATGTAAGAATCATACTAGTAAAAGGCTCTAAAGAGTATTGATATGGGTCAGTAGGCCTATAAAATAAATGATTTTTCAAAAAATATCTAAAAGTATTATGTTAGTACCATAAAATTACTTACAACTCTATAATTATAGATCTTATTCTAGTTCATCAATAGGAGGTACAATTGAAAAGATATGGAAAATATACAGAATCTAAGAGATAATTTTTAAAGTTATAATTTTGATTTGGAATGTATACATAGGGGATATGTCCATTCATTTCTATATATTTGAGATTTATGAGCTCTATGGAAACCCTTTTTAGTGTAGAGAGAGGCAAAAGTGAGAGGGTGTAAAATAAAATGCAAATAAACACCACTATGACAAGTTTTGGCAATAATCAAGGTAATTTTTGCATTCAAATATGGGATGTGTAGATAGGGTAGATTAGTGTTTAATATATTTGTGGTTCAGGGGTAAAATATCACATGAAAAATAAGATAAAATGAAGGCACAATCTGTAATAATGTTTAAACTTTTTTTTTTTTTTTTTGTGTATCTATACAAGTATAAAACTTTTAACTATTGAGATTGTATATAGTAATAATACACAAATCTCAAAATAAATGGAAAAATGTGGTTAATTTTTTTAATTTTTGTAAATATAAATAAATTAAGGGGATTTGGATATTTAGTGTGTTTTCCATTTTGTGCAGGTTATAGATAGTATGTAGGTGATATGAAGGGATGAAAATCATATTAAAAGTCACTTAATTATATAACTAGGCATATAAATGCACCTAGATGAATCCATTAGTCTATGGATGCCTATGCCATATGATAACATTTGTATTCTTTGAAAAATAATTAGCACATGCCACTAAAACTACTTGTAATTTATCTTTGTGTGTGATAACAAGAGTTAGTTACGTGTGTAGTATCTAAATACTTGTCTCCTCTTTAAAAACCTAGGTCCAATTTTGAAACTAGGTTTAGGCTTGAAAAAGGGAAGAACATTGGTTTATGTTAACCCCAAACACTCTCAAATGAATGGATGAGTTTTTTGCCTATCTAATACTTTGAAAAGGGAAGTAAAACTGCATGTTGTTCTCCTTGTTAGTTGAATGTATGTAATGGTTCTCCTTTAATGAATGCAACTTGTATTCTAGATTTCAACACTTAAAAAATGGATTAATTCACTTGGCTTAGGTGTTTCAAACTTGGCTTACGTAGGGAATTCCTCACAATGTGCAAGTTATTTCCTATGAGTGATATATTTTTTTATAGATATGGAATAATATTATACCTATTATGTATTTATATTATATTTGGGTACTTTCTCACACCATTGACATGCAAAATATATGGGTTGACATAGCGATAATTTGAATTTCTAAAGAATAAGTGTTACTTGGTTGAGGGATGAGTTAATAAGAGTTGGACACTTTTAAAATTAGTCATGTGTTTAAGTTTGATAGACTCATCTAAAATTCAAGAATACTAATTTGATGATCTAGAGACAGTCTAAGTATTATTTTTAACAAGTTAAACAAAGACTATGTAATTATTTTAGTTGACTGGTAGAAAATCAAAAAGGTTAGACACATGGAAAACATGCAGATGTGAGATAATAGGGTGAAAAATACATATTTGAACCCACAAGTCATGTAAGGTGAAATTATATAAAGACTAACATTCCAAATGTCTAATTCCAAACTTTAGTATCTATTTTTTTTTCGTTTTTATTCTATTATTTAAATAAAAAACAATGCTAGAGTAAAAGGATAATGAGATGTATCTAAGTATGTACAACACACTTTATCTATGAGAGTGCTCTAAGTGTGTAAATTTCTCCATACAAACCTACAATGAATATGTAATAATCAATGTCTATATATTAAAATAAAATCTGAAATTAAGATGAAACTTTGAAACTTAAAGAGCAAAGAATGAATACACTTGTAAATGGGTGAACCATGTTTCCATGTGATGTTGCTGGAGATGATGTTTCATGATAAAGCATTGGAGATATATGATTCTTATTGAAACATTGGATATCTATGCTTCTTACTAAAGTATTAGAGAAGTGGGATTCCTAATGAATCACTTAGATAATTGGGGGTGATCTTACCCCAATGGATAAGTGTTAGGTTATTGAGAGACATTAAACCTAAACCTCACTACTCATTTAACTGAACTTGAACCTGGGGATGAAATGGGGAGCCTATATTAAGCTCATTTAAGGTGAATGAACAACTGCATACAAACTTATAGATCTAATATGTAATCTTTTGTACCATCAATTTCATATCAATGCCATGATATTAAATAGAAAACTATAATAATGTGCATATGAATAATGTTTGTGCCACATAATCTGATCCCATTAGTGCCAACATAGAAAATTGTAATAGTGGTCACATGAATAATTTTTATACATCATAATTTAATCCAATCTATGCCAACATATAAAACTTTAATAGAGGACACATAAATAATTTTCATGCACCCAAGTTGATCCAACCATTGACAACATGATATAAAATGCTATACATTTATATTTCATTATGTCTTGAATTTGAAATATCTAGAAACTTGTAATTTTTGTTGTTGAATTTTTTTTGCATATGCATTGTATATGCCCCAAAATATATCTCAATTCATAAGTATTTGCCCCATAATTATAACCATACTAATATTTAAAACAATCCCATGAACTCTTTGAATCATGTAATTTTTCCCTTTTTTGTATAGAGGATTAAATCTCTATGACAATCCCACTAGTATTTCCCTCCTTTTGAGGTGAGAGATGTAGCCTACAAATTTATCATCTCAAAATAAAAGATTTAACTGCATTATTTCATGTATAAAGATGTAATCATTTAAAATCATATGCTAACATGTGGAGAATATGTCATCATACTAATGTATATGTCATCAAATAATATATGAAACATGTAGTGTAAGGCATACAAGTGTCATGTTAATATATATATAATAATTAGGCATGTAGTAGTAACCATCAATTATTTAAGCATGGAATAATGAAGTACACAAGAAGGTGCATGATATGGATAATAAAAAAACACACAAGAAATAAAGTGTGTGATATGAAACAGGGCACCACAAACTCATAAAACTTGAAAAAAAAATCCTATATTTTTTTATTGATTAGCACACAATGTCATGGACATGACACACATAATGAAACACATATAATAACACTCAGTGTCACATAAGGAAATCATCACACACAATGTAAAATAAAATGTCACACAAAGAAAGAGGCCAAATAAAAAATTATGTAATGAAAACTCAATCAAACTAAATATGTAAAATAAGGAAAGGGCCTAAATAAAGAGGTAGACAATGATACACTTAATCAATTAATAACAAAATAGAAGGAAAGGGATCAAATATAGGGGAATATAATGGTACACTCAATCAAAAAAATCTCATAAGGAGGTAGGAACCACATAAAATATAATCAATGATTACCGTATGTAAATTGAAATGGTGATAATGAAGCATAGAAAAGTCAAACTCATCTACACTATCCATCTATGTCAATATCACAATATATTAAAGTAGAATAACCATGAAATGTAACATTGTAATGAATATAAGAAAGAGCAAACCATGTTTAAGTAATCAATGTAGCTCAACATGATAGGAAAGGTCATATAAAGACATAACGTGTAACATTTTAACTTGTGAAATGAGATTCCCTTAGCATTGGAATGGCATGTAGGTATATTAATATTATATATCTATATATCATGTATAACATGTATGTCTTGCGTCTCACTCACATATACAGTCAAATGCATGTGCATATGAAAAATGATATATATTCTACTAAACATATGATAAATAACATAAATGAATAATGTAACTTACAAAAATGCCATGCTTAGGTATTGATTTTAGATTTTTTAAATATTATGATTCTTTTATATTTTTAAATTTTTTGCTAAGGTAAAAAAATTCTAACAAATTATCCCATCAATGAGATGATCATATGAAGGTCCTATATCAAAAATGGGAATGGTCACCTGTCATGAGTGAATAGTAGCATATGTATTTGTACTTGAATCTAAAAAATGATCATGTGTTATAATGTAACTTTCATCATCAACATGACTCATAAGATCTTGTGTATGATGATAAAATTTAGGGAGCATAGTATATTATGAAATCCAATGTGTAATCAACGAAACATGTGTCATTGTTTGTTGTGGAACATAGGGAACTGTTTATAACATTAGATTAGTGTGTGATAGAGTAGATAATGGTCTTTTTGAGTCTTGAATAGATTTTAGATGTAATGGGTGTTGATGCAATGGTCATCCAAAAAATTCAACTACCTTCTTATGAACTTTCTACATAGAATGAACCTGCATAAGTTGTATAATTGAATTCATAGAATGAACTTGAATAAATTGAATAACTGACTATAGTGGTAGTGGGGGTAGAAAAGGACATGCCTTTGGCTTAATAGGAAATTCATATGAAATAATTGAAACTATGACCACCATATTGCCATGTATATACTTAACATATATATGTAATGAAGATGGTACCTAATAGGGCTTATGTATCCAAGGGTGTCTTAACAAAATTCCAAATACCCATTTATTCAGTAATAGAAATAATAAATAGCGACTAATGCAAGGCCTAATATATTTTTTGCCATAAATTCCTTTTAATATCCTTGTTTTACTCATAAAATACTCATGTATATCCAATAATATGAATAAGTGTCATTGCAAAAAAAATTGAAATTGAACCATTATCCAGCATGACACTATGTATAGATTTAAAATAAATGTATGCTCATATAGATAGTGATGTATAAGTAGGTTAATCATCCAAAATATCAATGTCATAAAATTAAATTTTAAGTCTCTATACATATGTGATTGTAATTATACTAATAATATCATTAAGGTTGATGATATGTTGAATGAGGAGGATGTGCATTTTAAGTCATATGCACCTCAGAAATATCCTTTGGTTCTACTGCCACATGATTTGGAAAGGGATCAAAAAATATTTTCAATATTTTTATTCCCATTTTTTAATGGTCCTGAATCATTCATGTGTGTGTTAAGCTTAATAATATTATCATCAATGAGATATTGGATCTTATGTCTTAGTTTGAAACATCTATTTGAAAAATTCCTTGTGCAAATATGGTAATCACAATATTCACTATCATGTATTTTAGGTAAAGTCTAAGTCACATAAACCTCCTTAGGTGGAGGGAGAGATATAAGGTTACACTCAAGTAAAATATGTAAAATATTATGAGGAGGCTCAATTAATCATGAAAATTATCCCCTCTATTAATTAGACAAGACAAACCAATTAGTAAGTTATGAGACTGCATTAACAATTTGTTTTCCTCATTATTATCATCATTATATTTAACCTTGTAATTTATTCACTTTGAAACTTATTATTATCATTTAAGCACATATTTTATCTTTTCAAAACTATGAGCTTAACTTATCAATCTCTAATTGTATGGCATAACTCGTCAAATGAATTGAATTTATTAAACAAAATAGACTCATTAAGAGGGGTAAGTAAAATTTTCTTGAGTATATCTTAAAACTCATTGTTTTCCATTGTATTTTTCATATTATAGATCAAGTTTGTATACCAAATCACATAATCACTGATTGGTTTATTGGATCCTTTCTTAAGTTTTCCAATTTGTGTATAAGATATTTTTTCACTAATATCGATTGAAAAATGTGATAAAAACTAATAATATAAAGGAATGAATGCCTTAACTAATTGTAATGGGAGGTTAAATAACAAATTAAAATCATATTCTTTAAGGCTTCTCTAAAATAAATTAGTCAACAATCTATCATTGGAGGCATAGTAGAAATATGTTGTGTGGAAAGCCCTTAGGTATTTCTTTAGATCATCTTTATCATAATATAATGTAAGTGTTATCACTTGGATTTAAACCCATTCAGGACATGAAAAGATATCCTCATCAAATTTTCATAATTAAATAACCTCTAGGCTTGTGGGAAGCCTAAGGAATGAGGTGAATCTCTAGATAGGGCTAGTTCCCTTGATGTACCACTTTGGATTGTAACTACTACTAAACCTAGGGGGTGAAAAGGGAGAAAGATAATTAAAAAAAACTAATATAAGGAATGTGATACAAAAAATAACATGATTAAATCCAACCATATGCATATTACACTTGAAATCAAAGCATAAACTGAAAATACACTTCTCCAATCTTCATCTTCTCACATCAATGCTACATTATGAGGTTATAAATGTATATGCAAATATAGGAGGAATAGATAAGAAGAATATGAGGGAATTAATGAATATAATAACTCACTTAAACCATGAAAATATCTTGAAACACTTCATATGCCCTGCAAGAAGAGGCTGCAAATAGGTGAAAGAATGGAACAACATGCTAAGGAATCCATAGTTTTTACTAAGCAAGATTCATCATCAAATTGAACACACTAAAAATAGTAATAGAGGAGGTAAAAATTATTTTTATTAATAATAAAAATGTATAAGTTTTATTAGGGTTTCACCATACTCATGTGGAGCATCTAATACAATGCCAAAATGGCTAATCCTTATTGAACTTGAGAGAGGGAGGAGAAGAGAGAAGTCCAAGGGTCACAAGGACACTTGTCAAGATGAGAAAATTAGTTAATTCTGAATTTTAAGAGGGTATTATATTAAACATGCAATTCTAATAAGTACAAATGTCAATCCAAGTCATAAACTTCATGAAAAATGGCAAAAAACTCTTCATTCTAGTTCAAAAAACTGCCTTCATGATTGGCACTGTTTGAATACCTCATAACTGAGAAAGACCAAGTATTTTGATTGGGATTAAGTGAAATGACATAAATATTTCCTATTAATTAAATGGTTATAGGCCTAGTATTTTGGAATCAATTGAAAACGAGATATCATCATCTGTTGTCTAGAAAATTGCTCTTCCATGCACCCTGCACACTTGGCTTCCAAAAAGAGATAAATTTCTCATGAAAATCCATAAAATTTAGTTAATGACATGTTTAAATTCCATATATGTCCTTATAAACATTAAAGACACCTTAAAAGGCCATCTACTTGAAGTTTCCACATGTCGCCCTTGCTTGTCCATTATGCTAGTTTTGATTGGTTGAGTTGAAGCACCTAATTTAGACACTTAAGAGATGTTTCAAGGATTGAGAGTGATATGGAGATTTATCTTAAGTCTTAATATTTCCATCCATGTTATTTTCATCTCTTGAAACCTCCTACAACCTAAAAAACATGTAAAATAGTGAGAAAAACCATTTTTTCCCCCCATCCGTATAGGTCCATACAACTAGTTGACATGTGAAGTAGTTTGAGATAGTCATTTCCAAGGTACAATAAGTTTCATAACCAAAATTTTCCATTTTAATGCATTTCCAACTCTATTTTCATAATCGGGTCTCTAACAAGGGTTTTAGACCTATTTTTGGTCTTAAGCATTGTTCATAAAGTTTAGACATTCAAATTTAAAACTAATGCCACAAATTATTTTCTATGGAAATCCTATGAACTTCTATAGTCTCCATGAAAATTATCATGAAAAGTGTTAGCATTCAAATTTATCCTATCGAGTTTGTTTTCACCATTTTACACAAGTCTAAGTGGGTTTAAGCTCAAAAATGGCTCCCCTGATGCTTTATCTACAATTCAAAAGTTCTAACACCTATGTATATACCCAAAAATCATGTTAAAATTATTTATAAATATCACTAAGATCTATATGTGCAAGTGACATCTCATTTGAACTCTAGGCCCAATTGTGAGTATTAGACCTACCTACAACTCTAGCCAATTAGACCACTTTGTTGCATTTCCTCCCTTTGATTTTTATTCCCCATGATTTCTTGGGTGTTTTTTATCTCTCCAAACCTTATTTAAGGGTCTGTACACCTTTTTTATTCATCTTTTGTCATTTTCCCTTAAATCTGCTAGGGTTTGCATTGAGGGGAGTACCCTCTGTCTGAGAAAAAATAGAGGGCACCACCTTTTTTTATCAAATAAATTTAAGATTTGAGAAGGTTATATAAGAGATGGATACCATATATACCAATTTTTATCCTCTGGTCAGGCTAGTAGACCTTCCAACTTTCCCAATCCTCAAGATGAACTGTGTAAAAGCTGGAGTGTGTAGGGTTTCTTCAAACTGACTATGTGTTGCTTACTAGAGGTTCTTTATTTACTTGTATCTCCACTATGAGGGATACCTTATGTAATCATGATCAATATGAAATTATTATATTTATTCTTATCATTTCCACTCCCTCTATACCTCTCACATACCTTGACTCAATCAAGACTAAGCTACCCTACCTGTCTTCCCTAACAATGAATACTATAGGTGGTTGTGCTTAGATGAGGCTTAACAATAGTGTATATGACCTATTTATCTATTAAAATATCATTTTACCAATTTTTTGGGCCCACTTTTTCACTTTTCATAGATTTTCTCATCATTTTGAATTCCTAACCTACTCACTATTTCTCATAGTCACTTAAAGTGGCTGTAGGTGCATATTTTCATATAAGGGATACCTATAATGGTGTTTGCTAGAGGTAATGAGTCCTTCCATAACCTTAAAACATATTTACCAATTATTTGAAATTTTTAATCTCCTTAATTGGATATATCATCACTTTGGAGGTTTAAATGCTAAAAAATAGTCATAGGCAGTTGACTGTGTGTCACTTGCAGAATAGGGGGGTCCACTTATAGGTGAACATTTGTGTTTTAGCTTTAGAAATGTGTTTGTAACTTCTCCTTAATCTCTTTGAATCCTTATACATCTGTATAGATCCATTTAATCATGAAGGTATGATCCAATTTCAACTTGGGTAAGGAGTCTCTTTGTAACTCAGAACTGTAAGTGGTTACTACCTATTCTTAGTGCATAAAATGACAAGTTTGAGCCATCAAGAAAACAATTTATACTAATATATTTCTCCTTAAACCTTGTGGGATTATTGTATTATATGTGTACCTAATAAAAAACACATCTATAGGATTCAAAAATTATTTTAACCCCATTTTATGAATCCATCAAAATGGCCCTAGGCCTCTATTTTTGTGCTTTTGGGGACAAGAGGCCTAAACACTACCATTTAAACTTTTAAAGTAATAGTTAGCTCTCTTTGTCAACCTATACCCTCAAGAGAATTTTCCATGATCTATTCAACACATCAAAACCTCAAGGATGGTTCCACCTTATGATTTAACTTTTCAGAATGATTCAATAACTTTTCTACTAAGGCCACCTGTAGGTGGGCAATTTGGTACATAGGTAGTGAGGGTGAATAGTTGGCCAACAAGCATAACTTGTGAGACTTAAATGAATTTATGCCTATCATAACACTTCCAAAATCAGCTTCACATTGTCAAGGATGTTAAACAATCCTCAACACCTCTATCTTATGTTGAATTTATCCATGAGAGCACCTATAGGTGCATTTTAATGGCAGAATATTGTGCATAGGCAGTGGATAGTGATATAGATAGTATATAAGAAATTCATGCTTGAGATTACTTTAAAAACTTAAAAAAATGTAAAAATAAAATCATTCCACTACAAAACAATTGAAACACCAATCATATCTCCTCTTTTATCATGGCATCCTTATGAGATCTTGAATATTCAAAGAGTTGTCTACATATGCATAGTGTATTGATTGCACCTATGAAACATTTATTGGAAAATGAGATTGAAGGGTTAGGGGGAATTAAGATAAAATTTATAACATGTAAATATACCTATAATAACCCCTTGAAACCATTTTCAAAGCATGAATATCTGGGAATGGTGAAAACAAGCCTGCCATCCCACATAAGACCAGTTTGCAAACCCAAGATGATTTTCTCATAAAATAAACTTTGATATTGAAAATAATAATTTAAAATTTTATATGGGAGATTTAAAATATTATATAACCAAAATCAGAATCTAAGTTGTATGGAATTTTCCAAGCAAGAGCAAAACCTATAGGGTGCACATATAAGTACGCAGATTTGCACAGTCAACTTATTAGAAATGGTTCATAAAGATCAGACCACCATTCCTTTAAAACCAAGTATAAAATGGAATATGACTGAGTTTATAATATTCCCTCAAGATCATTTTTCTTGAAACCCCTTATGCTGACCATACCAAGTACAAATCTATAGGTCACTTTTACTTGCCAAAAAAGGTGAAAAAGGGGCAAAACAGTTTTGGCCAAGAAATGACACTTAAATAGCAATTAAATAATGGAGATGAGTGTGGAGAATATTAATATTCACATTTAAACCTTTTATAAGTGGCACACTTACCAAGGGGGTCATACAAGTGTCATTTTTTTCTCTTTTTACTAGAAAACTACCTTTTCTTATGCATAACCTACCATATTTCAGTTGTGTCAATTGGTTAAGACTTATTACGACATATTTCATGTTAAATCACCAATTAGGACCTTATTATTTCCAAAAATACTTGTACAAATCATTAAATGTACCTTTTGACCTCAAAATGATCCAAATTTGATAAATGGACATAAAACTAATTGACCAAAGCCAATATAACATTAATTAACATCAATTGAACTATGATAAACCCCATGAAACTCATATTATACCCCTTACAGACCTATAAAGTTTATTTCTTACCGATAGGTGCCCCAATTTGACTAAAAAGTTAAATTTGGTCAACACATTGGTGACTCATATGGGTAGTATGCCTGTTATACTAACTAGACCAATAGCCTTATTAGTCCATTGGGCTTAGGATTCATCTAAATATAAGACAAAGAAGGAGACATTTGACCATTGACCATTGATGAAGACAAGACCACTGATGACTACCTCAACCACACAAAGCAAAAGACACACACAACAAGGAAAACAAACACACACATGTGCTCAAAGCACTTAGGGGAATTAGAGAACAATCTATTATATATAACTAAAAACATAAAAATAACTTACTCCTAGATCAAAGGGGAAGTTTGAAACTCTTCTTTCATTATGAGATGGGGGATTTTGTGAGACATGTAGCCTTTTGGTCTCTAGCATTGATGCCTCCAACTCTTTCAAAATGTTTCAATGAGAACCAAGCACATGCAAATAAATTGTCTAAGGAAATGAACTCTTTTTTCACCCAAATAGACTCAAATTTGTCATGTGGATCCTCCATTATGACCCATAATGGTGATTCAACAAGGCATACCTTATTGTCTTCTATAGTGCTCTCAACAAGATTGGGCTTCCTCTTAGCTAAAATTTCTTCTAGATCATCAAGGAGATTTGTAAATTCTTCCCAATCTTGGTCATTATCCTCTATGGAAGATTCTTTATTTACCTTGTCATACATTTGGCCCTCAACTTGGTAAAGTTCCTCCAGCTCTTGAAAGAGCTCCATTTTCAGCTACCAATCATCTTTGTCTTCTTCATCCTTTAGAACCACTACCTCTTCAATCTTGAAATGGTCATCCACAACCTCATGATTAGACATGGAGTGTTCTTCATGTAGCTATTTCTTCAAATCTTGGGCACATTCCTCATGGATACACATCCCCTCAAATATGGAGGCAAGAGCTTATGAATTGTATTTTTATTCACCAAGGGGAGTCCCTATGGTGATCTCTTCCTCATAATTACTCATGATGTCTTCTTAATCATCCATGAATTGAGATTTTTCATCTTCACTTACTCTTATCAAGATAGGCCCTTCTTCCAAGATTTCCTTTTTGCCACATAAAAAGCATTCTTTGTTATCAACCAAACAAGGAGATTCAACATAAGAACCTACTTATTCTTCATCACTTAAGACATTTTGAGGGATTCCCAATTGAACCTCAGCTATCATAATCTAATCTTGTTTGTCAAGGGCTACAAGGTCTTTAACTTCCTTCATGGTGATGCCAAGACTAGGCATACTGAAATTTGGTGACTTAGCCCACTAAGGTTGCCAAGGAGTTACATTATCTTCAAGTAAGAGTTCTAAATTTTCTTCAACATATACTCTTATTTAGGTTCCCACACCATAGGTCCATCAAGGCAAAGGGTGATGGGATGAGTACAAAAGTAACTAGTTGGTGGAGGTGGGACATAGGGCTCAAAATCAGATTAAGAGGCTATTTGGGAAGATCTTGAAGAAGGGGAGATGGGGTGTGTTTAGGCATAGGATATTCTTTTGGTTCTAAACCTTCCGTCACACCTTGACTTAGAAATTTCATTTTTGCTTCTAACTCCTCTATTTGCTTCGCTAGGTTCTCTTGGAAATTTTTTTTATTGAAGGTCATAGGAATCATCATGAGCACATGGAATGCATGAGGGCTGCCATGTAACACAAGAATCTTCTTGAAGAAGGGTGGGATGGAATTGTAAAGGATCAATTCCATTCTCCACTTCACACTTTTTGACAATGTTTCTATCTTCCTTCTTTTCCCATGACTCTACTATCTTGCTCCATCTTAGGATATTAGGATTAGAAGACTTATCTTGAGGAAGGATGGGAGGAGTTTATATAGGATCAAGAGTCTTGTCAGATTCACATTATTTAACAAGACTTTTATTCTCCTTTTTTTCCCATGACTCCAATATCTTATTCCATCTTAGAATGTTAGGATTTGAAGTCTCCTTTTGATGTGGTGGGGATGAAATGTGAGAGGGAAATGAGGGATTGGACTCCACCTCCTTTTTTTCTAATATGGACTACTACATATGCATATTAGCCAACTCAATCTACCTATCAATATTAGCTTCAAACACAAGATTTCTCTTTCCAAATCTCTCCTTCAATTGATTGGGAAAGGATGACTTTGATAGGCTTGAATTGGCTCATTAGTAGGGGTCATGTATGGCTGATAGAAAACTTGGGGAAGTGGGTATGAATGTTGATAGACCTGGTAAGGTTGCCTCTCATGAGTTCTTAGCTTATATTCCAAGGATGTAATCAAACCACTCACATCTAGCATCTCATTTGTAAACCTTTGCCAATTGGCTCCTTCAATAGGTGTCCACTCTCTCTGGACTAGATCTAATGCATTTCTCACTTGATGTAAGGAATGATTAGGAATATTTTGCCCACATCCCCTTTGAGTATCAAGATCTAGCATATACTTCTCATACCCCAAAAGAGTTTGTTTGAAGGTGGAAATGGATTGAGTTGAGAATTAACTAGGTTGACTAGGAGGAACAAGACATTGAGAAGGTTGGCTATATGACTGGTAAGAATCATGTATGGGCTAGATACGATCATATTAAGGCTGAAAATAGCCATATTGGGGCTGATACACTTTATGATAGGGTTGGTTAATAACTTGCTCATATTGATAGGGAATGCCATAAGCTTGGAAAGTCTCACCAACTTATGTGAAATTGTACTCAACACCAAGGCCAACCATGAAATTTCATTAGAAAATAAGAACATAAAAGAAAATATTACAAAAAATATTTAAAGGATCACCTAGGTTTCTTGACCAGATGATATAGCTTCAAAGTCACCATTGATGCTTGAATAGATGCCTTCAAAGGCTAATTGTTGAGAGACAACACCAAAGATCTCTCAAATTCTTAGACCAAGAGTTCCATCGAGCATGCCCAAAATTGTAGTCACTTGTATTTTCACCATTTGAGGAGATGTAAAGCTCTCCTAATATAAATGACATAATGGAATCACCTCTAGGCTTGTGGGTAGCCTAAGGAATGAGGTGAAGCTAGTTCCCTTGATGTACCACTTTGGATTGTAACTACTACTAAAATTGGGGGGATAAAAAGGGAGAAGGATAAATAAAATCAAACTAATATAAGGAAGGTGATAAACTAAATAACATGATGATATCCAACCATATTCATATTACACTTGAAATCAAAGGACAAACTAAAAATACACTTCTCCAATCTTCATCTTCTCACATCAATGCTACATTATGAGGTTATGGATGAATTTGAAAAGCTAGAAGGACTAGAAAAGAGGCCTATGAGGGAACTAATGAATATAATAACTCACTTAAACCATGAACATCTCCTAAAACACCTCACATGCCCTACAAGAAGAGGCTACAAATAGGTGAAAGAATGGAACAACATGCTAAGAAATCCATAGTTTTCACTAAGAAAGATTCATCATCCAATTGAAAAAAACTAAGAATAGTCATATAGGAGGTAAAAATCATTTTTATTATTGATCAAAAGGTATAAATTTGAGTAGGGCTTCACCATACTCAGGTGGAACATCCAATATAATGCTAAAATGTATAGTTCTTATAGAACTTGAGAGAGGGAGGAGAAGAGAGAAGTCCAAGGGTCACAAACACACTTGTCAAGCTAATAAAATAAGTTAATTTTTCATGTTAAGATGGTATGGAATTAACCATGCAAGGCCAAGAATTAAAAATGTCAATCCAAGTCATAAACTTCATGAAAAGAGGCAAGAACCTCCTCATTTTGGCTCAGAAAAACTGCCTTCATGATTATCCTATTTGAATACCTCATAACTGATTAGTACCAGGTATGATGATTTGGATGAAGTGTAAGGAAATCAATAATTCCTCTTCATGAAATGGTTGTAGGCCTGGTCTATTGGAATCAATTGGAAAGGAGATAACATCATTTGTTAACTAGAAAACTACTCTTCCATGCATCCTACACACTTGGCTTCCAAAAAGAGATAAATTTCTCATGAAAATCCATAAAATTTAGTGAATGATATGTGTCAAGTCCCTCTATGGGCTTAGAAACATTAAATACACCTTATAAGTCCATTTACTTGAAGTTTCCATGTCTCCCTTGCTTGTCTATTATGCTAGTTTTGAATGGCTAAGTTAAAGCACCTAGTTTGGATACTTAGGAGATTTTTCAAGGCATGATAGTGATATGGAGAGTTATATTAAGTCTTCATATTTACATACATGTTATTTGCATCTTTTGAAATCCCCTACAACTTATAAAACAAAAAAAATAAGAAAAACCTTATTTTTCTCCCCATCCATATAGATCCATACAGCTATTTTACATGTGAAGCATCTTGAGGGAGTCTTTTCCAAGGTCCAATAAGTTTCATAACTAAACTAATACATTATAATTCATTTCTAACTCCATTTTCCCAATTGGGTCTCTCAAGGGTTTTAGACCTAGTTTTGGTCTTAAGCATTGTTCATAAATTTTAGACATTCAACTTTCAAAATAATGCCACAAGGTATTTTATATGGACCTCCTCTAACTCCTCTAAACTTCTCTAGTCTCCATGCAAATAATCATGAAAGGTGTGAGCATTCAAAGTTCTCCTACCAAGTTTGTTTTCACCTTTTTACACAAGTTTGAGTGGTTTTGAGCTCAAAAATGGCTCTCTTGATGCTTTATATACACTTAAAAAGTTATAAAACCTCTATATGCACATAAAAATTCATGTTAAAATGAGTTATAAATCTCACTAAGAGCTAGAGGTGGAAGTGACATCTCATTTGAATTTTAGGCCTAACTGTGCCTAGTAGACCTGCCTACAACTCTAGCCACCTAGACCACTTTATTGCATTTCCTCCCTTTAATTTTGATTCCCCATGATTTATTAGGTTTTTTTAAATCTTTTCCAACCTTATTAAATGGTATATACACCTTTTGGCTTCATATTTTGTCATTTTCCCTCAAATTTGCTAGGGTTTGCATTGAGGGGAGTGCCCTCTATCTGAGATAAAACAAAGGGCACCCCCTTTATTTTATCAAACAAGTTGAAGATTTTAGAGGGTTATATAAGATATGGAGACCCTAAATACCAATTTTTATCCTATGGTTAGGTCATTAGACCTTTCAAATCTCCCAATCCTCAAGATGAACTATGCAAAAGGTGGAGTGTGTAGGGTTTCTTCAAATTGACTATGCTGCTTGCTAGATGTTCTTTCTTTTCTTGTATCTCTAATATGAGGGATCCCTTAGGTATAACAATAAATATTAAAGTTTTATATTTCCTATTATCATTTCCACTCCTTATATACATCTCACATACCTTGACTCAGTCAAGACTGAGTTACCCTGCTTGTCTTCCCTTACAGTGAATCCTATAGGTGGTTGTGTCTGGATGAGGATTGAAAATAGTGTATATGACCTATTTATCTCCTACAAGATAATTTGACCAATTTTTTTGGACCAATTTTTCACTTTTATTATCTTTTTTCATCATTGTTAATCCTAAACCTACTCATTATTTCTCACAGTCACTTTAAGTGGTTGTAGGTGCATATTTTTAGATAAGGGATACCTAAAGTGGTGTTTGATAGATGTCATGAGTCCTTCCATAACCTTATAAGATCTTTACCAATGATTTTAAATTTTTCATATCCATTACTTTTCTATATCATCACTTTGGAGGTTGAAATTCTCAAAAATAGTCATAGGCAGTTGACTTTGTGTCACTTGCAGAATAGGGGAGTCCACTTGTAGGTGAAGATTTGTGTTTTAGCTTTAGAAAGGTGTTTGTAACTTATCCTTAGTATCTTTAAATCCTTATACATCTGTATAGATCCATTTAATCATGAATTTATGAGCTTATTTCAACTTGGGTAAGGAGTCTCTTTGTAACTCAAAACTGTAAGTGGTTACTACCTATTCTCAATGCATAAAATGACAAGTTTGAGCTATCAAGAAAACAATTTCTACTAATCCCCTGCTCCTCAAACCTTGTGGAGATATTTTATTATATGGTGACCTAAAAAAAAACACATGTAGAGTCTTCAAAACTTATTTTAATCCTATTTTATGAATCCATCAAAATGGCCCTAGGCCTCTATTTTGTGCTTTTGGGGACAAGAGGCCTAAACACTGCCATTTGAACTTTTGAAGTGATTGTCAACTCTCTTTGTCAACCTAGACCCTCAAGAGAATTTTACATGATCTCATAAAAACATAAAAAAATCAATGAGGTTTCCACCTTATTATTTAAATTTTCAAAATGATTCAATAACTTTTCTACTAAGGCCACCTGTAGGTGGGTAATCTAGTACACAGGTAGTGAGGGTGAATAGTTGGTAGTAAGGATAACTCATGAGACTTAAATTAATTTATGCCTATAGTAACACCTCCAAAATCAACTTAAAATTTTCAACGATGTGAAACAATCCTAAATACCTCTCTATTATCTTGAATTTATCCAAGAGAGCACCTATAGATGCATTTTAATGGCAGAAATTGTGTGCATACATAGTGGATAGTGATATAGACAATATATAAGAAATACATAGTTGAGATTCCTTTAAAAACTTCACCAAATGTAAAAATACAATACGTCCACTCTAAAACACTTGAAACACCAATCATATCTCCTCTTTTATCATGGCATCCTTCTGAGAACCTGAATATTCAAAGAGTTATCTGCATATGCATAGTGTATTGACTGCACCTATGGAACATTTCTTGGAAAAAGAGATTGAAGGGTTATGGGGAGTTAAGAGAACATTTATAAAATTTAAATATACATATCACAACCCCTTGAAATCATTATCAAAGCATGAATATCTAGGAATGGTGAAAATAGGTTTGTCATCCCACATAAGACCAGTCTGCAAACCCAAGATGATTTGCTCATCAAATCAACTTGAAAATTTAAAATAAGCATGTAAAAAATTATATATTATATTCAAAATTCATTATAATAAATATCAAAAGTTTATTCATATGGAATTTTCCAAACAGGAGCAAAACCTGTAGGGTGCACAAATAAGTAGGTAGATTTACATAGTCAACTTGTTAGCAATGGTTCATAAAGCTCAAACCACCATTCCTTTGAAACCAAGTATAAAATAGAATATTTTTGATTTTTGAATATTCCGTCAAGATAATTTTTATTTAAACCCCTTGTTCTAACCGTACCAAGTACAAATTTATATGTCACTTTTGCTTGCCAAGAATGGTGAAAAAGGGGTAGAATGGTTTTGGCCAAGAAATGACACTTTCAGATCAATTCAAGCATGGAGATGAGCTTGTGTAATATTAAGAGTCACATTTCAATCTTTTACAAGTGTCACACTTCCCAAGGAGGCTGTATAAGTTATATTTTCTTCTCTTTTTACTAGAAAATTACCTTTTCTTCTACATAACCTACCATATTTTAGTTGTGTTAGTTGTTTAATACTTTTTAGGACATATGTCACATGACATCACCCATTATTACCTTCACACTTCCAAATAAACCTATACAAAGTATTAAATTTACCTTTTTTGACCTCAAAATGACTTAAAAATGATAATTACATATAAAAACTAATTTAACAAAGAGAATATAACATTAATTGACATAAATTGAACTATAATACACCCCATGACACTCATATTACACCCCATATAGACCTATAAAGTTGATTTTTTACCTATAGGTGCCTCAATTTGACTAAAAAGTCAAATTTGGTCAATAGTGAGCTTAGGAGCTAATAATCCTATAGGTAAGGAATAAGATAAAATATTTTGGGCTAATGGATTATGAATCAAATCATTAAAATACATTGAATGACTCACTATACAATCACCTTTTTCTAATTGTAACACCTTAGACTACATAGGTATAACAGTCTACTTAAAGGGTCATGTAGTAGGAAAGGATGATTATGTAACATGAGTAGCAATCATAGGATGTAAATAAGATAGCTATGTAGGAATAAGCATATAAATCTAATGGAATCATTATTTTTATCCCACATTATGGGTGTGAATCACATGTGTAGTCAAAGGTGTAGACATGGGAATGCTAGCAATATTAGTAATCTGAACACCTATGGTGGAATCAATAACTCCAAAAGTTATATTAGTATCAATAAAGAGCTCATGTCTTTTTACTTAGATATGACAACCTTATCTTTTTGTGCATCTTCATTTTCTAAGATTAACTTTAGAACTTTATCCAAGTCACGAGTTTGTTGATGAATTAGATTTCAAAAATTATATAATGATTTAACTTTTATACTATTCACCCTATATACGTCATTAGGATGGAATATATCTTAGTTTTCATGATTATCTTAATTAGTATTATTTATATTAGGAAATTCATTATTAATAATTTGATCTTATGCTTATATGTATTCATTAACAATATTTGCATCAAAAGAATAAGAATAAAAAGAATGAACATTCATCTCATTTATTTTAACCATTTTAGATGGAGCTAAAGGAATCTAATTATATCAATATGGACACCATTTAATCTAGAACTTCATCTTATATGGACAAGGGAAATAGCCTTTTAGATGGCATGAAATGAAATCATAAAGATATGCATAAGGCTAGGGCTAAGGTGAAAAATATGTAATGCCTTAATGTATGTGGAAACAAGAAATTAGAACTGAAACTCTAAGACAAAAATATGAAACCCTAGAAAGAAGGATGAAACCCTAGAGGAAACCTAAGGTTTTTTATATGTTATATAAAAAATGTGGGTTTACATATATGTTTTACCTTATTTTTTATTTGTGTATCTAAACAATTATAACACTTTGAACTATTTAGATTGTATAAAGTGTATCAATAACACACAAATCTAAATCAGAAAGGTAAAATGTGATTTAACATTGGTACTTGCTATGAATATAAATAAGTAAAGGGGTTTTAGACATTGAGCATGTTTTTGTTCTATGTAAGTCTAAGACAATGTACAGGTGATAAGAAGGGATGGAAACTAAATCAAGGGTCACTTAAATCAAGAACTGGGTATGTGGATGTGCTTAGATGAAACCTTTAGTCTATGGATGCCTACACTAGATAACATAATTTATTTTCTATAGGATTTTTTTGTGTAGACTTTGTCTCTCTATTTCGATATAGGCCACCAGAATTTATTGTAATCCATCTCTATGTGTAATATCTTGGGATGGCTATGTGTTTGATATCCAAAAACATGTTGCATTCTCTTTGAAGATCTAGGTCCATTTTCCACACTAGTTTTAGACCTAAAAAAAGAGGAATAATAATGGGTTAATCTGACCCAAACCACTCCCAGTGAATGGTTGAGCACTTCCTACATGTCTAATACTCTAAAGAGGGAATTCAAACCATATGTAGTTATACTCATTAGGTGAATGTTTGTAACATGGTGTTATTTTAATTATTTCAATATGTAATATAGTTTTGACAGTTGAAAAATAGAAAAATTGATTTGGCTTAGATGCTTTAGACTTGGCTAGGGCTTTTCCTTTAAGGTGTTTTTATATTTGCATTGCTTACAAATGTTACTTAGAATGCATAAGTGATTTTTCATGAGTGATAGATGATTTACAAATAGGGAATAGGCTTTGACATATTGTCTATTTATATGGAACTCTTTGGGTTGTTTCTCATGCCACCAACATGTCAAACATATGGGCTGACCCATAAAAATGATTTCAATTTAAAAAATGACCAATTCTTGGTGAGAGGAAGAGTTCTGTTAGAGTAGGTTGTTTACCTTGCTTATTTCATGTTCACCTAAGTTATTTATGTTATTATTCCCACCCATTTATGTATGGATATTTTATTTATCTTATTTTATATATTATGAGATATTATAAATTTATCTCTTAGATAGTATGAGGATAATTTCTAGTTATTTCTATCCTTTAGGGATAGTTATATCTTAATCTTAGGTTTGATCTCTAGCTTGATTTCTTAGTTATGATTGATCACTTAGCTTGATATCTTAATTATGGTTGATCACTTAGCTTGATCTCTTGGTTAGAATTGATCTCCCTTGCCTATATATATACAAGGCTCATTCATTGTGTTTGATAGAAGTTTTGGAGATGCAATATATGATATAATTGCTCTTTGCAATCAATCTATAAGTTTATTATTTTAGATTATTATTATTATTATAAATGTGATGTTAATTTAATGTTTAATATCTTTTGGTTTGGAACATTTTGTTTTTCATTCCTTTCATGGTACCAGAGCCTTTAGGTGTTGTATACATCCATTTGTGAGTTTGCTACAAGGGCATTTATTTTATCTTATATATCTAGGTTTGGCAATAAGATCTCTATATTTTTTTATTAAAATCATATTATTTGGAGATTCATGGAGCAAATATGAGTTATCCATTGTATCTAAGGTGTCTGAGAAAGCCAGAGCTATTATTTACAGGTGTAGATTTACATTTTTCATCAAAAAAATGTCTTTTCTTATGTAAACTAATCTCTAACTATATAGAATCGCACCATAATGTTTCTGGATTTTTTGCACCTTTGTTTTAAATTTATAAATAATTTTTTATTTTTTATTTTTATTGAAAAATGAAAATTTTATCATAATTTTACTAACTATTATTGGAAATTAAAAAAATATAGTAGGAGATGATTGCCCAAGATTTTTTATTGTTTTTAATAAAAATAATATATTGTGGGCAGATTATTTTTCACATTTATAGGTTGGAAGATATTTGTGGTTCACTTCTGGTTCCCATGAGTGGATAGAAGGCTATGTTTCCTTTTTTTCACAATAATTTGATTTATGGTGCCATGTTTATTTATTTCACCCATTTATGATAAGAAATATGTATTAATTATATCTTTTGATTGACAACTAAAAATTGTGTGATATTTTTTTGAAAAGTATATTTTTTTAATATCATATCTATTGGTATCATTTATTTTATAAAATACACTAAATTATAAAGTGCTAAATTTTTGGGTTCTCATTATTTTTGTTAGGAGATGTTAAATTGTCAAGGGGGTTTTGTTTTTTCTAGAGATATATTCTTCCTAACTTTTTCCTTATTTTTTGATAATGGATTCTTACTTTGTTGAGCCTCTCAACACTTAAAATTAAATCACTTAGAAGATTAAAATAAAGATACACTTGTAGCTAAAAGGCTTGTGAAGAGTTGTTTTTGGCGATCACTTTACAGATGAGGAAGGTATTGTCTGGAATGCATCCATGAAAGATGAGGCTCTTTGCTTAATTAGCCTCCATATTTTAGACACTTTATAGTCCTATGTCACATGTGCCACATCACCCAAGGAAGTTTGGGACATATTTGTAGCCTTATTTTGGAAGGATACTGAGTCTTCTGGGTCTTTTGAACCCTCTTTTACTCCACCTCCTTTTATTCCACTTCTTTGTCCTCTTGTAAGTAAGAATCTATTTTTTGATGATGACATAGACATCATTTCTCTTGTTAGTGAGGACTTGTGTTTTGATGGTTGTTTATTTGAGGCACCTATTACTCCTCATAAAGTTTTTACTCCTATTATTCATTTCATTGATCAAGAGGACATGATTCTTGAGGATTTGGCACTTCCACCATTTATTTTAGATATCATGGATGAGACAGCATCACGACTTCCTAAATATGGATTTTATTATGCCACAAGTGTTGTTCCTTTATCACCTAATCCTCTTGTTTGTGAGGATATGTGTTTAGACAATGATTTTAATGAAGAACCTATTATTGTTACACATTATGATTTGGATCTTATTTTTAGTCCTACAACTATTATTGTTACTTGTTTTATTATGGATCCACTTGTTCACATGATTGGTTTCTTTGAGAGATATATTTTCATTTTTAGTTCTTGCACACTCGGCTCTATGGGCTATACCGATAGAGTTATTAATAGTGACTTATAAAGTATTGTATCAACTATTAGGCCTAGTCTTTGGCAAGGTCACCACAATATCAGTGTTTTTGTAGGTGATGTATCTTTGAGACATCATGATCACATACAATAGTTGGTTTTTCTTCTTACAGGGAGAAATCATAGTTTGTGTATATGAGACTATTTTGCCTCATATGGATATGGCTTCTTACATCCTTTCCATCTTTATAAGATATATAGTACTGATATGTGCATGGGGTGAAGGAAGTTGTCCTTAGGGGGATTCCATATGAAGTCCTTTCTTTTATCTCTTTTTTATGGGGAGTGTTTTCCTATGGGTTCTCTCTCTTTCTCCACTTTATGAGAGATTGCTTCATGGATATATTATACATGAGTACCTAATTAGGCCTTGTTATTGGGACTCATATTTTGGATATGCCACTTTATTTTTGGCCCCTAGATTCAATTGATAGGGGATGTTAGAGTAGGTTTTTTACCTTACTTAACTCATGTTCATCTAGGTGTTTTAATTTATTATTCTCACCTATTTATGTGTGGATATTTAATTTATATTATTTTAGATATTTTGAGATATTAAAATTTTATCTCTTATATATTATGGGGATAATTTCTATTTATTTCTATCCTTTAGGGATAGTTATCTCTTAGTCCTATGTTTGATCTCTAACTTAATCTCTTAGTTATGATTGATCATTTAGTTTGATATCTTAGTTATGATTGATCACTTAGCATGATTTTTTAGTTAGGATTGATCTTCCTTGCATATATGTACAAGGTTAATTGATTATGTTTGATAAAAGTTTTGGATATGTAGTATGTGATATAACTACTCTTTGCAATCAATCTATAAGTTTATTTTTTAGATTCTTATTGTTATGAATGTGATGTTATGCTAACACCTAAGATCTTGTGTCTTGGAACACTTTGTTTTTTTTTCCTTTTAAGTTTATTAGATTTGGATTCTTTCATAAGTCTGTAGGTGTCTGAGTTTGATAGACTCATCTAAAATGAAATATTACTAATCTCATGATCTAGAGATAGTCTAAGTATAATTTTGAATAGGTTAGACATGGACTAGGAAGTTATTGTAAGTGATTGATATAAAATCAAGGTCATACCCATGAAAAGAATGTAGATGTGAAATAAGGGTGGGTAATATCCATGTTTACACACAAGTCATGTAAGGTGAACTTAGGTCAAGGCCAACATTTTCAAGTGTCAAATTAAAAAAAAATAGTGTATACAAATAATAGTCACCAATAGTAATCATATTTAAAATATTATTAAAAATTAGCAAAGGAAATTAAAAATAAATAAATAGGTTAAAAATATAAAGGAACAAGAGACAAACGAGATGGAAATAGACACACCTAGGTAGTGTTCTAAGAATATGAGAATAGAAACAAGCTCTAGAAGTTGACAAATATGAAAGCTTATAAATTTGATTTGATCTACAAAAGGGACATAATCAATAGAACATCAATTTTAACCTTTAAAATTTGATAGACCACTAGTTATGACCCACTATACCTAATGATTATGTTCCTAATCTCTTATTATGTCTTATATTACTTTTTATGTTCTATAAATTTATGAGCATACATGCAAGGTGATAACAAATGTGTTGTGGCATTGATTCATTGAATTGGTGGTTAGAATGTATTAATTTTTCTACTCCTCTTATTTTAATAATTTTACATAATGTTTTATTAGAGTAATAACAATATTAAAGGTTAGATATAATGAGAAACATATTAAGGAGTTACAACTACATATCCCACATGATTGGAATTGGAGCCAATGTAGTTATAGTGTGTGTGAGTGTAATCCTAGCCTAAGTGGGATATTATACTTCACTTTATCTTATAAGATATTTAAGAACTAATACATGATCATTCACGCAATACTCCTTCTACATAGTATACAATAAATAAAACTTGAAAACTTCATTGAAAAGACTTGAAAATTAGAAATATAGAATTTATAGTGTGCATAATAATTGGTTTTTCTTAAAAATTACTATTGAAATTATTATGGGTAAAATTATATATATAATATTCTTAGGTTAGAATTAATAACCTATTAGCATGCAAGTTGACCAAAAAAAAGAGAGAAAACTGACAATCACGGGTTCACACATCCAAAATGGTAAGAGAATAGTAGAAAGACCAATTAAATAGAAAGGGACACAATCAACAAAATGTTGATTCTATTCTAGAGTAATAAATGATAAGAGACATAGATAAGAACATAAGAGGTATCCAAACATATGAAAAATATAGAGGAGAGATAAAAACAAGTTACAAGGAACATCATAAGACCACACAAAGAACAAAGGGGAGAAAGAAGACATAGGAAAAAGAGTCAATAAGACCATAACTTAAACCAATAAACCATATGAAAAATAGTCACTAAAAATAATTTAATAATAAACCCTATACCAAAATTATATGTCTACATAATTCCACACTTTGATGTGCATTTGCATGATGCATGCATGTATCAATGTAAAAAAATTAAAACATGTAGTTATACTCACCTTAGTAAATAAAGGATGAAGTATCCCAATTAGGGGATGGGTGTGATCCCACACTTTGATGTCTAAAACTATGGTGTACTTTCAACAAAATTAAAATTATAACAAGTAGTCAATGTTCTAGTAAATCAATGTAAATATAGTAATATGAAATAGAAAAAATAAAATAAAATCAACATAGGAATAAACACCTAGTGTTTTGTGAACCCTGATACCACTATTGGGTAATTCTTATGCTCTTTTTGGGGTAAGTAATAACTTATATAATATTTTCTCACAATTCAATTCTACTTATTTATTAGGGAAGTAAATATCTGGCCCTTAGCAGTCCATCTTGGTACTTATTTATTTGTCCTTGTTCTTCTTTGTAAATTTTTTGTATCTATAATAGGTCATATATCATTGGAAAATATGGTAGTATAAATATATAGATATATTCCCCAATTTGAGTTAAAATATTGGTATCTATTCTTACAAACCATTCATATCAAAAGGAAAACTCATGTGTATCACATCTTTTCATGTAATATAACCGAAGTGAATAAAGTATTTTATTAAAATATTTATAAACAAAATGTATGTAGTTATATAAAAATATCATTATGTAAACATTGATATTAATATATGAACCACGGGAGAATGAGGTCATAAAAAGTGAGGAAGAATAATATGCCCATTGTAGGTGGGAGGATAGATAGGCAACATGTCCATGTGAAACCATATAGAATATATAACATCATGTATATCTTGATTGATACAACCTCATATGAGGATGAATAGTGATGGGTAATTCATATGACCCAATATATCCTAGTGAAGGGGAATGAAGTTATACCCCATGTAAGCACATGGTGAGATATGTAAATGGATGTAGTGTGTGTGATAACCACCATGTGACTAGGTGTAAGTAGGATAATGTAGTGTCATGATAGAGAATAAATGTAATATTAAAAGGCACATGTGTACTAAGATCCATGTGCATAAGTTATGGATGATAAGATCTAAGAGATAAACAAGGTTACAATGCTACCAATGGAAAGGGGTGTGTGGGTGGGTGTGTGTGTGTGTGTATAATCAATAAAAATCATGAGATAGGTGTAGTGACATTATTATACCACTTGAGTAGAATAATGTCAATAGATCACAATATGATTGGAATATAGTAGCATATTTGAATAAATGATAATCCACTTTTAGGGGGAAATCTCCACAACCTTACAATAATAAAAAAATTCATAATGTGATCATCTAACACTAACTAATATCTCCTATATATACCTTAATTATGATATACAGACTCCCTAGAATGAATATATGACCAATATGAAGGTATACAAATTTTTATATGACTTATTTAAAGGTTATAATATCCACAATTCAACCATAAATATATAAATACATGTTATAGGTTAAGGGCATAGCATGTTCTACCCTTACAAAAAGTGTTGTGCTCAATGTTGAACATATGTGGATCCTTCTGTATGAAATATTAGTCCTCCCATCCTCTCTTAGCTAGTTCATCCACTTGATAATATACTTGGTGATCACCCTTGTCTAAAACCTCTTTAAGTGACCATGCATAATTTATTAAAGTTCTAATTTGATTCTTCCTCCATTAATCTCAAGTAACTCTATCTAGGTGGAATATTTTTGGCCAAAATAAAAAAACATTTTACCTTATTTTGGATTTGTGTATCTAAACAAGCATAAAACTTTGAATATTTAGACTGCACAATTTATATGAATAATCACATAAAACTAAATTCCACCTATAACTTAGTTCACATGTTAAATATGTAAATAATTAAGAAGCATCTAGTGGATATAAATTATTTAGTTAGATATAACTTAGTTCTAGTTTTTGTATTCTATCAAAGTCAAAAAATTCCCTTTTAATGATTCTACATTAGATCGGATTAGAAAAAAATCTATAAAATTCATGCAAGAAACCTTAAAAGTTTTTTAGGTGATTATGGCATTATGAAGCCATTTAATTTATAATAGACACATTTTGAGATAACTAAGTTGATATGTTTCTATTTAAGCCAATGAAAATGCATCTATAGATGCCTTTTCTATGTTTGGTCACATTCGATCCTAAACAAATAATCCTATCCTCTTGATCCTTCATCCAACCCCTAGATTTTCAATATTGATCAAGGAAACCTAAAAAATGGGTCAGTGGATCAGATTGGACTTATATCAGCATATCTCAAAAGACTAGTTGAACATTCACTACACTTCCAATACTTTGAAGAGATCTCAAATAACATTTAGTTATCCTTCTAATGTGAGTGTGTGCCAAATCATGTACATTAAAGTCTATGTTATATATGGACTAGACCCTCCTTATATACAAGCATGTGAAATAGGTATAATCTTTATAATTTTTAGATTTTTAGATAAGCAGTAAGCTATAAGTAATGTACACTTTATATCTCATTTCATGATCAATAATTCTTGTCATTAAATGCCTATAAGGGCTTTGTATACATAACATTCTCAATTTTGATTTAAGGAACTAGTGGTGTATAAAAGTAGAACAAGGAATAACTAAATGTGTAAAAGAAGTTACCCAAATGGAAATGTACCCAAAACAAATCCAAAAAGGACACTAGGTCATTTATAGAATTCCTAGATGCCTATATTATAATAATCCATCCATAAATTCTGAAATTGTCATAAAAATATACTTAGAGATAATAAAAATAGGACCAATGATCCATGTGACAAATAATATAAAGGTATAAATATTAAAACAAATTACTACACAACAAAGTAAATAAAAAAGAAGATAAGAGACTAAGATGAATGCACCAATAAATTCCCTTTTCAAAACTAAGGATCTTTATATGTATAGTCACATGAAAATCATTGTATAAACAAGGATTGTACCAAATTTGGGTATCTATAAATTCCCTCCCTTTAATGTCATATTTAATTAAAAATACAAATACTGGTATAACAGGATAAAGAGAATGCAAAAATGCATTAAATTTTTTTGAAATTAGATTTTCATTGCCCCGATGTTTCATAAATTATATGTGTTTTTGCAATTAATTATGTATGTAATCAAATAAATTATCTAACTAACAAAAAGTATATTCATAATATTAAATCACAATATAAAAAAATAAAAATAAATACAGTTGTATGTAATTGTTATTGTACTTCTCATAGAGTATGCTTATGTTGTGAGGAGTGGAGATACTCTGGGTCCTAAAATGACCAAGCCATGTGAGGAATGTGCTTCTAGTCTTGTTTATTTCTTCGCTAGAGAATTAAATAAGCTTCCAAGAAATTTTGGGAGTTCTTAGCCATTGAGCAATGTTGAATTTTAACCACACTCTCATTTATCTAATCACAAACCTTTAATAGATTCAATATGAAAAGGTGGAGCCCCACACTACACTCATATGTAAAATATGGAACCCCATTCTATGGCTCATAAGTAAATTAAATCAACCACTAGAGACAGATTTTAGATTAAAAAATTACCTCAAATGCCAAATTGAAATAGAAAATTGTAATAGTGATCACATGAACAATTATCATGCCCCAAATATGATCTAATTAAGTCTAACATGAGGTGTATAATGGCATAATTTTTCATTTAATCTAATCAATCTGATAACCTCTAAAATATTGACATATGTAACCTATGTCACATATGCATTGAGCATGCCCTAATCTATATGAATTTTTTATCTATACCAATGTATGTAATTTTACCCCATGTATGTCATGTACATCATGACATGTCACAATTTGTATGTATTTTTCTCTTCATCTAACCCAATCTGAAATAACTAAACTACCATGACTATTTGTACCAATATGAGAACATATACCAATGTGGAATTTTTAACCATGCTAAATACTTGTGATAATCTAAAAAACATATACCAATCTGAACATATGTCATAATATGGACAACTAAACAAATCTGAACAAATACGAGAAAATGGATAAATCCCAATGTATGCACCTCATTTATATGTGGGATGAAGCAAGTGAATTGATCGTGTGTGTGTGTGTGTGTGTGTGTGTGTGTTTGTGTGTGTGTGTAGATGTATGTATGTATGTATATACACACACACATGCACACATGTGAACGTCAAAGACCTATTCACAACAAGCATAATCCATGTCAAAGTGACCAATTAATGTAACCATCTGATATGATAAATTCATTTTCAAAATTAGGTGTTTGTAAATTTGTTAATTATTAAATTTTATAAGTTCCTCTAATATGACAAAATTTGGATTATATTTTTGTATCTTAAAATTGTTATCAATTTCCCCCAATGGGTATGCAAATAGGATAAGAATATGATTTTCTAATTTATTTTCTCATTGACGAGTTTCAATAATTTCCATATGCAATATTTATTATCTATCAATATAGGTATGAATTTTCTCATAGTCTCTAGTATTATTAAAAATGTTAATATAAGGGAAATGTCATAGATAAAGGTTTTTAGGAGTTTTGTCCTAGCATACTTTCATAAATTAGCCTTAAAATATTATCATGTAAAAGAATGTCTTGTGTGTGTTCTAAGGTAATATATGAGGCATGAAATCAATATGCAGGTGTCAACATATCATGTGTATTATTTCAACATATATTAATTGACAAATTTAATTTTTATATTGTATAGCATGAAATTGCACACTATAAATAGGTTGAATATTTTGATTTTGACAATTCATTTGAACTTGACTTGATTTTGATTTTAAGCTCTAAGTTCTAAAATTCCTTTAAGATGAGCTACACTCCTAAAATGATTTAAGTAGTTAGAGATTATGTTGGAGGCTGAATAACCCCTTGAAAAGGCACTTGAAAAAAATCACTTTTAAAAGTGATTTTAAATATTTTAAATATTTTTTTTTCTAATTTAGTTTATATTTAAGTATTTCTAGGTAGGTGTAGCTCATTTTTTGAGCCATTTTAGCTTTGACAAAGATGTCCAACTCTTGTTGAATCCATCTAAGATTCTTCTAGAGGTGTATATTTTAGGGGTACATTTTATGATAGAGGATCCAAGGAGTAATGAAAATATATGTTATGATATTATGAATGATTATATTTGATTTTAATATTTTCTATATATTGAATTTGGTGTCATATTTCATGTTTTTTTAGAGTGATCCATGTTAGATATTTTAGGTGGCGCTACCACATGGAGATGATACAGGGGTTAGCTCTTATTGATGTATAGAGATAAATACTTGATAGGTTAATATTAGGATATGATTTTCACTTTGGTTCTATAACATATGACATGCATCTCATCACTACATTCGTTGAGGGGTGGGACAAAAATACTTGTACCTTATGGATTTTTATTGGAGAGATCATAGTGACCTTAGAGAATACTTATCACATCCTGAGATTTATAGTGGTAGGCACCTGCATATTCATATTGACTATGGAGGGATAGGGACTAAAAGGGTGTGCTAGCTAATAATTCAACGGACATGCCTAAATATTGATGGGCGTAAGTATACATATGCATTTGGTTTTAGTATATTACCATATATTATTTCTTGATTTATAATTCATGTTGTAAATGTCATGTGACCTTGTAGGAGATGCATATTAGATTTTGATTATTGGTGCCTAAATTCATACATTAACAAGGCATATCCTAGATGATGTAGTACCGGTTTGTTTTGTTGAGCATGTAGATGATATTACATGTATGCATCCACCTCTATTTTATCAAGTTATGATTACCACCACTACTTATGTAGTTTTTTTGTGTGAGAGAGATGACCTTAAAATTCAAGTGGGGAGACCAAACATTCCTCCACATTTTGGTGGCATTGACTTAGGTCATTTTTTTTCCAGAGTTCATATGAATTCAAGTAGAACATAGTAGATTAAATTTTGATCATGGTAATATTTACGATAGATTATTTGTTTATGATGACTCGAAGAGACTATACACAATAAAATTAGCATGCTAACATGTACACTCGACATTTTGAGGTCTAGCCAAGATGATCAATGTAATGGATGGATGATGGGTAGATGGATATATGGATTGGTTTGATTGGGATAAGAAATAGGATTTTTTATAGTTTGTAGTAGGGGATGCTCATGATGGAACCAAAATATTTCTTCCACATCACATTGTTCATAAAGGTATTCAAGTTGGGAAGAAATGTAACTCCAAGGTTCCTTTATGTCAGTCATAAAAAGGAGATGAAGTTCCTAGTCAATGTTAGGAATGGAGAAGTGGGTGTGATCAGGTTGGATAACTCTAGGAATATGGTCCACTCTATTAGTTTAGCTAGACCCTCTCAATGTCATACATGAATTGAATGATATATGATGATGCTAGTGGGGTAATATGATAATGGGAGGATCATGGATCCACTCTTGCCTATATAGAGAATTGAGGGAGTTACACATGAGATGTGGGATGGGATTTAAATGAGATACTTATTTGTTAAGTTTGGTGTTAATATCAGATTAAATGTTACTACTAGGAAGGGGGGCTTTGAGTCTAGGAAAAATACTTGTTCTAGGAATGAGTGGTCTCTTAGGGAGTGTCATCCAAGAAGTAAATAAAAGGTGGTGTATAAACATAATAGATTGTCTGAAAAATGTTTCAAAATGTATTACTTGATCTTTTAGGAGTTTTAAATCAAGCTTTTGGTGTTGGTGCCCGGCTAGACAAGGATTTTTTTATTGTTTTTGATGTTTTGATAAAAGGAAACAAACTAAGCTATTTGTTGAAACTAAAATGTTAAAATTTTATAAAATAAAGAATGGATGAAAGTAACAAATTAAAGATGCTTATTTTTTTTATTTTTGATGAATTTTACAATGCCTACAATGTTAAAAGAAAAACTTTGAAAGAAAGGTGTAGTTGTTGATTTTCCTATATTTTTTCTTGGTTTGTGAGACCATTTTTTCAATACAATCTAAATGAATTGATTTTTTTTTTTATATGTAAATGATGTGAAATTATTCAAAAAATGATATTAACTAATATGCAAATATTAATATCAAAATATAAACCCTATCAAATATATTCATTATAAATTTAGAAATCAACCCTTTCTATGTAATCTGGAAAACATATTTTTGATGTTATTAAATGTTTGCTTATGAATTGAAATGTCCTAGGGATGAAAGTATCTAAGCCTAATATTATGATTTTAATTTTCTAAAATATAGTTATTTAATTATTAAAATAAAAAAAATTAGAACCTAATATGCAAGATTTTGATTATCTAATTTATCTATGTTTTCATGAATGTTTGGTTGAAAGTTGCTTTGTGAATGCAAGTTTTTTTTATAAAACTAAAATCATATAATTTATAATGTTTTCACCTATTGTGTTGTTAAAATTTATCTACCTGAAATATATGCAAATCTACATTCTTTCCAAGAAAACTATAATGCATTTTCAAGGAAGAGATATAAGCTATGTTTTGAGTGTGAGAGAGAGAGAGAGAGAGAGAGAGAGAGAGAGAGAGAGAGAGAGAGAGAGAGAGAGAGAGAGAGAGAGAGAGAGAGAGAGAGAGAGTCCTTTTTAAAGATATAAAATATTCTAAATCTATTAAATAATAAATAAAAATTAAAACTGAAAACACCTAACCTGATCAGGATGAGACTAGATGAAAGCAATGATGATTGTTGTTGTAGATTGTTCTTAATAAGCTAACTCATCTGCTCAAATGTGACCATTGATAATATATTGTAAAAATAAAATAAAAATATAATGAAATAAAGAATAAGTGAATAAATACAAACATAATCCCAAACAATGAATCAACTAATTGTGGATGGCTACTCTGCTAATAAGAAAGAGCAAGTTGTTGATTTAGTGACTTTTCTTCTTCAAAACTATATAGTCTAGCACAAAAATGACTGAAGATATAACTCCAAATAACATTTAAATAAGGTTGTGTCTATGTTTAATCTTGAAAAATATAATCTTAAATGAAAAAATTGGATACAAAATTCATCAAAATATAGATACTTATGGAGAAAGCAAGGAGGTTACAAAGATGAATCTAACTTGTGGTTAACTCAATAATAAACTTAGGAGGAAAAAAGATTGATAAAATAGGATTAAGAGTGAGGTGGTATATCATGAAGGTGAACACAAAGAAAATCAAGAAACACAAATAAATCATGAAAAAATGCATGGAAACTCAAGTTCCAGATACTAAAAATGGAAGACAGACAAACTATGATGAAACCACCATAGGATGCAAGTGACAAAAGTGAAATTACCACATAAAATAATGAAACCACATATTTTAATATCAAAAAAATTATAGTGTTTAACAAAATCACCATGGATAAACCAAAACTTCCATTATGGTTTACAAAATAATGTTGGTGGACTTAGGCACAAAGCAATGGTTTTATAGCCTGAAGTGATATTTTCATCACTAGCGAGGCAACTCAATCACTAAGGCTAAAAATGACTCAAATAGGGAAATTTATAGGTTTATAGGTGATCCAGAATATATGCCCAACTTGGAGATGCGTGCTACATCTCAGCTGGAGATTATATGCCACATCTATCTTCTAAGTCAAATGCCGAGCTAAAGAACGTGAGAAGAGGGCTTCACAAATACCAATGCTAAGATTGGTGCACTTACCAACAACCATACTACTAATGGCACCTTGAGCCCACCAAAAAAGAGTGTCTGTAGTATGGAAGAAGGCGCCAACCCTTTTTAAAGTCTTGAAACCCGTTCCCATTTACTAATGTGGGACTAATAGATAAGCTAAGCACTCTAAAAGGGAGGGAAGAGACTTGAACCGCAGACCTATCAAGTGAAAAGTGATAAGCCTTGACCGCTTGAGCTGCATGTTCATAAACAACATAAAGGTCACGAAATTATATTTGAATGTAACCTTTGCAGGACTCTGTATTTTTTATTTTAAGAGGCCGAGAGCTAGTTTAAGTTTGGAGATGGCTTTAACAAGCGTATTTTTATCCAATTTCCGACCTATACATACAGAAGGTAAGCCTTTCAGTTAATTTTTGTAATTGAAAGAGAATATTTTTATTATTATTTGGATATACCAATAGTTTGAATGAAGGACCAAAGCACATGCAGAAGGGGTTGAAGACTGAGGAAGGATTTTTGTGTAGCCAAGTTTGAGTATATCAGTGAGGTGGAGTTCTTGGACAGCCCTGAGGGAAGTTGTGCAGCGTTTCCAAATAATTCGTAAGCCATTTATTGTGCAAATTTAATAGAAACGGTCCTCACTATTGGACGGACTAGGAGACGTAGGCAAGAGATGCCGAACTCCGTTATCAATTACATGTGGTAATTTGTCATTTATTGCATGTTTTAAATTCAAATTTTCTAATTTTTAAACTAATCAAGAATACATGCAATGTTTTTAAAATTGACAATTTACGACATTTGATTTAAAATAAAAATTGGTTTTATTGGTCAATGGAAGTAACAAGTCTTTTGACGGTTCCAATCCAATTCGATAATCGAGAACACTTTTTCCAAACATTTTGCAAGTTCTTTTGAGTATTTCAAGAATTTGTGAAGTTTGATAAATTCAGAATCTGTAGTTTTTAAACTATCACTTTGAGTTTATTAGTATAGTTTACGGATCAATAAGGATAAAAAGGGGATAGAGAGATATTTTGGGTAGTAATTTTAGATAGAACCAAGCTTGAACATATTTTGGATATCACTGCATCATTATCAGATTTATTTCAGAAATCTTACACTATGTAATTTTTGGGTGCATACATATTGGCCATCGAAAAAATACTTTAACATGAATTGATGAGGGTGTGGTACTAAGAAATTGCACATTGAAAATAAAGGGAGGGTTAGAATTACTTACCTTACATGTGTGGCACAATGAAACTAGTCAAGACTCCGTGCAACTTGTAACCAAAAGATGAGAATCAAGTGTAGATTTACAAGAAAGTAGAAAACATGCTAATTTATCAAACATGGAATAGATTACTTATTGTGTATGTGGGATTTTTCAATTATGTTATGGTTGTAGTAATACTCATAGAAACTTAATCAAATTAGGAGAAGCAGTTGATATTATTACAAGCTAATCAATTGGAGAACCAGGGCCTCAACTAACATTAAGGACTTTTTATAAGGGTGGGGTATTTACAAGTGATATTTCATAACATACGAGCTCCTTTCAACTGTAAAACATGAATTTAATGAAAATTTGGTTTATCCTACATGTACATGTCATGGACATCTTACTTATATATGCCATAATAGTTAGTGGGGATGAGTATACTCCCTAAACCATATCATTGGAGGACTAAACCCAATGTTGAGTGTTGTGTACCTACAAAATTTAAAACAACATATAAACACACTATGAAAGATAAAAACTATTAAAATTCATTAATTTTGGATGTAAACCATGTTATTTCAAACATAAAATAATATAAAATGTTAGTTTAGAAGAAAAACTAATAAAACTGGAAAAATTTTAAATCATAATGACTAGTTTAAAAGACTATATATTTGAAAATTGACCCGAAATAGAAATTATTTATGCCAATTGAGTTTTGAGATTTTGGAGCTCTAGATTGATGGTGATTGATTTGATCCAAAATAAATCTAAATTTAAAAATATAGTAAAAGGATGGAAAACATACCAATGTGAGGAGTAATGGGTCAGGTCGAAGTTAATTATGAGCATTTTTGTGCTTTTCCCCCAATTTTGAATTTTTAAATTAAAAACATACAAATTCCTATTAAATTCTAAATTTTATTACATGGATGGGTTCATGAGGGTAGTTATTCTATAAAAATGTTAAAATTTTACTTGTTTTGGCTAAAAAATGGCTTTTAGGGGGTTTTATGTAGGTTACGGTCGAGGTTCAAAACTGTCACAGCAGGATAAAACCATCAATCTACACAGATCGGTAGTTATGTCCTTGACATAGATGTTATGTGATTTATACATCCCATGGATAGGTCAATATCACAACCACCACAAGATGAAGGTGAAACCTCCATGTCTATTCTGTAATGGTCTCCTGTAAAAGGCAATAATTTCATCCTAGCAAGAAAAATAAGAGTTTTGAGCCAATTTTAAGACCATAAAATGGGTTAATGACTCATTTGGAATGCCCTTTGATGGTAGGGAGGATATAATTTATGGATATAATCTATGTATTAGGATTTGATCCTATAGATTATGGTATTGTTGATGGTTGGTGAGTTGGCTATCTTAAACAGAGTAGGCATTCTATGGATTACTTGGGTGGGGATCATGTCACCGTCAAGTAGGTTACTATGTGGCATTTTTAGATACTAGGATATAGATCATAACAACTTCCAATTTATATAGGCTAATAAATATTTGACTATCACTCTTATCAACATTTATCAAATCACATGCATATAAGTGATGAGTCATCTGGTGGCCTTGTGGGAGACCATTAATAGGATAAAGGCTTTTGGTTGGGTAGAATAATTTTAGGATAATAATGCATCTAACGTGGGTGAGAAAGATAGAGTTATAATGTCAATAATTTATATATATTTTATCCCTAATCTATGAAATACCATTTATGGTATCCTTGTCTCTTGGCTAGTGGTAGATAAGGGCACAAACATGTTGATGTGCAGCTAGTCACCCATCGTATGTTAGATTGAGGAGAAGGATGGTTTCTAGTTGTGGGATTAAGAGGTTTTTGACCATATATATAGTGACTTTTACAAGATCACATGACTTAGGGCATTGTCCATCATTCATTCCACACTCATCATGAGCTAGGTATATGAGAGGATGATCTCATATTAGAGGGGTATCACTATCAAAATGTTGGGCCTATCACATCCTCTTATTGGATAGACGTAGTGCCTTTTATAGAATTACCCCAGGTCATTGGGACATTATCAATGGTTGATCTATTGGTATTTCCATATAGTTCAGCCCATAGATAATGTTACTTAATAGTTTAGGTTTCCTTTCATAGGAAACCTCCATGTGCCTTCAATAATGTATAGAGGCATCATAGAGGCCATGGATTGGAGACTTTAGAGATTGTCCTGGCACTTGTTGACAACATGAGTTCTTATCATGAGGGTGGTTAGGATGAGAGGGACTCAAGGAGGATAATAATAGTATCCCACAAAATGAGGGGGATAAAAAATACCCATGGCTATTCTATTGATATTTCTAGTAGTAGGACAATAGTAACATATTGCATAGTTGCTACCACCACTATCATAATAAGATCCTTTATAGTAGCAATAAGTTGTAGGCGAGGAGGATTCAGAGTATGTAGAGATAGATGATGAGGGTGATGAGGAGGAGGATGATTATGAGAATGAGAATGATTTAAACCCCAACTGACATGAGGCAAACCTAGGTAAAATGATTCATTTGATTAATTTTAACCTTTTATATATTTCCTTTTAGCATGATTACTTAGTTGATTTTACCGATTTTATTTTATATAGCTAGATATAATGTATATTTAATTATATATGGTTTAGGATACATCTACATGATTGAAGACCATGGTCAAAGACACCCTAATCAACATATTTCATATGAGGATGGACATGACTCAAGACTAGATTTTGGTGGATCTAAGACTACTTGCTAAGATAGGCAAGCACACAAATGTTTCTTCCATGACCTACCATGCTTTTATAATTCTATATAGTCTAAGGATGGATAAAATTAGCTTAGAGGTGAAAACCACCATAGTAGAGACTTAGGTTTAGGTTCTTATCGATGTGTTGGTTAGGAGAGGGGGTCAGGCTTCCTCGAGCTGACAGATAGGAAAGAATTTAGACTCTTAAGGAAGGACTAGCAGGGGTGTCTTAGGAGCCATAACCCACGACATTATTCAACATCGAGACCTTACCATAAGAGGAAGACAATATATTTTATATATTGTTGTACATGTATATACATACATTGTATTTTTATTTTTTAGATATTTTGAGAGACACTTACTCTCTACATAGGTGGATGTGCTAGAGACATGATTGTACAAACTTGACATTTACTATGATATATAAAGAGATATTTTTGTCTATTTCAATGACTTTCCCTTTACACAATACATCTTTAATTTTTCATGTATTTAGGCATGTGATGATATACCATATATCTTTTTTTTTATATATAATGTTATGGAAACACTTTTATATGTAAAATGTGGAAACATAATGTATGCAAATGATGTAATATGATGGATATATATAAGAATATAAATGCACTAACAATTATTTTATAGGTGATGACTGAGTTATTTTGCAAGTAATGACTGTGTTACTTCATTTACCCAACACAACTTTAAATTTGTAGCAAAGGAATGAAATGGGAGATCGAGACATATATGAGATGGTAAAATGAAAACTATACATCAGAACTTTGCACAGAAAAGGAAGGTGACATAATCCTTATGAGCAAAGGGGTAAAATGGACTTATTTAGAAATTTATAAAATACTAACTTTATTGGCTTCACCTAGAGGTAACTAGCCCTAATAAAATCATTAATTAAATTTACCATTTTCAACATAGACATGTAAACAAGCCCTTTTGAGGAAATCTTACTTGGACACTTTATATTTTGACATTTATTTTATTTTTACTCTTTATTTGTGACTCCACACACTTAGTATCACATGGCTAGGAAGACACATGGGCTCATCACCAACAACTATATGTAGGTGAGTAAGGGCATCTCTCCCAAATGCTAACCCAAAAAAATAGTGAGATGTGAGGGCTCAACATAGGAAATTAACAAAGGGAGAGAGATGTGAGATTTGAATTTTATTTGCATAACATTTTGATTTGTTCAGATAAGTGTCCTTTTTTCCATTTAATTTATATTTGACATGGCAATTACCCCCAAATATTGGACCCATGCAACCAGTAAGATATAAAGGCCCATCATTGAAGATCAATATAAGAGAGAAAGATACATGTTTTTTTTATCATGCTAATGTTTTTTTCTTAGAGGGAACCATACGAGGAGACTCTGCCATGGACAAAATTCTAGACTATGTTTAAAGCCCACATTTTCTAAGTTTCACAAGAAGATGTGGGGAAAGTGAGGTATAATTTTCTTGTAAGAACTAAGAAAAGAACTAATATGATTATTATTTTGAGGATGTTTTCAATAAAATCATATGGTGATATGAAGATTAAATGGGATGGTAAGCTGCATTTTAAAAGTTTTTATTATGCAAATTAACAACTAAATAATCACTAAGTAAGACATTTGAAAAATACAATGTGTAGACAATGTAAAATGCAATTAAATGAGGGAAATTTGAAATGTAGATGAAGAAATGTAAAATAATTTAAGAATCAAAGAGTTCAAAAACTCACCAAACTCCTTACCCTTTAGAGTGCATAATCAATAGGCTCCTTTCTTAAAATCTTTAGTCACTAAATAAGGACCTAGACAATTAGGTCTAATCTTTCAAATTTATCCTTTATTTTTGTATATTAAATTATAAAATGTTATGATAAGGTATCCTAATTGTATTGGGTGCTCATGAACATAATTTTTAAACTATCAACACATACAGTCTATATAAGCAACGTGATTATGTACAGTCATGAGTCAGTGTTCATTTAAAGCATCTAACTACTCTAATAGTGTGTTTCTATAATATCTGTAATTGATAATCCATTGAAGAGAGACATTTAATCTAGGTATTTATAACTGAAGAGGTAGAATATGTTTTATACCAAACACCAATAAATATGAGGTTGCCTTGTGGGCATGCAAACACTTGTCCTATAGGCCCATAGTGCTAGATAAAGTTGTGCATGCTATTTATAACTGAAGAGGTAGAATATGTTTTATACCAAACACCAATAAATATGAGGTTGCCTTGTGGGCATGCAAACACTTGTCCTATAGGCCCATAGTGCTAGATAAAGTTGTGCATGCCAATCCCTTTTAGTGTCTTTAACAATTTTTACCAAGATTGAATTTAAAGTTTTATTAGTGGATTTGTCTTGGTAATTAGTCCATGGGTAGTATAAATAGGTCATGTGATGGGATATATCAAATTTATTACATACTTCATGAACCTTAGGATTATTGAAAAGAGAACCACTATCTATGATAATGAAATGTGAGACTCTAAACCGACAAATGATTTGATTCAGAATAGATTTAACTATGAATGATCTAATAAATTTTTTTAGAGGCATAGATTACATGCATTTAGTGAAATACTCAATGGTTGTGATGATGAAATGGTGACCATCTGAGAAGGTGGGAAAAATGTTGCCGATCAAATCTAGACCCCAAATGGAAAAGAGCCATAGGTGATAATGGGTTATAATGCCCTAGTGGTAATATGAATCTCATGGGATAAATATTGACATTTCTCATGTTTTATCACATAATTAATGGTGTCATGTTAGCGAGTGAGCTATAAGTATCTCATCATATGAATCTTTTAGGCATTTTTGTGGCCATCAAAATGCACACCATGAACATTGCTCTGACAATGAAAGAGGATCTTTTCTAGATCTTGTTGATTGAACCAATTTAATGACATATCATCAAAGGATTTATGATTTTAAACCTCATATAGAATAATATATTTTTATGTAATTATGCAAAGGCATCATCTCTATTTTGAATTGGTACCCTCAGGATAAGTATAATCAATTAAATAAATAATGATATAAACATATCAAAGAGAGGAAAAATTACAGGTTTCTCTATACAATAAATCATCTGAGTAAGGAAGTTTGTATCAATGAGATCATTGACTTCTAAGGGATAATCTACCAACTAGTCAATAATGACTTGTCCCTTAATAGAATCTTCGTTGACATATGTGACTTTGAATTTTCTCAAATGTGTGATAAAATGCCCAGACTTTTATGAAAGGTTCAGTTGGTTCAAGAACATTCGTAAGACTTGTGACCTTAATATAAACCGTATTTATTGATTAGGAATATAATGTCACAACCTATTATTTGTGATCACCATCTCTAAACATTCCTTCTCTATGTGAGTATAATGTGTCTCATAGTTGATGAGAGTATGATTGATGAAATAGATGGCACACTCCTTACCATCATCATCATCTTAGGCCAACATGCAGGTGAGAGAAACATTAGTTGCCCTAATGTAAAGTATGAGATTTTTGTCATACTTGAGTTCCATAAGCATTTTAGGGAACATAATAAAACATTTTACCACTTCAAATACATCCTGGAAAGTGCTTCTCCAAGTCAAGCTCACTCATTTTTTTTTAGTATATTATTGATATAATGAACTTCATAAGGTCAAGCATAAATCATAGAATGACCCTCAAATTCCCCATGAATGACCTAATTCATGAATCATCAATATGGGGAACATATCAAAGATACTGTGAATTTTGGCTAGATCAATGTTAATTCCATGTTGAGAGATGATATAACTGATGAGTTTTTCAACTGACTCTAAGCATGCATTTTTATGAATTGAGGGTAACATTATATTTGATCAAACATGTGATAATGGTGTGTAGTACCTATAAATGGTCAATCCTCTGCTTTGTTTTTTTAGAATATCATCCTCATAAACATCCACTATTTTATGGATGAGATCATGAAAAATATGGGTCATGTCTCTTAGATATGTTGCCCTAAAATTATTAAGGTATAAGGTCATGACTACATGACAAGAATTCCCCCAAGGTGTAATGAAAGAGGTCTTTCTTTGATATTCATCAGGGATGTGGATTTGGTTATATATGGAGAATCCATCCATAATGGATGATAACTTGTAACATGCCATAACATAGACTATGCCATCAATGGAAGGAATAAGAAATCATCTTTGGGACATGCTTTATTAATATCATGATTGACGCATGTCCTAATTTTATCATTATAATGAGAATGTTTTTGAACATATATTTAGAATATCTATGGGTTTTATGAACCCTACTTTGATAAGCTTGATAACTTCTTCCTTCAACATTGACACAAATTTGGTCTTGATGGTCTTGAGATTTTTTTCACAAGTTTTGCATCATGCATCATGACCGGATTATGAACAACTAATTCAAGTTTGATACCTACCATATCCATGTAATAAAAGGAAAAAGATTTGAAAATATGAATAAGTGATTACTTGTGATATTCCACATCCTATGGTAAGAGATAAGACCTGAATTTGAGAATTCTATGGATTTATTTAGTTCCTATATTTATATCAGTGGAATCCTCTATGAAATAAGCATTCCTTTCCTAAAATTATTTAGAAGTAGGAGGGATATCAAGGTCTTCACCTTATACATTAAGACATCAAATTCCTCATCAAAATATAAGTAATCTTCAATCTTGCAATAAGAATCATGATATTCACCTTTGAGGCAGACGTAAGATAATAGTTAAGAGTGAACCCCATCTTGTAATGGAAGTTTGGGAGGTCATCGTAAGCAATTAGGAACCCTATAATAGCCTCATAATTCTCAAATAATATAAGGAATAAGGGGATGGTATTTTTCCCAATACAAGTGAGGGTTTTCTCATGAGACATTTTTTGCATGAGGAGTACTATCCTAGTGTAGACTATAAAATATGATTCAGGTATCACAAGATGAGGATTGAAACCCAATGAGGAAGTAACCATAAATTCAACAAGTTGGTTTATTTATATAGGAATGAATTCTATGGAAACAAAGATAAAATACTTTGAAACTTCATGCACAATAATTTATATAGATGAAGATGTTCAGCCGTATTATGGTAAATACATGAGACTCAATTAGTAACTAGCTATGTGTTTCCTTGGATATTTAGGTTTTGGACTCCCAATAATTTTGGGATGATAATTATAAGCAATAAGGACTTATATTTAGCCCCATTATTTATGTAGACACCTAAATTTGGCCATCGATGACCTCTAATTAGGCTCTTGGCTAATTTCCACCCAAAACACACAATTTGGCCTAAAAACACTAAAACATGCTAAATGATGAGAAACTGATATATTCAAGTGCTGATTTTGGCCAGACTATCCATAAATGGGGTAATGCAATTTATGGTCCAACTAACTTTGATCATTTCTTTTTGAGTCAAAATGCCAAATTTGCACCTAGGTACTATGGATTGCTCTTTCCTATCAAATATTTTGCACGAGACATGTGCCTTTGTTATTTATTATTGGTAACATCCTAAATGGGAATATGGTTGCAATGCATCTAACATCACCTTCCAATTCCAATCCAATGAAATTCTAGACCAATAATAAGACATTCTGATCAATTTGGGTAATTTGTGCATAAAGTGCTTAATCATGCTTAAGAGCTAATTAACCCAAATCAAGGCCTAATTACTAATTCCATGGAAACTTGTTGAATACTTGTTTTTAGAAATGAATATTGAAGAGCTACATCATCAAGTGACCTCATTTCTTGGGAAGACATCCCTAGGTCATAAATGCCACAAATATCAGGATTCATGCCTCCCATGCCTCATCAATGCCTTCCATGCCTCTTAATTGCCCCTTATTCCAATGCCATGATGAGGATAGTTACAAACTAATTCTAAAAATTAAATTAATCCTCAACCACACATCTCAATATTGAGATGGATGGTTCAGGTTGATTCTGATCAAATCCAAAAATCTATAAATAGGAGGCCTCACAACATCATTTCTAAGCTTTTTTGATGCAAAGTTATAATGCCAAATTAGTTCCAAAAGCTTCAATCAACTAGTGTTACCATTAAAAATTGATTCCAAGCCAAGCTAAGCCATAATCCAAAGGTTCCAAGGAGACATCGAGGTAGCCAAGCTTCCATTGCCAAGGACTTCATGAGCACAAGTCGAGCAAGCCACCACTACAAAAGAATTTAGAGCATCCCAAGAAGGTGAAGGAATTCTTGTATTTTAATTCCTTGATTTCTAGTTGTATTTGTCATTTGATTTTATTAACTAAGCTCTCCCTAATATCTAAGCCTAGAGATGTTATGTTATTAGTGTGTTTATTTCATCTTGTTTTCATTTTGGAACTAACACCATAATAACCATCCTCTCTTGAGTCAAATTCCTAAAGCACATAATGGCATGCCCGGTGGGACTAGATGCATCTCACACATGAAGAAGATCATTTTTTATCTTTAAAATATTCATTTGGACCCTTAAAACTCTTGTAAATTGATTTTATAACTTTATTTTGCCATTTTTTGTTTGCCATAAGTTTACACAGTAACCGACATCGGTTATTAAAACTGTTATCAATTGGCATAAGTGTCATCGATCACTATTTGTGTAACTGGCATCGGTTAGATAAATGTCATCATTTAGTAAGTGTAACTGACATTAGTTATATAATTGATGTCGATCACTGTGTTCTCTTAAAAACATAAACCCAAGTGTTATTTTAAAATGCTTGGTTTAGGTTCATACAGACTCAGTTTTGGATGATTTTTTTTAAAACCACATGTTTTAGCCTATATTTTTAGAATTTGACATTATTTTAGCTTAAAGTTTCATAGTTTTTTAAAAAAAATTGGAAAATCTATTTACAATGTTTCTAATCTAACATATTTACTTTTGGGGTGATGCCTTAAGGGTAGACAAGTAACTAGTGGATTTCAAGTTTGATAAATCTTGTTTTAGAACTTTTTTTTCATGTTTTAAAATGAATTAGGAACATTATTTTGGTGCTTAAAGTAACATTTAAGGTGCTTAAATAAGTGCTTTTATCATTAGTTTTCAAAGTTACAACTAAGACCAAGGGGTCAAATGAACACCACCTCATTTTTATTTGGGCTTAAAAATGAACTCATCTTTCCAAGATTTTTGTCTTCAATAGTTGCTTGATCTAATTTTTGTTTGGAAAAAAGAGGAATGTTGAATGTATGCTCTTTTATTTGTCCCCTTTAGGGAACCCTTGGAATCAAAAATGGCATTCCTATTGTAAGTAGCCTAGTCCAAGGCTTAAAAAGAATGTCTCCTAAAGCACTCCCCAAAAACTCACCAAAGTTTGGGTGATCTTGAAAATGACCCTAAATTATTTCTATTTTATGCTTTATTTATTTTCATGAAAACTTGGCTTGTGAAGGGGAATTCATCACCTCCTACAAGTTCTTTAGGGAAGCTTTGACCCAGGGTTTCATCTCCCAGCATTGACTTCATTTGGATCCTTTGGAGTTGCACATGGAATGTATCTACATTTGGAGATCATACTACTCTTAGCGAACATCAGGATGTAGTGGTTATAAAAAGGACTAGACCTTTTTACAACTAGCCAATGTCACAGTCACCCAATTTTTGTGCTTGTCTTTTGCATCCTTTGATTGAAAGTCATTGTGCAATTGATTCCCATAGAATGATCAAAACCTTTCCAGTTTAGTAAAGCCCATTCTACCATACCCTTGCTAGGATTTGGATGATTATTTAGTGTATTTTGGTCATTTTTTGGTATGCTTTGAGACTAAAACTTGTTTGTTTGTTCATAAGCCATGTCAAAATAATGTATTTGAGTTGCAAAGGGTAGTGTTATGCTATCCAAATCATGTCAAAATATTTTTGAGCCTTTTTAGTCTTTGAAACATAACATTGACCATGTCATTCAAGCATGCTTATGCTATTAATATGATCAATTTTTTTCAAGACTTGTTTACCATTGTATCAAAACCATTTGTTTTAAACCATTTTGTGTATACTATTTGGACCTTTATCTTGTGCCATCATGCTGTCTAATCTTGTCTAATTTGTTTGGTTAAATATTAGTTTTCATCATTGAGTTTTCAATTAGCCTCATTAAGTTTGGATCTAAAAATTGATTGATTTTTGTTTAAGCCTCAATTTGTGGGGTTGATACATAGATCTTTCTCTTTTGGGTTGCATAACTTTGGTTAATCGGTTACCCAAATTTGAAAACTATTGATGATTTATTTGTTTAAAGCCTATCCTCATCATTATTTGTGCATTTATTTGAGAAAACACAGCCTTTCTCAAAGATCCTTTTGTCTTATGCCTTATGCTAATTGATCATGTTTATGTTTGATTCCATGTGTCAGGTGTATGTCAAAGTTATTTCCAAACTTATTACATTAAATCAAATCACATCAGCCTTTGTTTCAAGTCTAGATTTTGATGTCATTTGGATAAAAGTCCTAGCATATGGCTATTTGTTTCAGCCTAAATTTTGACTCCACATTCAGACAAAAGACCTAACAACTCAACTTTTTCCTTTCCTAGTTTATACCTTGTTTGGAACACTTTGACCTAGACCTTTGACATGCTAGTTTTTATTCAAACACTTGACCTTTTATGCGTATGACATTTGACATTAGATATTTGATGTTAGGGTATTTTATGCCAAGTATTATCACAAATAATTTTGTAGATACAACTCCACCTTCAGACCATATTAGAGATACAGCTCTGCCCCTTCGACCAAGTTAAACCAAGTTTGAACCATTTGTCCTTTGGACATAGTTTTTTAGAGTTTCTAGAACTCTAAGTCTTTTAATTTTTGGAGATTTCATCATTTATGTGGATATGTCTCACTACACTTATGGTAAAGTCACTTACAATCCAACTTATGATAGAATGGCTGCACAAAATGACTTTTATGGCTTTTGTCAAGATCCTGATGATGTTAATATGGTTTGTGAGATATATTTCTATTTGCCTCATATTAATCATTCATGGAAATAAAGTCATAAAGAAACTTATGATCCAACTCAAGACCTTGATTGGTATGAAGAGGACTTTGAAGATCCAACTATAGATAATATTATCTAGGATATAAATTGACACCCTCTTTTCAATAATTAGCACATGGAACACAACCAAGAACCAGCTTATGATTCAACTCATGATTAGGATGATATGGTTTATGAGGAAGACTTGGATGCTTTTGCTAATGCAATCAATCAAGTTTCATGATGTCTTTTTGTTATCCAATCATCGACTACCCCTAACCCTCCTTTGGATTATGCAAACCATCAAGTTGCACAATATCCAAAGAATACCATTACCATTCCTAGACTTAGTCCTTTGGCTTATGCGATCAACCAAGCTCCACAACACTCAACCATTTCTATACTAGGACCTAGTCCTTTGGCTTATGTGATCAACCAAACTCCACAACACCTAACCATTTTTATACTAGGACCTAGTCCTTTGGTTTGTGCGAGCAATCAAGCTCCACAATGCCCTTTCATCATTCCAAGACCTCATCCTTTGGCTTGTGCAAGTAATCATGCTCCACATTGCCCTATCATTACCATCTTAGGACTTTGTCCTTTATCTCATGCAATCAAGCATGCTCCTTAATGCCCTAACATAATCTAATAGTTCAAGTCGTTGCTTACTATCCTAGAAGATGGTTTGACTCTTCTAGTTGAAGACATAATAGAGGTAAACATCAGAACTCCCTTAGACCTAAAATGGATAAAATTAGGTGCATCTCTCACTGAAGAGGAACATGATGTATTTATAGCTATGTTGAGATAATTTGTAGATATCTTTGCATGGGCCTATTATGACATGCCAGGTTTAGATCCTACCTTGGTTCTACACCACCTTATGGTTAATCCTGACGCCAAATTGATAAAACAAAAGATATGTAAGATGCATCCTCACATTACTATATTATTAAATAAATATTTGGAAAAAATCTTAGAATTAGGATGTATCAAATCCATTTACTACTTAGAATGGATCTCTAATGTGGTACCTATTAGTAAAAAGCCTGAAGGAATCAGAACTTGTATTGATTTTTGAGACATCAACAAAGCTTATTGTAAAGATGATTTTCCATTTCCTAATATTGACATGATAATTGATTCCATGGTAGGTTATGAAATGCTTTCACTCATGGATGGATTTTTAGGATAAAATCATATCATAATAGCATCAGAAGATCAACATAAAAAGTGTTCACCACTCCATGGGGAACATTTTGTTATCAAGTGATGCCATTTGGCCTTAATAATGTGGGAGCTACATATCAAAGGGACATGAATATCATATTATATGATTGATGCATGATATTATTAAGGAATATGTCGATGACATATTAGGAAAATCTAAAACTAGGGATGACCATCCCATAGTGCTACATCAGATATTTGAAAGACTATGAGCATACAAAGTCAAACTCAATCCAAATAAATATGTGTTTGGTGTAACTTCAAGAAAATTACTTGGCTTCATCATGTCTCATAGAGGTATTGAAGTTGATCTGGCTAAAATCCATGTTATATCCAAGATACTATCACCAACTAATTTAAAGTAACTCCATAGTTTGTAGAGTAAAATCCAAACAATCAGATGCTTCATCTCTCAATCAGAAGACAAGTGCCATCCATTTACACACCTTTTGAAGAAGGGAGTTGCATTTCACTGAGATGATCATTGCTAAACAACTTTTCAACAAATCAGAGACTATCTTGTCAATCTACCTATTTTATTACCTCCTATTCCAGAAAAGCCATTCTTGTTATACCTCTCAACTATTGACCATGCTCTGGGGGCACTCTTGGCTCAACATGATGACAATGGAAAAGAGCATGTTGTTTACTATCTAAGATGTACCTTGGTTACATATAAACATAACTATGCACCTATTGAAAAAGCTTGTCTAGTCATGGTTTTCATAGCCAAAAACTGCACCATTACATGTTGAAGAATAAAACCATGGTCATTTCAAAGGTACATCCACTCAAGTATCTACTATCAAAAATAGATTTACAAGGTATAATGGTTAAATGGGTTATGCTTCTCAGTGAATTTGACATAGAGTATGTCAATCAAAAAGCAATCAAAGGATAAGTTCTTGTAGATCAACTTGTTGAAGCACCTCTCATAGACACCCAGCCACTCACGTTTCAATTTCTTGATGAATCTATCATGACCATCATTGACACACCCCTTAAAGAACAGCCCTAGAATTTGTACTTTGATGGTTCATTCATTGCACATGGATTGGGGGCAGGCCTATTATTTATTACATCATAGGGGGATCTAATCCTTAAATCATTCAGAATCAACCTTCCTTGTACAAATAACATTGCCCAGTATAAAGCACTTGTTACAAGACTTCAACAAGTAGTGCAATGGAATATATCTTGTTTCCAAGTTTATGGTGGTTCTTAGTTAATCATCAGTTAGGTTACAAATCATTTTCAGACCAAAGATGACACATTGGTTCCATATAAAGCCATGGTTAACACACTTAAATAATATATTACCAACATTCAGTTTGAGTACATACCAAGGGCTAGTAATAGAATTGTGGATGCCATGGCTACTATTGGCTCTCTGATTTGACAAATAGATAAAGCTAGAGAATATCAATTTCTCATCGAGAATTTGTCAGCACCAGCTCATGAACCTTCAACTGTTTCCATGATTTATGATATTGTTGGTCCTAATTCTATCTGGTACTCAGACCCTTACAACTACCTTCATGACCAAGTTGTACCACCTAATCTCTCTAAAAAACAAACCAAAGCCTTCATTCATCTTTTCACTCATTATACTTTACTTGGATCCACCCTTTACCATCATAGTTTTGATGGAACTCTGCTTCATTTTTTTACTTTATTAGAGTCTACATTAACATTAAGAGAAGTTCATGAAGGAGTATGTGGAGCCCATTCTAATGGGGTAGTCCTATCCAAAAAGCTCTTGCAAACTAGTTATTATTATCTCAAAATAGATGTAGATGCCACTACATATATAAAAAAGTGTGACAAATGTCAATGGCATGCTAATCTAATTCATGCCCCAACAAAAACTCTAAAACCAATGTTAAAACCATCACCATTTTCTACATGGGGACTTGACCTCATTGGGAATATTAACCCCACTTCATCTGATGGCCATAAACATATCCTTACCACCACTAAATATTTCACTAAGTGGGTTGAAGCTATATTCCTCATGTGACTGGAAAGCAAATTTCTAAATTCATCTTCAACCATCTCATCTATCATTGCAATATTCCCTTTGACATTATATTTGATAATGTAGGATCATTCAAGAACAAAGTTGTAGACTGATATGTACTAAATATAACATCACACAACACTTTTCTATATAATATTACCCTCAAGGTAATGGCCAGGCTGAGGCATCCAATAAAACCATTGTCAATATTCTCAAAAATATTATTAATGATATTGGTCATGATTGGCACCTCCAGATATTCCTTACCCTTTGGGCATACCGTACCAATCATCATACCCCCATAGGAGCCACTCCCTACTCACTTATTTATGTTACTAAAGACATCCTTCCCATTGAGGTTGAATTACCTTCACTACGCATCTCTTTCAAGTGTGTCCTAGATGATCATGGCTATCGAGTAGCTCACTTGTAAGAGCTAGACCTACTTGATGAGAAACACATAGCTATGCTCAACAACCTTCAAGCATATTAGAATTGACTCAAAATCCACTATAATTGATGTGTTAAGTGTAAAACATTTAAACTTGGTGATCTTATTCTTAAAAAAAACCAAAAGAATACCATGGCTGAGAAGAAACATAAAGGAAAATTTAAACCAAACTAGATAGGGCCTTTCATCATCACTGCAAATTATGGATCAGGAGCATATAAGTGTTAGGATCTTATAGAACAATTGATTACTTTTGTATAATCAACTAAACATGAAATTAAACCAAAAATAATAAGTAACTAGAAATCAAAAACAACAAAGAATAGGAGATACAAGAAACAACCAATCTTGTATTAAACTCTTCTAGAAGGAAATACAATGAAGAAATCTCTCTCTCTTCTCACACCTCTCAAACGTACAGATCTCTTTTCCTCAAGAGTTCTCTCTCTCTTAATTACAACCAACTCAACTACTTGAATTGATCCACCTTACAAACTATGAGGATCTAACCCTATTATATAGTACTAGGATTCATGAGCCATGCATTATCCACCGTTAGATGCACCTCTTAATCAAAGGTTCAAATCTATCCTACCAAAAATAGAAAAGTAGACTCAAAACTAATAGTTAGTCTTTACATGCAAACTCACTGTTCTCCTCAAAATTAGAATTCTAGGAATGCACAAATGACCGATGCCCATCTCTGTCTGTTTGCATATGACCGATGTTGGTTGATCCCTAACCGACGTCGGTCAGTCCTGACCGATGTCAGTGACTGTGTAACTCTAGCAACCTCTACATTTGCTCATCTAGTGAAGCTTTTAGCTCCACAACTCAACAATCTCCCACTTGGAGATAAACAACTGCACCTATACCTGTAAAACAACATCCTCTAGCTTGTTTTTCCATATTCAAGTTCAATCTTGAAGACCAACAAAAGTTGAATGAAGATTCAACTTCTCCTTTGTTACTGGCTTTGTTAACATATCAACAGGGTTCTTATCTATATGGATCTTTTCCAGCTTCAACTTTCCATCCTCCAATACCTATCTAATGAAGTGGTACCTAAGCTGTATATGTTTGGTTCTTGAATGAAAGGCTGAATTCTTTGCCAAATGAATTGCACTTTGACTATCACTGTACAATCTGCAACTCTCTTGCTCCTTTCCCAACTCTTCCATGAACCAAGTCATCCAAATCATTTCCTTGCTATCCTCTGTGACTACAATGTACTCTACCTCTATAGTAGACAAGGCAACAACCTTCTGCAACTTTGAAATCTAGCTAACCGCCGTTCTACCAACAGTGAAAACATATCCTGTGGTGCTTCTCCTGCCATCCAAGTCACCTGCCATATCTGAATCTACATACTCATGTAGAGAAGTGTTTGACCCTCCATAGCATAAATGCCTACTACTGGTCCCTCTTAGATATTTGAGAATCCACTAAACTGCTTTTCAGTGTTCCTTTTCTGGATTGGTCATAAACTTGCTGATAAATCCCACTACTTGGGCAATATCAGGTCTAGTACATACCATTGCATACATCAAGCTCCCAACTACTAAAGCATATGGAACTCTACTCATGTACTCAACCTCATCATGTGATTTAAGAAACTGTTCTTTGCTCAACTTGATGTGTCCAGCCATAGGTCTGCTTACCGGTTTTGCATCCTACATATTGAACCTCTCCAACACCTTATTCACATAATCCTCTTGAGACAAAATCAAACTGTGATTTTTTTCCATCTCTCTTAGTACTCATGCTAAGGATTTTCTTTGCTGCTCCTAAATCCTTCATGGCAAATGTGTGAGCTAATTTTACCTTAAGCTTAGTAATATCCTGCATGTGTGAACCTGTAACAAGCATATCATCTACATACAGTAACAAGATAATATAACTACCATTATCTAATCTGTTAAAATAAACACAATGGTCAGATTGACATTTACTAAAGCCATGCTCTGTCATAAATCTGTCAAAATTCAAATACCATTGTCTTGGAGCTTGCTTAAGACCATATAAGCTTTTCTTCAACCTACACACAAGTTTCTCCTTACCTTTGACCTCAAAACCTTCTGGATGATCCATATATATTTTTTCATCCAAATCTCCATGAAGAAATGATGTCTTAACATCAAGCTGCTCAAGATGCAAATCCTCAATAGCAACTAAAGACAATACAGTATGAATAGAAGTCATCTTTACTATAGGAGAAAAAATTTCACCAAAGTCAATACCTGGTTTCTATGCAAATCCCTTACTACCAACCTGGCCTTATGTCTCATTTGTCCATTCTCTCCTTCCTTTAACCTATAAACCCATTTGTTTTTCAGTGCTTTCTTTTCGGTTGGCAACTCAACCAAATCCCACATTTGGTTATCTTCCAAGGAATCAATTTCCTCATTCATGCCATGTTCCCACTGTTTCTTGGATTCTACCTACATTGCCTCATCAAAACTTTTTGGTTCTCCACCATCAGTGAACAACAAGTAGTATAAAGAAGGGGAATAATGAATTGGAGGTTTACTTAGCCTTTCAGACCTCCTCATGGGCGTTTGAGACTCATTCACAGCTTACTGTCTACCCAAATTTCTTTCTAACAGTGACCGATCCCGGTCATCTCTAACCGATGTCGGTTTGCACCCGATGGATGTTGATTCCATCTGACCACTGACATCGGTTTTTTGACCAACGTCGGTCTCTACCTGACCATCGATGTCAGTTTTTTGACCGACATCGGTCTCTGTGTTTTCCTATGAGTGATGATTTTTACCCATGAGCTCATTTTGGATCATAACCTCTTCCAAATCAAGATTGCCATGCTCAAAATTATTCAGCCTCTTGAGCTGATCACTGTACATCACTTTCTCATTGAAAACTACACCACAGCTTCTAATAATTTTATTAGTTTATAAATTTCACAATTGGAATTTGAAATCTCCAGAACCATAACCAATGAAAGTGCACTGCATAGATTTAGCATCCAGCTTCTTTTTATTTTCTTTATCAATGTGCACAAAAGTTTCAAAACCAAAAACTCTGAGAAATGAAAGATCTACCTTTTTACCTATCCATGCCTCTTCTAAAATTCCACCATCTAGTGCAGTAGAAGGTCCTCTGTTAATAAGGTAAACTATAGTATATATAGCTTCTGCCCAAAATTGTAAGGGCAAACCAGCATGCAACCTCATACTCCATGCACGCTCCATTATTTTTCTATTCATCCTTTTAGCAACTCAATTTTGCTGAGGTGTCCTTGGAACCATCTTTTCCCTACGTATTCCATTCATAGAATAGTAACTGTGGAATTTATTACTGCAGTACTCACCACCATTATCAGATCTAAGGCACTTCAATCTCAAACCTGTTTCATTCTCAACCAAAGCTTTCTATTTCTTAAATGTGTCAAAAACATTAGATTTCCTCTTTATGCAATAAACCCATACCTTTATTGTAGCATCATCAATGAAAAAACATAATACCATGATCCTCCAATAGAAGCTACCTGAGCTGGTCCCCACACGTCTGTGTGAATAAGCTCAAACTTGTGCTTCTTCTTTGTTGACCCAGTTTTGAGAAACCTCACTTTCTTTTATTTCCCAAAAATATAATTCTCACATAAATCTAGATCTATGTTTTTCAAATCTGAAAGCTTACCTTTTGACTTAAGAACATTCATTCCCTTCTCACTCATGTGACCAAGCCTACATTGCCACAACTTTGCATCTACATCTGAAGTAGATAAAACAAAAGGAGAATAATCAATAATACAAGTAGATAGATAAAGTGTACCTACTCTCTTATCTCTAGCTAATACAAGTGCACCCTTGGAAACTTTTCAAGATTCAGCTGTGAGAGTTACTATGCAACCCTCATTACCCAACTTTCCTGCAGAAATCAGATTCCTCTTCCGGATGGGTACATGCATGACATCCTTCAACACCCATGTGTTGCCATTTTGCAATTTCAGCTGCACGTTTCCTTTGCCAACAATTTGACAAGGTTCATCATCTTCTAAATAAACTTTTCCAAAATCTCCATGGACATAATCATTGAAAAAATTTCTATTTGGGGTTGCATGGAAAGAGGCACCAAAATCTAAAACCCAAGATTCTACTTTATTATCCAAATAAAATATAAGAGCATCATGTGCAACAATACCTGCAACTTTTGCTTCTTATTTATTACCTTCATGCTGATTTTCTTTGTTATCCTTCAACCAACAACCTTTCTTTGCATGCCCTTTCTTTCCATAATTCCAACAGGTTATTCTTCCATTTTTGGATTTGGATCTACTTTTCATCTTTGACTTTGACCTTGATCTCCCTTGCTTGCCCTTCTCTCTTTGCCTTCCCCTACTCTCAATACTTAAAGCATTACCTGATGTTTCCTCTGTGCTTTTTCTGCGAATTTATTCATTCAAGATTACACTAACAACATCATCAACTTTCAAGATATTTGAAGCAGATGCAGTATTACTAACTGCCATTACCAAACTATGCCAACTTTCAGGTAAAGATCATAAGATTAAGAGAGCCTTGATTTCATCATCAAGAACTATTTTGACTGAATTTAACTGATTTACTATTGCATGAAAATCATTAAGATGACTAGATACCGATCCACCTTCCTGCATTTACAAATTAAATAATTGCTTCATAAGATATACCTTATTCAAAGCTGAGGGTTTTTCATATAAATTTGCCAAAGTATCCATTAACTCTATCGTTGTCTTTGCCTGTGATAAGTTGGAAATCATAGAAGATGCCAGGCACAACCTTATAGATCCAAGAACCTTTCTATCAAGAACATTCCATTCTTCATCTTGCATATCTGTGGGCTTACTTGAAACCCCACCCAACAGTAAATACAGATCTTTTTGATACAAATAATCTTCAATATGCATCCTCCATAATTGATAATTCTTGCCATTAAATTTTTCTATTTTTAGTTTACTTTCTTCTGCCATTGTTTTACTCCCACTCAATCAGAAACCCCTGTGAGTGAATTTTGTAATCAACAAACACTAACACGCTCTGATACCACTTGTTAGGATCTTAAAACACAATTGATTACTTTTGTATAAGCAACTAAACACAAAATTAAACTAGAAATAATAAGTAACTAGAAATAAAAAACAACAAAGAATAGAAGATACAAGAAACAACCAATCTTGTATTAAACTCTTCCAGAAGGAAATACAATGAAGAAATCTCTCTCTCTTCTCACACCTCTCAGATGTACAGATCTCTTTCCCTCAAGAGTTCTCTCTTTCTCTTAATTACAACCAACTCAACTACTTGAATTGATTCACCTTACAAACTATGAGGATCTAACCCTATTATATAGTACTAGGATTCATGAGCCATGCATTCTCCACCGTTAGATGCACCTCTTAATCAAAGGTTCAAATCTATCCTACCAAAAATAGAAAAGCGGACTCAAGACTAACAATTAGTCTTTACATGCAAACTCACTATTCTCCTCAAAATTAGAATTCTAGGAATGCACAAATGATCGATGCCGGTCTCTGTCTGTCTACATATGACTGATGTCTATCGATCCCTAATCGACATCGGTCAGTCCTGACCGATGTTGGCGACTGTGTAACTCTAGCGACCTCTGCATTTGCTCATCTGGTGAAGCTTTTAGCTCCACAACTCAATAATAAGTTTACTACACCAAATGAAGAATAAATTTTAGAGCTGATGAATATTATTCATCTCAAGTGGTACTATGCTTGAGCGCTAAGGTGTATTGTCTATAAGGACCATTTTAGTTATGCATTTCTTTCACTATTCTTCTTTGTATAAATATCATCCTTATTCATTCTCTTCACCATTTCCAATTTTCATTTCTAACCTATCGACCTAGCATGTTCTAAAGTCTAGCTTGTTTGACCTTGGTTTTTTGTCATTTATTATGCATTTCTAGCATCAAGGTACCTGATCAATTTCATCAGTTGATTTAAGAACTTTAGATAGAGATCATATTTTAGGATAACATGACATAAGTTTTGGTAGTTGCATCCTTCATTTGTTACTCTTTCTTACCACCAGTATTACTACTAATTATAACCACCTTTGGTAAAATTAGTACCTTTGATATATGTTGTTGCATCCTATTTATAACCACTTATGGGAAAACTAGGGGCAACATTAAACCTTGATGTACCAACTTGTCACCTCTTATGTCATACTATGCCTTTCTACCAACTGTGCTTGTTTTGTTTGAAATGACTGCTGCATTAGTTGAATTCCTCCACTATAAGGGTAGAACTACAATGACTTAATGTCCTACTTTGGGACTATGTAGGCATCACTCAATACTTGTTGAGTTCAGCTCAGTCACCCTTTTTTTGAATGTTCTCACCATTATATGAGAAACCTAAGCCACACTCTCATCATTTTGTGAGAAACCTAAGCCATGCTCTCACCATTTTATGAGATTGAACCATTTAGTGTCTTTTCATTCTTGATTGAGTTGAGATATCCCAAAATAATTCCAAAAAAATTTTAAATTTTTTTAGAAAAGAATAAAAATATTGACCACTTTTTTGCCTTAAGGATTTTGGGAACCCTTACTAAGTTACAAGCAAATCACTTGTCATTTAGTTTCTCCATCCAAGGCACACACTTACCATTTTGCAAGACCATTCCTATTATTTTATCACATCCATTGTTCTTGTTTTCCTTAGTTATCACATTCTTCCCATTCCTTAGGAGAAATACATTTGCCTTGAAGTTTTTTATTGGATATTACATCCATGGAAATATGAAGGTAGCGTCCACTTGCCTAGTGTATATGGAGACATCTTGGCCACCCATTTCCTTTTCTTCTATTCCCCCATTTTATTCATTTTTTAAGTTGTCACCTATTTTCTAGGGGCAATGTTCATAGGGTTTTTATTGCATTGTTTGTTTGTTTATTTCTATTTATTTTGTTTATTTGTCTGCATGTTTGTTTGTTTTTATCACTATTGCCTTTATTTAGTTTGTGTGTTCATTGGTTGACTTCTTGCCCACACTTACACTTGAATCTATCCATATTCATAGGTTTACATTATCATCATGGTTTCTATCATTGGTGTATTATTTTCTATTGCATATTGGATTATAAGAGTCAGTCCTCATGCATATTTTGGCCAAGTTTTTATGGTGTTCTACATAAAACCTACCATCACATGCTACAACAAACCTCAGATTAAAGAAGTCTATTCATTAATGATGGCATTTGGCAACGACATCCTGATTCATTCCCAATCATATCCTAAACAAATTAATTAACCATGAAATAATTTCAACCTTTATAAGTTCAGAGGAGCATCTCCCTACTATTAGGTTGTTCTAATTCATCATTACCCTCTATGTTAAGTTATCATCATCCTCAACTATGTTTATCATGTTTGATATAATCAAGGTCCAATGATTATAACTACCTATGGGAAAATCATTACACACCATCCCACCTACATTTCACAATGATTATAACTGCGTTTAGGCAAATCATTGTGTTGTCACCACTTTACTTTTTATGCCTATACAGGGACATGTTTGTATCTTGTTTGTATATCCTAACTAGGGCAGCTCCATCTTATTAATGATTATAACCACCTTTGAGCAAATCATTATGTTATCATACCACGTTGCCACTATCGAGTTATAATGCTTACAAATCATTGTGTTATCATACCACATTGCCACTATCAGGGTATAATGCTTATAACTACCTTTGGGAAAACCATTGTACACCATTACACTTTCATTCTCAATGATTTTGACTACTTTTTAAATATCATTATATTTTCACCCTATCATCTTTCCTTTCTTTGGTCCCCTCATTTTTCTTTTTTCTTTTTGAGGGACCATTTTCTGCCCTCTTTGTGCCAACCATTCCCTCAAGGGGGCATCATATAGTCAATGTATCATCATTGTAGTTGTAGGCATACAGGACCTTTTCATTCTTTTAGAAGATTTTATTGTGCTTATAGCTTGTAACACCTTTCCAAATAGGGACAAACTATAGACACCTAAATTTGGCCATCGATGACCTCCAATCAGGATTTTGGCTAGTTTCTAGCCAAAATGCATAATTTGGCCAAAAAACACTAAAACATGTTAAATGATGAGAAACTGATATATTCAAGTGCTGATTTTGGCCAGGGTATCCCTAAATGGGGCAATGCAATTTATGGGCCAACTAACTTTGATTAGTTATTTTTGAGTCAAAATGCCTAATTTGTACCTAGGTGCTTTAGATTGCTTTTTTCTATAAAATATTTTGCATAAGACATGTGCCTTTGTTATCTATTATTAGTAACATCCTAAATGGGAATATCGTTCCAATGCATTTTACATCACCTTCCAATTCTAATCTAGTCAAATTTTGGACCAATAATAAGACATTCTAATCAATTTGGGCAATTTGTGCACAAGGTGCTTAATCATGCTTAAGAGCTAATTAACTCAAATCAAGGCCTAATTAATAATTCCATGAATTTTTTTTGAATACTTGTTTTTATAAATGAATATTGAATATCTACATCATCAAGTGACCCCATTTCTTTGGAAGACATCCCTAGGCCATAAATGTCACAAATATCAGGATTCATACCTCCCATGCCTCATCAATGCCTTCCATGATGCCCTCCATACCTCTTAATTTCCATTTCTTCTAATTCCATTATTAGGATAATTAAAAACTTAATTCCAAAAATTGAATTAATCCTCAACCACACATCTCAATCTTGAGATAGATGGTTTAGGTTGATTCTAATCAAATCCAAAAATCTATAGATAGGAGGCCTCACAACATCATTTCTAAGCTTTTTTGATGCAAAGTTATAATGCCAAATTGGTTCCAAAAGCTTCAAGAGACTAGTGTTACCATGCCAAATTGATTCCAAGCCAAGCCAATCCATAAGCCAAAGGTGCCAAGGAGAGATGGAGGTAGCCAAGCTTCCATTGCCAAGGACTTCATGAACACAAGCCAAGCAAGTCACAACTACAAAGGCATTTGGAGCATCCAAAGAAGGTGAATGAATTCTTGTGTTTTCATTCCTTTATTTCTAGTTGTGTTTTTCATTTTATTTTTTTAACTAATCTCTCCCTAGTGTCTATGCCTAGAGATGTTATGATATTAGTGTGTTTATTTTATCTTGTTTTTATTTTGGAACTAACAACATACTAACCATCCTCTCTTGAGTCAAATTCCTAGATCATAATTTATACATTAAAAGTTCAATATAAATCTAAAATCATGATTATTCCTTATGGGGAGATCCATATGGCTCTTGCCCCTATGCTAAGGAAACATTTGGCCCCATCATAATTAAGGTACCATAGATCATGTGTAGAACGATAATCAACATCATGGTTAGATTGGATCTCTTGTTCTTATAAAATATCAATTGTGTTGATATCCAATATGATAGATAACCCATCTTAGGTTTCTTATCCTTGAGATTCAAAGAGAGTTTAGGTTCATACCCATGAATTAAAAGGGAAGAATTATTGATGTATCTTTTTCTAGGATATTGATGATTGCAGCCATAGACATGGTAAAGATGATAGATGTTATTGTAAAATCATCACCACTTATGTTTTATATTGTTAAAAATTCCTTTTCATTAGGATTATCTTTCAAAATATATTTAGTAAGCTCTACCCTTTTCTTTAAAATAACCACTTTGGGTTTAGGCCTATTTTTGACTTCGACAAATGTAGGGGTTTCATCACACCATTAGTTGGTAGATGATAATCAATGTGTAACCCTAGTTGCTTTTGCATTGTTGCTTGAAGGACATGAAAGGGTTTAGGGTATCCTTGGGTAATGAACACATTTTTGAGATGGAGGAAAATTATCTTATGAAAAAGGGTAGAATAGATTTCCTTCATCCTATAAATCCAAGGTTTACCCAAGATCATGTTGTAATTAGTGTCTTTATTGATTACATATAATTCTATAAACATGGTCTTGGGACCTAGGGTAATTAAAAGTAAAATGGTTCCAATTGAAGTGGAATTGAAGATATTGTAGCTTCAAAGGGTGTTGTGGGTGGTAGATCAATTAGTTTCCCCATAACCAAGTTTTTTCAAGAATGAAAATGGGACCATGTATATGACTGATCCATCATCAACCATTGCTTATTTTACATAGTTTTTGTAAATAATACTTGTATAAACAAGATTGGATCCCCTCCTAACCATCTTAAAGCTGGGAGGGAAAATCTTGAGGTCAAATAAGTAGCCAACATCACTCAAACTCTACCCTAGTGGAAACATGTTAGAATCAATATGGTTATTTTAGGCTTGAGGTATAGGAGTCGCATTGGCTTAGGGTTAGGAGTCACATTGGCTAAGTGTCCCAACCCTAGGGCATCAAGTAATTATGAATGGTTGGTAGGATAATTATTGAGAAAATAAAGAAAAGAGATGTGTGAGAATGTCTTCATAAGGTCCATGACTAAGTTGTATTTTCCCATAAGTTTAAAGATGACATCATCATCCAATAAGTTGGAAGGGTGAGGAGTTTTGGACTAAAACTCCCATGTGCAAGTAATGATATTCACTTATTATTTAGTTTATATATCTACCATTCCTATCATTTTGGACTTCCATTGAACCCATAATTGGGGAGTTACATCAAGGTTGGTTGTACAAAAAGTAGAGGCTTTGACATCATTGGTGCATGCTAGTAGAGGTTTGTTGTGTTGCATTGGTTGATTTTGATTAGCTCATGCATGATGGTTTTGGAAATATTTTTGACATATTTTTAGGTTATGGTTATGAGGGGTTATGGGAATTGATCCTAAGGGTTTGAATTTATGCTCCCTTAAAACATGTCAACAAAAATTTTCCTCTGTTCTTTAGGGAGTCTCTGAATAAAATTTTTGTACTCCTAACAGGCTCAAGTTTTATGTTCGACTACTTGATGTAAGAGGTAGTATATGTTGTGATCATACTCCCTAGGATTTTGGTTTTATCCCTATTTTTCGAAACCTTGTTGATCATTCCTTTGATAAAGGGTTTGGTTTTAGAATTGGGGGAAGTGGCCAACATTATAGAATTGAGGATTACATGGTGGGGGATGATTGAAATAAACTACATGATCTACAAGTGGAGGATTCTAGTTCCTCATACCTAGATTATTATTTATTTTATTATTATTCATGGGTTGTTATTGATTATTGTTTATAGGGTTTGGTTTCTTGTTTTTCTAGATCATGTCATCAATGGTTGAGTTTAGGTTTTTGATGAGAATATTGGGGATTTGATTTTTAACATTGTTCAATTTTTTTTTAAAAAACCCTTGTTGTTTTGTCTAGGTGTGACAATACACCTTTTGGCCCACTATCAAGGCCACTTGGTAAACTCATGAAATTCTCTCAAGTGATTCTTCATAGGATTGCTAAGAGAACTTTGAGACAAATTCCCTCATTTCATTATTAAGGGAGTGAATAAAGAGATTTTATAGCTATCTTTGATCTATAATTGGTGCACTGGTATATGAATAGCAAACATATAACCATATCTTAATGAAATGGGTCTTATATTCATTTTACTCTTGTATGATGTGGATGAATTCTTGAATGCCAATTTTTAAAATCTTGTTTATATCAAATAATTTTATAAATTTGGCCATGATTGTTATAAAATAATAAATATAAGCCTTTGGTAGATGTAGTACCAAGTGAGGGCAATCCATTCTAGAATTTTTGGAAATATCTTCACGACAAACCCATCCCAAGGTAAGAGTTTCATAACATTCATGGTGTATGCTTTGACATGTGTATTGGTATCTCCTTCCCATTTAAACTTGGGAAGGTTGGGTAGGGTATGAGGTATAATAAATCCTCATATAGTATGATAAGTCCCCATTACATTGAATTTCATGGAAGGCATGGTTGGATGGGTTTAAGGGGATGGGTTTGAGTAGGTGTTATTCATGTAACTATTATAAGTGAAAGGAGATGCTTGATAAGATGGTGTAGAATAGGCCATAAAATAATTATCCAACTAGGTATATTTTAATAACATGTGTTAGTAATGAGAAAGATTATTATATGGAGAAGGGTTAGGTGTTGATAGGGGATAAGTGTACATGGGTGTCATGTAACTTAGAGGAATGAAAGGTATTGATTTATAAAATGAGATTATATGTACATGACATGTAACTTAGAGGATTTTAGGGTGTCAAATTTTTGGCCACCATTTTATTGGGAGTATTATACGTGAACACACATCCAATTAGGACTTTGTTTTGAGATTGATAGGGTGGAGGTATTTTTAAATAATTTGTGTTGGGGATTCCATGAGTAAGAATATCCCTTTGGGTGCTATTTGGAAACATAATTGGGAGGAAGTGTGTAGGTTTATTTTTTGGTAGTTGATAATCCATTGTTGTGGTGAGTATGGGGAAGGAATGAAATTGGTTAGGATGGTTAGATTTCACTTCTTAATTTAGAGAGAGTTAGTTATTATCCAAATCACAAATGCAACCCACCAAGGTAGATATAAGTTCATTTAGAATAGAAATAGTGTTGGGTCTAGGGACTTCCTTTGTGGGAGGTGCAATAGGAATAGGTTGGTAGTTGTGAAGGGGTTTAATTATAGTTGAATATTTAGGAAGAACTATTAAATGTTGTTATAGTGGGTTGGAGGTGTTTTGGTTATTTTTGTTAGAGGGGTGCCCAGTTATTTACATTTTATTTACTTTAATTTCCATATAATAGATTATTCTAATATATTGATCATATTTAACATAGATTTCTAAATTTAGATTTTGAAAAATAAATGAGGTTATAGTTGTCATGTGAGGAGTAGTTTCACTCTTTCAAGTAAAAGTCATGTTTTTAGAATCAAGAAGGTTATTACCACATTTTGATATGTCCTACACCTTGTGGATTGGTATCCCACTCCTTATTTATGAGTTAGGTTTGGGATAGTCATGAAATTGGTATTATATGTTTTGGTTGGAATCATTATTGTTCCAACTAATTAAATAAGCTTCACCAAAGATTTATTTATTTCTTATATATCCTTCCAAGCTAAGATATCCTCCTATATCATGTCCATACATATTTGGGGGGTATGGTAATGCCCACATAATAAATGAAAGGAGGGATAAATATGGATAATAAATATAAAGAAGAGAATAAAAGAGGAAAATGCAAAAGGATGAGCATTTCATGTCAAGATCCCTAATATTTTATGCATATAAAGTGACACACTAACCTATGCACTTGAGTTCTGGTTGAGATTACCTATGTAATGGATGGATGATGGGTAGGTGGATCTATGGATTGGGATAAGTAATGGGATTGTGGATAGCTTGTGGTAGTGGATGATTGTGATAGAACCACAATATTTATTACACATCATGGTTTTCATTAAGGAATTATATTTTGGAATATATTGAACTCCAAGTCCCTTTGTGTTAATAATAATGAGGAGGCAAAACTCATTGTCAATGCTAGGAATGGTGAAGTGGGTGTGATTAGGTTAGATAAATATAGGAATGTGGTCCACTCTATTAGGTTGGGTATACCCTATAAATGTCATAAACAAAGTTAATTATATAGAGTGAGGCTATTCCTAAGGAGAAAAGAGAAAATGGGAATGGATGACTAGGATTGCATAACATTTTACTGGCTGCCTCAATTTTAGGGTAATATGACAATGGGAGGATTAAGTCTAATCTTGCTCATTTAGATCATTGAGGGAGATAACTATAATATATGTTATGTTGGTTGAATATAATATTTATCTCTTGAGTTTAGTGTTAATATTGGATTAAATGTTATTGCCAAGAATGGGGCTCTGACTCTAAGAAAAAGACATGTTCTAGGTTTGACTAGACTCTCAGGGAGTGTCATCTAAGAATTAAGGTAAATGTGGTGTATAAGTATAATATTTTGTCTATAATATGTGTCTAAATGTATTAATTTATACTTTAGAGTTTTAAATCAAATTTTTGGTGTCTATGCTCATCTGGACAAGACTTTTTTATTATTTTTGATGTTTTGATAAAAGGAAAAAACTAAGTTACTTACTGAAATTGAAATGCTAAAAGTAAAAAAATAAAGGATAAATTAAATTAAAAAATTAAAAATGATTATTTTCATTCTTTTTGATAACATTTACAACACATGCAATGTTGAAAACAAATCTTTGAAAGAAAGGTGTGGTTGTTGATTTTCATATGTTTTTGCCTAGTTTGTGAGATGATTCTTTTAATAAAATCTAAATGAATTGATTTTTTTTTTAATGAAAATGACATGAAATTATTCTATTAATAATATTAAATAACATTAAAATATGAAAATCAAACTCTAAACCCTAACAAATATATTCACTAGAAATTTAGAAATTAACCCTTTCTATGCAAGCTAGAAAATAGTTTTTTGATGTTATTCAATATTTGCTTATGAATTGAAATGTCTTAGGGATGAAAGTATGAAAACCTAATTTTATTATTTTATTTTTATAATGTTATAAAATATATTTATTTCACCATCAAATTGAAAAAAAAGAATCTAATATGCAAGATTTTGATTATCTGATTGTTGAAAGTTGCTTTATGAATGTAGGGTTTTTTAACAAAATTGAAAATGAATAACTATATAATGTTTGAACCTATTGTGTTTTTTAATTTTATCTACCTAAAATATATGTAAATATGTTCTTTCCAATAAAATTATAATGCATTTACAAGGAAGAGATATACACTATGTTTTTGGAGGGAGAGAGAGAGAAAATTAAACTCATATAATGATTAAAATGTATATACACTAATACAAATCTAACAAATAATAAATGAAACTAAAAATTTAAAACCTCTAACCTGGTCATGATGAGACCAAATGAAGGCAATGATGATTGTTATTATAGATTATCCTCAGTAAGCTAAATACTATGATCAAATGTGACCATTGGAATTATCTTGAGAAATAAAAGTATAAAAATAGTGGAAGAAATAAGAATATCATAAATGGGAAAATAATCTTAAACAAGGAAGAAATTTATTGTGGTTGGATGGTTTATTGATAGAAAAGAGAAGATTGTTGATCTAGTGACTTTCATTATTCAAAAATGTGTAGTCTAACATGAAATGACCAAAGATATAAATCCAAAGAAAAGGAAAATATGTTGTGGATATGTGTAATCTTGAAAATAATCATCTTAAATGCAAAATATAGATCCAAAATTCATAAAAAATGAAGATAATTGTAGAAAAAGCAATGAGGTTACAAGGATGAGTCTAACTGGTGGTTAACTCAAATCTCAACTTGGGAGAAACAAGGATTGATCAAATAGGAGTAAGAGTGATATGGTATATCATGAGGGTAAGCACAAAGTGTATCAAGGAATATATGTGAATAAAACATGCAAAAATGCATGAAAACTCAAGCTCTAGATGCTAAAAATAGAAGACAAACAAATTGTGAAGACACTATCATAATATGCAGTTCACAGAGATGAAACCACTACTTTAAATGACTAAACCACATCTTTTAAGATAAAAAACATCATGGTGGTTTATGATACTTATATGGATATAATTAAACCACCACAATGGTTTAATAAACCTCTATGATGGACTGAGGCAAAAAGTGATGGTTTTATAACCTAAAGTGTGGTTTCATCACCAAAGAGGCAATTCAATCATAAAAGCTAAAAACAACTCAAAAAGGAAAATTTAGAGGTTTAAAAGTATCAAAATGGGCCTATAGAGAGAATGGGAGTAGGAATGTTAGAGAGAACCATGCTTGTGTGTATTTTGGATATCATTGCATCATCATCATATTTATTTCAAAAATGTTGCACAATGTAATTTTTGGGTGCATACAAAGAAATAATAGGTATCAATATAAATTTAATAATAATGATATTTGTGCATAATCCTCAATAGGATATAGTTATATGGATGGTGAGTATTATTTTAAGGGATAGGTGAAGCATGCCCCCATTATTGATTGATATATTATTGTTATTGTAAACACCTATTTTTTTATTAGATGTAAGAAAAGGGGTTTTAAAATGGCCCTAAACCTTATAGAGTTAAGTAATAATGATAAAAATGAAAGTATCACCAATAAATATCATTAAAAAATAGGGCTAACACTGAATCCCACAAAAATTAGAAACAAACAACTAAAATCCAACTAAACTACAAAAAAAAGATAACATAGAAACAACCTTGAGCAGCCTAAGAATATCCAAGGTCATTAAGCTATTTATCCATCTCTCATTCCTCAATCATGAATTTGAGGTAGTCATACACAGTGTTATAATCCATCTCCTTGGTTTAAATATCCTTTCATTTTTATTTCATCCTCATCCTCTTGTTGGCATTGATTTCCACAGTCTTTGCATTTTCTATGTTTAAGGCTATCACTCATAATAGTGATAATCATTGTAGTTTTTTATTATTTTCTTACTAATTTAGATTAACTTGTCTATCTATTCTTGGAATTTATTACTTGTTCTATGCATTTTATTCATTTTATCATCCATCTAAGACATTTTTCATAATAGTGACATTGTAAAAACATATTTGAGTTTAATATATATGATGTTATATGTTTATGTTCCATGTTATACTTGAGTATTTAATTTTGGTATATATATTTGTCCCATGATGATTTGGATATGTTTCTTTTCATACTCTTTATGTGTAATATTTAATAGTTCAATTCTTTGTTCCTTAACTGTTTGATTTATATTTGATAACCACACTTATGTATTATTAAATGTACTTATATTCTTTGTTGTAGATTCTTATATACACTCAAATTTGGTATCAAACACTTGAAAATATGTAAATTGACCAATATTTAACATACTTGACATATGCACACATACTTGACTCTTGTTTGAATTATTCCTTAGACATTCATCCATATATGGGCTTGACCTTCCCAATTTTCCATTACCGTTTAAATCCATATGAAATATTAAAAGAAATCTTAAATAATTTAGAATACCATTACAAGTTCAAATCACATGTTTTCAAGTGTTTAAATCCATATGAAATATTACATTGAATCCTAGTATTACATTGATTGCACACACTTAGTTAGGTGGGAGAATTAGATTTGGTTTGAATTCCTTATTCAAATATTGGACATGTTGAATTTATTAGCCATAAGATGTGGTTGATGTTAGATTAACCCTTCCATTTCACCTATTGTTCTTAATTTCAAGTGATCTTATAGTACACAACTAGGGTTTGAAGTAAAGAGAAGGCACATAAAGATATGTGTGGGGGATCAAATAAATATGCATACACATGAACCCTTATCATATGAAGATGTGTAGTGATCAGGGATGTCATAGATTAGCATATCCATGTAGGATAGTTTAACACCCTAAAAAATAGTTTCAAATTGTGTAGGTGTCCAAAAAGTGCAAACTTGTCCCAACTTGTGTAAATATGATATTATTAAATTTGGGCATTCACTCGCTCTTTTCTAGTATTTGTTGATGATTGTACTTTATATAGACTAGCACATACTAGAAAAAATCTAAGTACTCAATTGTTTATTATTTTCATAAACAGTAAGTTGTAATAAATCAGTAATATTCTACTAGTTACACTTATATTTGTTTATCTCTTGTACATCTTAATCAATCTCGATATTCTATTAGTTCTATCCTATTAGGGTCAAATGAATATAAAAAAAGATAGATCACTTATTAAATAAAGTCAAAGATCCACTAGAAAGACTATAAAACCAATCTAAGAATTCTCCTATTTTATTTTTTAGGAAATATTTTAATAATATTCTTCCATCATTTTACTTAGTTAAGTGATTACTAGGATCTCCATGGCCATCAAACAATTGTAATTTAAGAATATCAAATCATTTTGGAAAAATGTAATTAAGGATGCTTCATGTTACAGGTTGTCCTACGATGACATCATTATCCATATTATCATTACATTATTTATATTGTAAAGTGAGATACATAACATATTTTTGAAGTCTATTTATGGCATGGATCGTAAAGATGATATGGCTAGTAGGGATATAGTGGTTTGGAAAATTCATTAATTAGTTTCAGTTCACCATATATTTGAAACATGGGTATAATAGATTCATCAAAAATATTTTCATTATATAATTTCTTGGAATTACACATTATGTAAACACCATTGCATTGCTTGGAATCACATTTTTGTTCTAGAGAAGGCATATAAATGGTATAACATTTTTTTTCAATATAAGCCTCATGTAAAGGAAAATAAATAACATAAAATTTCATTTCAAGATAATAAGGAATATTATCATATTTAATTCTATAAAACAAGGAGGAAATTCACATTTCATTTATATGGGACAGATAGGAATATCACATTATTTTGTAATAAAAACATCATTTTTCATTTGAAGGGAAGGATAAATATCATTATGTTTCACTTCAAGAGAAGGAATAGTATAACATTTTATTTGATAAAAGGTAATATCATTATTTTATGCATCACCGCACTTATAAACATCATTGCAAGACAAAACATCATTATAATCCATATGTGTATCATTTATCCATTGATTTATTGTATCTTCTTTATTAATTGGAATGATAGAAACATCAATGAATGAATTATGTAATCCATTATTAATTTCCTCTTGTTTTAGTGTTTAATTAAAAACAAATTTTATATAAGGAGTAGGATAATTAATTTCAACATTATCTTGTCCTTATTCTACTTCACTAGATGCATCACTAACATACCAATTTTATTCATAATCATAAACATGGTATTTTTTCTCAAAAACATAGTCTTCATTTTCATAAGTAGCATTATTAATCACATAATGTTTATCATTGGCTCAATCATTAGTATATACATAGGGAATGGAATGGGTAGATAATATTAAATATATTATATTAGGGATATTAAGGGTTCATAGATGATCACTCATTTTGAATTTACCAAAGCTTAGGATAGAAATAAGCACAAGCACAAATCCTACTTCTAATAGGTAATCAAGCATATAAATATAGGGTTTTGAGGATGGGAACCTGAGGCTTAAAGTCACTTATGAATGAGAAATCATAAATCAAATCTAAAAAATAGATATAAATATATTTATATGAAATCCTAAGGATATAAGGAAGAAACCCTAAGATAATATAGGGTTAGTTACATGATTATAGACAAAGAATGGGTTCATAAATATGTTTTACCTTATTTTGGATTAGTGTATCTAAATAAGCATAAAAATTTAAATATTTATGTTACACAATGTATATCAATAATCACATAAAATTGAATGCTACCTATGATTTATTGCCAATGTTAAACATATAAATGATTAAGCATATAAGGGATAAAAAGTTCAAAGCTTGATATCACTCAGTTCTAGTTTTTTTATTCTATCACATTCAACGTATACACTCTATAATGATTCTACACTAGTTCAGATTAGGAACAAATTGTAAAAACTACATAAGATGCCTTCAAAAGTTCTCAAACACCTATGGAATTCCAAAATTATCTACTACCTAATAAACACATCTACGATGACTGATCTGATCAATTTTTTTTATGCATGTGTATTTGTGTATGTAGATGTACTTTCTATGTTTTCTCACCTTTGATCATGTGTATATAATCTCCTTATCCTTCATCCAAACCCTAGTTTTTCACTCTTGATCAAGGAAACCTACAAAATGGGTTAGTGGATTAGGTTGGACTAACCACAACCAATCCCTGGTGACAAATTAAGTATTGCCTACATTACCAATACTTAGAAGAGATCTTGAACAACATGTATTTCTCTTGATAATGTAAATATGTTCTAAATTAGGTATATTTAAGTCTAATTTTTATTTCACCTAGGTCTTCCTTTGATAAAAACATGTAAAATAGATATAAACTTTAGAAATTTTTGATTTTTAGAAAAGTAATAAGCTATACATAATATGCAATTTTTATGTCTTTTGTGACTAAGATTTTTTGTCCTTAAATGCCTCGATGGTATTTTTATGTATAGGTTTATAAATTTTGAATTAAGGATTTATCAACACTTAAAAATAAACCAAATATTAACTAAACGTGTAAAAGAATCACTCTAAAGTGAAACATGCCCAAAGCACATTATAAAAATACACTGGGACATTTATTAAAAACATAGATGCCTACATTAGATGAAGCCATTCGTAAATTTTTGAACCATCCTAAAACTATAGAAATGTAGAGATGATAAAAATAGGACTAGGGATCCCTATGACAAAGAAAATAAAAGTTGAAAGAGTAAAACAAATGACTGCATAGTGAATTAAATAAATAATAAGATAAGATACTAAGATGAATGCACCAATAAGTTCCTTATTTGAAACTAAGGTTTTATATATGTAAATTCACATGAAAAAAATTATATGAAAAAGGCTTGCACCAAATTTGGGTATCTAAAGAAACATGGAAAATTGGGTTTAATTTTTTTGACTAAGGTAACTCTTATTTGTGTTGGATGTGCTCCTTAACTATTCGAACCCATGGTTTTACTTTAAAGGATGATGTGTTGATGGTTGATGTTAAGCATAAAATTCTATAGATAGAGATATTTTGAAATAAGTATCTCTTTTGGGTGACAACTCTCTTAATATATCCCCAAAAAATCCTAAATTTTTGTTCACCCTTGGTATCAAGTTATAAGGCCCATAATTAGTGTTAAGCATGGGATGAGAATATGTGACATTTGGATCGATATTGGGTTTCTACACATAATCACTTTGATAGGTTGGGACATTGGTGACTGGTATATGGGTTTATTTATTCAGTTGTGAGAGTAACATTTATTTGACCTTATCAACAAATTTGATTACATACTAATGATAGTTTTATCTCCTTTAATTTATAACTACATGTTATGCATATTATTCATATATCCTTTAAGTTTAGTTTACATTTTGTGCATATTATTCATATATCCTTTCATTTTGGTTTGCATGATACATATACTTTCATCTAGATGGTGTATTTTATCATCCTATAAATAAACACCACATAATAAGTACCACCTATCCAAACTCTAACTCTATCTCATTTCCTTGGCATGTATGAATTCTCACCTTAACTTCTAGTTTTTAGCCCTATCATGTTGAGGCTTGATAATATATACTTTGATTTTCACCTTTAACAAAAACATTTAATGAAATTTAACAAAATATATATTAAAATTAAGTTAGCCTCAAATCTAAAAACTTCAAAGAAAAAATTCGCTCTGTATTTTGTGATATTTCTAAAATGTAAAGAAATAAAAACAATTCTATTTTTTTTATTTCGAAGATAAAAATTAATGAAAACCCTAAAATCACAATAACATACTCAAAATAGATCACAAAAACCAAGAAATTACACTTAGTTTCTTTGAATAACTCTTCAACTTTAGTCAAAACAATTTTTTAAAAAATCACAACAATCTAAAATATATAGGCAATTCTTCAAACATATGTTTTCTACCTCACTTCCAAATCGAAGCTTTGATATCACTTATAATGAAATTTATATACCACTTGAGTAAAATAATATAAATAGATCACAATATGATTGAAATATAGGATAATATTTAAATAAATGATGAGTCACTTTGAAGGGATAACCTCCATGATCTTAAAATAAGGACACTATTAGTAATATGATCATATAATACTAGCCAAAATCTTCTATGCATACTATAATTTTGTTGTGGAGACTCCCTACTAAACATATATAGCTAGCCAATATGAAGCTATATAAATGAACACATACATGTATTAAAATTTATGATAGCCATAAGTTAGCCACACATATCCCAATACATGTTATAGCCTAAGGGCATAACAATATGTGTGGGTATGATGCCACCCAAAGGAATGAGTAGGATTTGTAGTATAGAGAGTGTAGTGATGATAATATGTCCCCATTGACATAATATATAATAATTGAAAAATCATGAGGAATGTATGGGTATGATGTCCCTGATGGAAATATCTTATCTTTGAAGTATAATTGACATAAAATCATGATGATCATTTGATTATTAAAGGGTTTTCCTTTTAGTGTACCTTGGAGATATGCCCCTTTACTAAGTTTATATATAATAATAAAGGAACCTAGCTAATTTTGTTTGAATTTTATTTTACACTCTTTATTTGCATTTGTATTTTGTTGATTCTCTTTTAGTACTAAATCCCCCTTAATTTATTTTTGTTTTAGGCATTCTTTAGGTGATTTTGTTTAACTCTCAAGTGATTAATAGATTGTATGTGTGTTTCATCTAGCATTTCCACTTGATTCAATTATTTTTCTCTATATTCATCATCATCAATAAAATTTTAAGGGACACTCATAGAGAAAGAATCTAAATCTCTATAAGGAGGATTGCCTTCAAGCCATAGATAAGATAATATGGGGTTTCTCTTGTAGTTACCCTGACACACACACCATAATCCCATAAGGATTATATAATATGCTTAATCCAATATTCACCATGTTTAGTAACATGTTTACTTAATATGTTCATAATTTTTTTATTTGTAGCTTTAGATTGACCCTTTTCCTAGGGGTAATAAGGAGCTAAACGTGTGTGTCAAAATTTAGCATAAAAATTCTAGACCATCTTAATCTTGAAATATATATCATTATTTTTAATAATATAAGATAAAATTTTGAACCAAGATTATGATATGTGTCCTTAAAAATATACAAATTTCATCACATGTGGTATATTTTATAAGAATTGATTTAACCCATTTGGTAAAATATTCAGTATCTATAATGATAAAATTGTGACCTTGTTATGATATTGGATTAAATTTTCCAACTACATCAAAACACAAATGAAAAATGACCAAGGGAGAACAATATGTTGTAATTCATGAGATGGTGCATGCGTTAAAGTAAGATGTCATTGACTTTTCTTGTAAACCTTAACATATTCTTGACAATCATATTCAATGGAGGGCCAATAGTAACCCATTCATAATAATGTGTATGATATGTAATTTCAATTAAAATTACCACCACTTTATCTATCATGAATCACTTATAGAGAAATTTTAGTTTTTTCACACTCAAGGCATCTAAGATACTAACCATAAAAATATCTCTTTAAAAAATTGTCATTAATGTAATCCATTATCTATTTCATTTTGTCATTTCATGAAAAAAAATGGGGGAATACTCTCATCAAATAAAATTTTGTATATATCAGTATACCACTTTGGGTTTTTAACATCACTATCAATATAAAATACATCTAACCCATCTAGAGATGGTAGTGAAATAGTTGGATGTTGTAGTCTCTTAATAGTAAGTGTTGTACTATCATTGGTAACTTCTATATGAATGAGTGAATGAAGGCTATCTATAACATCAACATTATGGTTTTTTATTCAAAAAATGTCACTGATCTAAAATTCATTAAAGTAGGTAATCAAAATACATATAAGATCTCAATATGGAATTAGTTTTTTTCTTTAGTTTGATAATTACCCATCACTTTATTGATGACAATTTGAAGTCACCATAAAATTTAATAAATTTTATCTTTAAAGAACAAGTGACATGTAAACCTAGAATCGAAGCCTCGTATTCTACTATATTATTGGTACATGAAAAACCAAAATGATATTCTAGTGGCATTTTTTGACCTTGAGATGTCACTAATAAAATTCTAAACCCAACACTTGAATCACTTTTGGACCCATAAAAGTACATGGTCCATGTTTTATACACATAATAATCTCATCTCAAAAAGTGTTATTCATAGGAGTATGGTCTAATAAAGGAGTTTATGTTGGTTTTTCAATGATGACTTTCCATTTTAATAATTTATGTGGAATAAACTTAATATCAAACTCCATAAGTAACATGACCCAATTAGCTATGCAATTGGATATGTAAGTCTTAAACATGATATATATCAAAGGATCAATATTTGTAATATTGTGTGCCTCAATATTATATGTGTATTGTCTAAGTTTAAGTGTAACGAACATAATAGATGAGTACAATTTTTACATTAAGTTATTTTTCATTTCATAATCAAACAATGTGTGACTGATGTAATAAATATATATTTTTTCATGTTTATCATCATATTTTTCTAACAAGTTACCCAAGGTGTACTTGTTGGTATATATTCATAGTGACAATGGTCTATCATGAATAAGTGGCATCATTACCAATAGATTAGCAAAATATTCTTTTATTTCATTGAAGGAATGTTTACATTGTTCACCCTATTCAAATTTTTTGCCTTTACATATTAATCTAGAAAATAGTTGAGTTTTTTCATCCAATTAAGTAATAAATCATTGAATTTCTTGAATGTTTTTTTGTAAAAATCTCAATTGTTTTAATCTTGTGTGTAGAGGCATATAAACAATGGCTTTTACTTTATGAGTATCAAATTGATGCTATGTTAGGAGATATTAAAACCCCGATAATTTTTTTGGGTCTAACACTAGAGATGCACTTATTAAGATTTAATTAAACCATGCATTTTTTGTATTCTTTCAAAAAAAATTGAAAGTATTTAACATGATCTTCACATTTCTTTGATTTTACCAAAATAGCATCAATTTAGTATTCAAAAAGGTCTTAACATTTCTTTTATTTTCCCAAAATATGATCAATGTAATCTTAAATAATGTCATGCATGTAATCATGATATATGTGTCATAGTCCTTTGATAAGTAGCACCATCATTTTCAATTTTGAAATGCATGGAAAAATAATAAAATGTAACCCAAGGTGTGGTGAAGGTGGTATTATATTTATTGGTGGGGTTTATTATAATATGATTGTAGCTGATGAATCCATTCATGAAGTAAATCATATCATACCTAGTGGTATATTTGATAATAATATCAATGTTAGGGAGAGGAAAGTCATCTTTGGGACAATACTTGATCATATATGAATTTGATTGTCAGGTATTGCAAGTGAGCAATGTTGGAAACACAAGGTGAATTATCCATGGGTCAAGTTAAGCCCACATTTATTAATATTTAGATTATATATTTAACCAATAAAGAATATTTAGGATGTCTCTTTATAATATTTTTATTAATTATCTAGCATCAGGATGGAAAACTATATTATGAACCACATTGGCTAGATCCATAATGTGAATATTAGAATAAGCCCAAGAAAATAATTTGGGAAATTATGTAAATATTTATATGTTCTTTATCTTCTTTAAGTGTTAGCAATGTAATAAGTAATAATGTTTTAGGATATTATTTGTTACCATAATTTAATTCAATTATTTCTTAATTTAGTAATGTGGATCAATCTTCAATATATGGAGTATTAGGTAGAGAATCAAGACCATCTAATGTAATTTAATTTGAATGATAGATGATTACTCAAAACTGATTAAGTATACATGTTGACTCACTTAATGGGGTAATCTTTATTTATGATGTAAATATGGTAAATCAACAAAGATTTTACATATTATTAAAGGGATTCATCTCTAGAAAACCTATCAAGAGTAAGTATCATAGGTGAAGAATCTTCATCAATTAGCTCAAGATATCTAGATTCTAATAATTTAATGTGGTAAATTTAATTTTGATGGTATTTAATATACTTGGAGAAGTGATTATGTAAAGGTTTATACATTGAATAAAAATATTATTCATAAGAATTAAGAGTCTCCTGATTTACTTCGAAGGGTGTCTTTTTAGCTTTAGAGTTCACACTATATCCAACACCTAATTTAAATTGATGAAGAGTTGGGATTATTGGATCAGTAATACTTAGTTCATTTCCCCTAATCCAATACCTTTGTATTCCATATTATTTTCACATGTGTATAATTTTCCATATTTTTCTAAAGTAGTTTGGGGTAGACCAAGAGGTTGTGTAAGTTTATTATTATTGAAAGATGTGTTTGTCTTAGGTTGCTTACCTTTATCCTCAGAAGATGGTATATTGTTAAGCACAAAGGATGGGAAGGTCATCCAAAATCCTAGGGTATACAATATAATTCCCCAAAATAAATTTTGCATATATCATCTTGATATTACCCAAGACCACATGGTTAAAGTTAAGTTTAGATAAGTTTTCATATATGTTATTAGGTTTGTAATCATATTATTAATTATCATCCTAATAATGATTATCTTCACTAGTTTTAATACCCTCACCTACATCATATGTATTCATTATTTCCATGAGAGTAAATTATTGAGGTGATATGATATTTATTTGAGGTATTTTAAGTTATGGAATGAAAACTTTCTTGGGTTTCACAAATTTTCAAAACCAAAAGGGAACACCATTTGTTGGATAAGTATAGAGATCACACTCACTTTAAAAAATTTAAGCATCTATGCAATGTATATGTAACTTAATTTACAATATGTATTCCTAGTCGAAAAATAAAATATTTTAACTAACTTTATAATATATCATTTGAAAAGTCATGACTAAAAGTTTAGGCCAACAGTTATGTTCAATGTAATAGTTCATACAAATCTTTGTGTTTCATTTTGAAACCCTTTGATAAACGTATATAAATATTTAAGATACTTAATATCAATTCTAATTACATTAAGGAAGGCCTCACTATCAATCTCCAAGTTGTTTTATATAATGACCATTTTGATTCCTACATAGATGATAATAGATTGAATTCATAAGGGGAGGTTATAGTCAATGATATCCTTAGAGGGTAATTCCTATGATTTAAAAGAGATGATAATTTCACTACCTTAAAATGTTTTGAAAATAGAATAAAAATAATTTAGTTTAGTATTTCTTGGAAAACTAGAATCACTCAAGGCCTCATGCAATATGTATTTTAAAATAGTTGACCATTTGAGTAGTTCTAATATAACAATTTTGGCATGGGTATTTTGAATTTGGTCCACTGGATCAGTATTTTTAGGTGCTTGGATCCTAATCCTAGAAAGAGGAGGTGTAATATTATATGTTTGACGAGGGGTGTTTTGGTTAAACTCACCTTGAATTTGAGAAGGAAGGATAAAAACATTGTGTCATCTATCTCTTCAAGTTGTTACATTATCTATCTCAGAATGAATTATCATATAATAAATAATATAAGTCAACAACCTCTCAGCTCTCATGAATAGCTCCTTCAACATCCTCTCAGCTCCCATGAATAGCTCCATATGGGAATGGGATGGGGAGGGTGGGTCTATAACCACCTTATAGGTTCTCCACCAGATGGTGAGAGCCAAGAGTAATAGTAAGGAGAGGAGGAAGGTGAGTAGGATCACATCCCATGGGATTTGGGAGTCTTCAATGCCCTCTATAAACATAGTAGTGGGATTCAACCATTCTCCCCTCATACTCTCCCTCATTCGATGGGGAACCAAAGATATAGATGAACCACTAGTGGACATAGATATACACTATAGACATAGATTTTGATAGAGCACCAATGATAGTGATAGGCAGTACACCAACCACTTGAGGTGGTATTGAGGTGACCATATATATAGATAGAGCACTCGAGGTGGTATTGAGTTGGCCATATATATATATATATATATATATATATATAGGTCTATGCTCATCCCATAGATAGATTTAGGAGTAAGTGAGTGAGTATAGATAGGGGCCCTTCATCATGGGATGGGAGTGCCTGGATGTGCCATATATATAGATATGGTCGATTGATAGTATAAATTTATAGATAATCTATTATATTCTAACTAGATAGAATCTATAGAGGGGGACCAACTCCAACTCCAACTCTATATAGCCCTAGCCCTATATAGAATAGGCCTATGGCATAGAATTGTATACGTAGGGGACTGATTTCCCACATATATAGATGGGCAGGAGAGATGGGTTGGGGTGGGGGATAAGTGTGGATATGGATATGGATATGGATATGGATATGGATATGGTCTATCTAGACCTATCTATATATGGTGGCCTATCCCTATCTATAGATGGAAATGGCACCTTGATTGAGAAGGTTTCAATTGTTGCTTGTTATTGAATCCCATGGACCCATTAAGACTGAAATTGGAAAGGGAGATGTGAATGAAGGGGAATAACCAATCGATGAAGGAACATGAAACCATTTTATTTTGATAGAGGTACAGAAAATGATTAGGGGTGATAAAGTAGGTAAAGTGGTTGGGTTTTATGAGCTATTCCAACCATTGCTAGGGATATCACTAAGAGGATAGAAAATAAATCTATCAAGTATAAGGATATCATTACATAAATCATTATAAAAAACCATAATGTAGCAATCCATAAGGTAGTATTCTATGATAAATACAAGGAAAGAAGCATGGAAACATTGATAAACATGTGTATAATAACCATATGATCAAACTTAATAATAATTAAAATCTAAATACCATCCCCCCTCCAAAAATGATATTTCAAAAGTGAAATTAATATAAAACTTTGACTTACCAATGAGAAAAGAGAATAAACACAAGCCTAATAATAAAATACCAAGGGAAATTAGACCAAAGTTAATCAATTCCAACATGATCTGAGCCAAGAGATTCATAATGATAAAGCATAAAAAAATATGTTTATAATGAAACCTTAAAATAAATTAGACTTAAAAAAAATTAGTAAAGTTAGACCCTAGAGGATGAAAAATAAATAAAACTTAAGGGTTGAAGTGTTTTAAGATCAGATGGGTTCATCAATATGTTTTAATTATTTGTGATTTAGGGGATAAATACCCCATAAAAAATAATCTTAAAAAGGCACAATGTAGATATATAATAATACAATCACCAAAAGTAATTAGATTTAAACTATGTCTTAAAATAGTAACTGAAAATATAGATAAAAATTTAAACAAATAAGGAAAATGAACAAAAAACAAAAGAGATGGGCACATACATACTTAGGCACTATTATGAAAAATATGAGAATATAAATAGGCTCTAAAAGTTGACTTAGAGGAAATTGTATGTTATGGTTTTCATGTAATATAAAATGTAGTTTATTTATTCGTATATTGTTTTTTTTGCTACATATAATAACTCAAAATTAATTTTCTAATTACTTTTATATGAATTCAATGAATAGGATGAAATTTTTAAAGAAACTAAATAATTTTTTTTTCAGACATCATTAATCCCTTTTTTTTTATGTCCTCCTCCCAACCCACAATCAAATGGGAAAGAATCAGTTTCAGTCTAAACAATATTGATTGATATGACTGTTTTCCATGATTACTAAACTAATTTTTTGATTAAATTATATGGTTATCATTGACTTATACCCAATTGTGCATGTTGATCATATATTATTAACTTATAGATAGTTATATGCTTAAACACATTCTTGTGATATGTCACACCATTGTAAGGAACATGGCAGTGTTAATTAGTGTTAGTGTGATATATTACTTCGCAATCATCATAGGATGAACCATCAAAGTCTTGTGCTACGACTTGGTTTTCATTATAAATTGGTTTATTATTGCATTAAGTTTGGATTTGGTTTAATTCATAGGACTAACTTGGCTTATTAGGCCCCTTTAAAATTTAATAAGTCCATCAATTGATGTTTAACCATATTTGGAATTATTGGTTCTTTGTTAAATAAGTGCAATATGTAACTGGTGGTTCTATTATTTATTAATAACTATATTTACTTTAAAAAATATAAATGTTTATGGGTAGTGCATAACATTATATCTATGTTTGATTTATCAATGATTTTAACTTAATAAAAAGGTCATTACGATAACCATATTATTTCCATCTATACTCATAAGATGTAACACTAGGATTATCATGATGATAGAGTTGTTGGTGGTTATCTAAGTCATTATTGACACTATGCCAATTATGCCTTTTGGTTCTTATTGATTAACCATATATATGTAATTATCTGTGTTGAAATCCTTTTGATATTGTATTATTGAAAAAATTATTGTGGTATCATTGAAGATGGGAAAGCCATGAGACAATCCGTGATTAATAAATCATTTGATTAAATTTTTAATAAGATGATCATAGTAAATGAATTAGGGGGGAAGCCATTATAGACTTTGGAGGTAATAATTATGGTTTTCATGATTATATTGGACCAATATTTTAATTCAAAATATTTAATAATTCTACCCTATTTCACCTTAGCATTCAAAATGCATTTTAATTATTTTACTTGGCATTTTATCAATCAATGAACTACTTACTTACAAGAAGGGTGAGCCATTAGGTTTGTATAAATCATGGTAGCTTGGTCATAGGAAATTATGAAATGAATAATAGTCGTATTTCAATTTTGTGGAATAAATTTATGGGAATCCATATTTAGGGGCACTTTCATGTTGCATGTTTGTTGAAATGAGACCTGAGCAAGAAGAAGAGTCAAAAATGTAGCAATGAAGAGAAGGAAGGGTGGAAGTCAAGCATGGGGTGTAGTAGTGTAGGCATGTTTCCTTTCTTTTCTTAGTAGGTTTTGATGCATTAGTTGTTAAAATAAGCATGGGAAGTATATGTTTAAATAATGCTTCCTTGGGTATGTTCCCCTATACATATACTCATATATACATATATGAGAATATACCCTAGTAAGGGTATCAACGAGGCATTGGTAGTATTCTTTATTTAGTAAGGTATGAATTTATTAGGAAAAAATGAATAGATAAATTTAAGCGATTTAGTGGAACAACACCTATGTTTGGGTAATGTTGAAATATATGGGTTGTCTTTTATTGCCTTTTTCCTAGCATTATGTTATGGTTTTGAAATTTATGGTAATATGAGTAAAGTTTCAAGCCCTAGGGTGAACCCACTAGGTTATTATTATATGGGTGCCTACATATTAAGTAAATTCCACTTCAATTTCATTGTTGGTCAAATGATGTTATTTCTAAAGTCTGAATGTGTGATACATCTCTTATTGTTTATTTTCACCATGAAATTTAAGATTGTAATTAGATAATTGCATAGCATGTTTTATGGATGGTGGATATAAAGGGTTAAGTTGACTAATTATTAGAAGTTATAATAATGTTACCAAGTTTTAAAAATCATGTATTGTGATTTCTTTGGATCTTTTGAAATTATGACTAGGTAAACAAATGTCCAAATATTGCATGCTCAATTAATGATATTATGATGAAGCTTGGAATGTTGTGTATACTTGGGACTATATACTTGTCTTTTATATGGAGGTTTTATATTACTCACTATTCTAATAGTTGAGAAAACTTGATTTTTTATGGTTTGTGTGTGGGGCAAGTACTCTTTTGGAATATGTATTTTTATGAGTTGTTTCATATTATTTAATTAATGAAATTGATTTTATATTGATTGAGAACCTTGAAAATAGCTAATTGTGTAAGTAGATATTTTTGTTGAGTGTTGTTATTTTATGGGATTGTTATTTAAACCCATATTTGGTTGCAAGGTGCATTGATATCATGATCATTATTGTCTTTAAAATATCATTCATTATGTTTTATGGCTGAGTTGAACTTAGACCTGTGTGTGTTGGGTTAAAATGTTTTTTTAGGAGATTGCTAGTAAAGATTTGTCATAAAATTTATTATATGCCAGCATGGATTTTCAATAGAATCTATGCTCAATTATATATGGTAAAGGAAATGATTTTAGTTGGTTCAAGTAGAATTATCATTTTTTTAATATTAAGTTGTTCCCTCCTGATGGTCTGTTAAACCTTCTGTGGGTTATATATTTCATTTGACCCTCATTTTGGGAAGGCATATTAAGGTAAGTTCAGTATAAAACATAGGGAGGTTTTCTTGGACTCTTGTTATTATGTCAGATAGTATCAAAGCTCACTTTTCTATTGTATTGATTAATGTTTCAGATTACTTACTTTGGAAAGAAATCAACATTACCAACCTTGTGTTGAATTTTCTGTTTGACACATTATAATGTAGGTGAAGTTTCTCGAAGTTGGTACAGCTCTAATATGTCATTTTATTTTGAAGTGTAATTTCTATGTTATACTTAAGTGTTGTTGATTTATTTTGAAACTCATTGATACCCATGATTTGGGAAAGCACAAGGAAAATTTGATATATAATTATAGAGGTAGATTTTGTTAATACATCTCAATTTTTGTTTATTAATCCCTATTACTAGTCATAGTGCATTGTATAGTTAGGGTCCTTATTCCTTATTGTGTGATTATACTAGATGGATAATTATCGGTAGTAAAAATTGAACTTGAAATTTAATTGAATATTTTCTCATCATTTAGATGTAGTAAATGTATCTTTTATGTTTCCATTATGTCCTTTTTGGTTTTTAGTCTAAAATTACTTCATGAAAGAATGATTGTAGTCAAAACAGTAAGATTTTTTGTTATTGGGGTTCTTGTCTTTTTGTTCTTATTTATCTAAACAAGGCTTAAAATTTTCAATGTTAAAATGGGTAAGACTCCAAAACCCACCAAAGTTTATTAACTACTTTTATTTTGTGAACATTATGGATGAATGAGTTTAGAAATATTATGGTGCCATTCTTCAAAGGATGTTGAAATACTCTTTTAAAATTTGGATAATGTATTTTGAGTATGCAAATTAAGTAGCCTCTTATCTACTTAATAGGCCTACCTTGGTTGTAACTATCTCTTGACATAGGGTTGTAGTTTTCCTTTGATAAATAAGTTATGATGTGTATGAAAATATGATCCTTCTTTATTTATTTTATATATTGGTTATGAGCTTTAAAATGAATACTCTCTTTGAGGTAGACTTGTCTTGTTGGTCTACAAGTTTCCTTGCATATACTTATCATTAGGTGAATTTCTAAGGTAGAGACTCCCTTTTAGGCTTGAATTTCATCTATGTTTTATAATGATTTAAGGATGGATGTTTGCATCTAATATGAATTGATCTTGAGTATGACTATAGTTCTATCATATTGATGGATAATTTAGCTATGGAAGTATATAAGTTTGACTTGTGACTTGATTATATCATTAAGGAATTATGGGATACCTTGTGCTCAAAGATTTAATCTTATGGTTGATAAAATGGATTTTATTAATTATTGATTTAAAAATGTAATGTGTCTCATGTTGGTTTTTAAAGACTAATTAATTATATAAATTCTAAATAAAAAACTCATGGGTTATAACTAGTTAAAGTATAGCCACTCAATTATAACTTGTAATGTTACTCGCAAGTAGTTAAAATGTAAAATGTTTAATTGTCATTAAAGTCATGGTTTAGTTGAAACTTATGTTGAAGGTGATTGGTAAATAGTCATTATTATCTTTAAGTAAATAATCATGCATGTGTAGCCACTAGTATAATAGATTCTTTTGTGATTCAAAGTATCTAAATACCAGCATACGAAGTAGGCATCTTTGAATGTTCTATGTGAAATTAGATTATGTTTTGGTCTATGAGGGATCCATTGAATGATTGAACTATCAATCTTATAGGAGAACTCACTATTGTGTGAATGCAATAACTTGTTAAATTCATGTGGGAATTTCATTTTTTTTACATGAGTCTTGATCTTAGACTATTGCTTGAATATTGAGTTAGAGTAATGTTATCTCATTTAGAAGTCTGTAACTTCAATTTAACTCCTTCAAATATTTTATGATCTTCAAGGAATATGGTAAATCACCTAAGTCTCATTATTATGGTAGGGAGTAGTTGTGAAAGTATATATGTTAATGTGAATTGTTTGGGATTTTTTGTTATGGTTATAATTCCATTTAACCAAAATCCCTCTTTTGTTTAGATTTCATAAAACTAATTCATAGTTTTTTATGCTAATTAGACATTAGATAATGGATGATGTTTTTAAAGCAAATCAGTGTGTAGGAATTAGCACACAGTTGTAGGTTGACCATTAAAATTATGATTGTGATGCATGATGCATGTCATAATTTTATTCCATATTCCATACAAAGGAATTTTTGAGGAGATTTCTTGAAGAAGGGATATCATTACTTCTTAATGTTGAAATGTAAATAGTGGGTTTAGGATTTGACTTACTTTGGAAACAAATTATTAAATGGGTTAAACACATTACTAGATCTTAAGCTTATGGAACAAGTTATGAGATGAATATTGTGTTTAGACCTATGCTAATGATTAATGACTAATGTGGTTGTAGCAGATTAAGTTATAAAATGGGTAATTTGGTCACTATGGTCTTCACTATATTCTTTCTAGTATTGAATCGAGTTGATCTCATTTAGACGAGATCATTGTTATATGAATAACCCACAATGTGAAGGGAGGTTCCAACATTTGATATGGCATTGAAGGAAATTGAGTGGTCAAGGTAGTAAAAGATAAGACGATACCCTAACCATGTTTAAATTTTAAGAGTTTGGGTAATAAGGTAGGGTATTCTCATAAGGGGAATACTAAAATCTACTTGTTTGAAAAGCCACTAGTTGGGCCAATCAATTAGTTCTATAGACTTGAAATCTAAATATATATTGTAATAGATATTTTAAGCTATTCATGCTTATAGGCAAGTTCATGCTTGGGTTGAGATCACAATGTGGAAGAAGAATCCAACCTCTTAAGGATTAATATTTATTATCCTATCATGAGTTAGGTAATCCCAAAGATATTGTGGAAATACACTTAAACTATGTCTTGTAGTAGGGGGTGTAATCCTAATGAATGTGAAGTGTGAATATCCTCACATTCCTATTTTTATACAGATTATTGAAACAAGATTTCCATGAACCAAGCTTGGTGTCATTGTGTTATTATCTTAAATTGTTGGTTGGTAGTTGAGTTTGGGACGTTACATAATTATGAAAAGAATTCAATAAAGAGTGATATTTTTTGATTGACACCATAACCTCCATCATCACATCCTCAATCACACATGCAACCTCATATAATATTCATTGGAACAAGAGATGAAAGTTTTCAACTTTCCACTTGTACTTCTCCAAAACATTCATTCACAGGGCCTCTGTTGGCATCACCTACACCATCTCTTTGTATTGCAGATCTTTTTTTTGTTTTTCCATAGATGATGGTTGTCATGAGATGTGATCCTTCAAGATCATTGGGAAGGAATACAACCACCTTCTCCTTTTTTGATTTATATCTTTTTTGTTTTTTGTATGAATCACTAGAATGAAAAATATCCATACTTGTAATTTTATAAAAGTGTTGTTTGTATTAATATATATTAATATTGTTTATAAATCTCATCCTATGTTTTTTTAATTATTTATAATATAATGGTGAAAATTAACATCTAATAGCTATATTATTTTAAATTTCTACAAATCCTAATAATGTCAAAATTATAATATTTTGTATAAAACAAGTGAAATTTTTTATGGGTAATGTAGAGATCTAGGTATTTGTAGTGAAGAATTTAATAGTTTATTTTCAATCAAATTTTAAAATTTTAGATATTTTCAAATAACTATTTTTTATTAAGACTTTTTAATACTATAAAGGTTTTTAGGTCATCCATCCTAGTATTACTTTAGTCTAAATGCACTTAGCTTGAGAAATTTTATTAGTTTTAAGGACAAAACTCCTTATGGGGATGAAATATTTAGAAAGAATTTTAAAAATCCATATTATTATTTAAATAATTATAGACATCTAAATTTGGCACAAGATCCTTATTATCAGTTTCTTATTCCCAATTTATGTTATTTAGAAAAAAATATATTTAGTTTATTTTTAGGACTAATCCAACCCCACAATAGGTTTATAATTGGTCTATTGATCCTAAAACACCTTAAAACTTATTATATTAATGAATGTGTGTGTGTGTGTGTGTGTGTGTGTGTGTGTGTGTGTGTGTGTGTGTGTGTGTGTGTGTATTAATGTATCTAAACTATATATCATATATTACCCAACCTACCTCAAAAATTAAGGTGAATTCATCACCTCAATAAACTCATACATTATACAAGTTCATCCTGGATAAACTCGTACAATTATGGGATTGTCCCTTTTTATTTTATGGGTTTTTCAAAATGTTTTCATGATTTAAGAACCTTTACTCTCTATTTTATACATTACCATAGTCACCAAATGTGCTTAGGTTATCGTAGGTCAGCTGATATATAAGGTCTAAATAATACATTCATTATTTAGGAGGATAATCTAGAAGCTACGATCAAGAAGGATTAAAAAACCATAATGAACCTTGAATATAAATATCCAAGAATTATTCAATTCAAGCCTCATTAAACCTCATGTAATTGTTATATTTAGATTCTATCTTGGTCTCTCTACATTTCCATTATGCCAAATGAGGGTATTACACTGTATATAACTACATAGTTGATTCTAGGGAAGAGGAAGTTAATAAATCCTCACTCAATTTATTCTATCCACAAACTTAAAATATTATGTGGAGGTATAATTCTATGCAAACAAGATACATATTTTTAATGGTTCCTTGATGGTTTCCCAACTCCATAAATAATTTTTATTTTTGAGTTCAAGTTAAGTCAAGGAAGATATTCACATATTTTTCACATTATACCCTCATATTCATTAGTTGAAGTTATAAACATAAATAAAAATACAACACATAGGTGAAATAAAAACCATAGTGAAAAACATTAGCAAGACAAACCCATCCGTAGTCAAACAAGAATGACTATGCAGGTCTCTTCCACATAGGGACATGTATGTCTTAGGGAATAGGTATGTCCTAAAGCATCACACAATTGGTAGATTTCAAGAGAAGTTTACACAGTCTTCACACTCCATCTATTATCTCAAATTTCCATAACAACAAACATGTGTGATCATGTCTTTCCCCTTTGTCATTTACATTGATTAGTCTAGTTTCATTTATTACATTTGGGCTTGTTTCTCAATGTAGCTTGTTAGATTAAAAAAAAATTATGTATTTTCCTTCATGTATGCTTATATATATTTAATGACAAATATTTTGTTTCTTATTTGGATTAAAACCAAAATTAGGGTAAATATAATTATTGATCCCAACTTAATTCTCAAATTCAACCTTTGGTTTCTAAAAATCATTTTTTCTTTAGGGCTAGGTTATTTCTCAGATTTTGATCATGTGGTTTATTCAAATCCTTTTATCCATTCAACCACTTGACTTATATGTGAAAAATGGATCAAAACATAATTATTCAGTAGATTGGTGAATATATAAAATAAATTACTCTTGAAATGCCTAATCTCATTTATGAAAAGGTGTATGAAGTTAATAAAATTGCTCAATACAAAACCTTCTCATATAGATTATCTTAGGGTTTATGTTTTTGAATCATCTATACTTTGAAAACACATTTGACTCCTATTCCTATACAAAATTGTGAAGCTATCTCCATTATAAATGATGAGATCCAACCTTTGAGAAAACCTATTGAAATTGAAACCATTTATACACATGACCTAACATACATAGTGTATTCCGTAAATAACTTGAAAATAAAATGAAAACCCTATCTCAAAGGATAGTTTCAGTTGAAGTTAACATTGCATAATCACATTCTAATGTTTTAGAACCAACACAATTTATCTCAAGAAACCAATACCACTAATTTTCTTAATGATCATTTACCATTTTTTAAATCATGTCTAGGGTCTCCATATGATCTTATCCATGTGTATTAATGTTTATAAAGGCATATCATGAAATTAAACAATACATATTTTGACAACTTTACTATACCATAGTCTTGTACATAGATTTTCTTATTCTATATGTTGTGCATTACATGTGCATTCTTCTTAATATTACTTCATCCAAATTTTATAATTAAAAAATAATCATAAAACATTAAACAAAAAATATATCTTTGCCTTTATCTTAATCATATGATAAACATGATACATGTCTTCATACACTACAAAACTTGCACATCCATGTTTTTACACTTATTTTTTAATGTATACCTTCATTTAGGTGAGAGGTGGGATAATCTATTTAGATATGCTTGTGATTACATTTGTGGCTCTCCCATGGGGATACATTGATTAATTATTTGATAGTGACATAGTAACATCTTGATAAGCAATCACATTTTCTATATAGAGCTACCTTTACACACATTTCATTTATTGTTGATTACTTACATAAGGTTTACATATATTACATGTGTACATGGATATGTTCACGCTATTTTAATTTTATTCTCACCATACTCAAATCTATGACTATGATTTAGGCCTCTTTCTTGAGCTTGGTAGCATTCTTCTATTTTCTATATTTCATATGGCACTTGCCTTCTATTTGCATTGACATTATTTTATCCACTTGTTTCATGTTTCTTGTTATGTTTAATTTCCCTTGACTATTTGACTCTATTCTTAGCACTTTCACTACTCTTCCTGATAATGATAACATGTTTATTAGTAAATATTTTCATAGTGTGCAATGAGTTATGAGGGAAGCCACAAGTAATTATAATCCTCCTCATCACATTTTTTCTACTTTGTGGGCCTTGCTCAATGTATTTCATGTACATACCCATGCTTCCTTGTGATAATCTATAGATTCTTCTACACAAATAAAAAAATAAAAACTTGGTTTCATAGACAATTGTATTTATTTTCCTATGGGGGAATCAAACCCAAGCATCATCTTTATTAACTACATATATATATACATATATTTGCCTTTGATGGCATTTTCTCTCACAGGTTTCTCATTGACATATTATGAGTTTATTTGAGCCTTATTTTCACATGATCTACCCATGAGGGTATGACATTCATAGTTTTATCATAAATGCATTATATTAATTATACATGTTTCACTTTATCAAGACATATTACTTTCATGCCTAGCCTTAGGATATTAATTGAGGCATTTGTGTCTTTAGCACTTTTTACTTATTGGATTGTTTGATTGTCATACAAATTATTCATATGACTATATATTTCACATTAGTGTACATGACACATATTCACCTATAGGGGAATTTTACCTATAAATTTTAATATATACATTGGCATTACATATTCTTAGCTTTGAACTCTAAGATTTATATAAAACATTGGTATATGGTTGTTATCATTTTTTATTTAGATTTCTTTGACAATTTACACATCGATGGCCATGAAGTCTTCCCCTTGTAAATCAATATCCTTAACTTATGAATCACTTTATAATTGGCATCACCACATAGTTGGATATATCATATGTCATGATGTTTCAATTTTATCATACACTTTGGGACCTATATTACATATCCTACACTATTACATGGATCATGAAACTCAGTATTATTAATGCAAGCTTGTGACTCACCCAATAGACTGACGAATTTTCACCCTCTCATTTTAGGATTGTTGGTAATTTTTTTAGGGCACGAGTTTTAGGTTGTGACTATTATATGTAGTTGTGATGAAATAACAACATATGACCTACAACCTATCAAGGAAAGCTCACCCAAGTATCAAAGCAACACCCAAGGATGAATATTTATAATGATTTTATATTACAATATTGCAATATAATAAAAATTTATTCAAAATAGAAGTAATGGTAGGGAAGAAAATCAAGTTAATATTTACACCTAATTATTATTTAACTCAATCAATACTTTTTGAGATAAAATGAAAAACAACTATCATTAATTATATTTTTCATTTACTCAAATTTGAATTGATACAATGCGAGAGTCTAAGGAAAAATAAATTATGAGTGAATTTTAGTAGAATCTCTTTGAAAGATAAATTTCTCATAAAAAATATCAATTGGAAATGCATCCGTAATAAATTTATAAAGATCAATTCACTGTAGGAAAAAAAAATAGCACATAAACTATAATAATAAGAGATCAAATATTAGCTTACTAAAATAGTCATAATATTAAATTTTAGAAATCTAACATACTCATAATAATAAAATGAATCTCATTGAATAGTTAATTAAAGTTCACAAATTACACATTATTAATCTAAATTTTAGAAAGAAGAAAATAGAACAAACCTACATAACATTGAACATTTTTAAGATTTCCTAACTTATTGTCTTCCAAAATCATTTTCCCTTTTTAAATCTTGCATGTGAGAATTTATTAAAAATAGATGAAGTTTAAATCTATTTTAAAATAATTTAAAAAAATACAGCTTTAAATCTAAATTTAAACCAAGCTAATCCAATCTAAAATATAACTGAGAAAAATATCCACATTGAGTGACTCCAAATTTTCTCCTGCTTGAAATGTGTGTTCCCAAATTAGTGCACAAGCCAAATTAAACTTTTTTGCATGGATGAGAGTCTACATATGTACTTCTCCTTTAATATTTTCCAAAATCCATATATTAACATATTTTTGATACCATATCAATGTATTATAATTTTATGGTCATATTTTAGATCTTAAAATGAGCTTTCCAATGGTTTAAATTGTTTTGAAAACAAACACGTGGTTTTAAAGATATGATCAAAACAATCATTAATTGTAGTTGCTTGCATGCAAATAAATTATATTTTATTATTAATTCAGAGAGAAACATTGGAGTTCTATAAAATAAATATATTTTCTATTTTGAATGATATACCTAATAATCACAACATTCCATTCAAAATTTTGGTTGTAGAATTTTTTGTTGTTTGTTCATCTTCTTAATGTTGGATAGTTATGTTAACTAATGTGAAATTTTGTAATCTATAATGATTTGATGGTTGTCAAATCTAATATAGTCATGACAGGAAATAAATAGCATCAAATTTAATATATTCATTTTATGATAGGTTGACGGGTATCAAATTTAAGACATTCATTGTGTGATGGGTTGACAAGTGTCAAATTTAAGATAGTCATTCTATGATAGGTTGATAAGTGTCAAAATTAATATAGTCATAAAAAATATCTTCAAATTCTTCACACTTGATTGTACTTTCATGGAATTTCTCACACTTATTCACACATTCATGAAATTTCTCATGCTCGCTCACTCTTGTATAAACTTTATCACACTTTCATAGACTTACTTGCTCGTGCACATACTTGCTCACACTTACTCAGACTCTCAAAAACTTACTTGAACTTTCTCACACTTTCATGCAACTTATCACACTTATTTTCACTTGGTCTCATTTTTTCTTAACTTGCTTGCACTTGCATAGACTTGCCCGCATTATTTCTACTGACTCTCTCAATATCCTAGGACTCAAATAAGGTCAATTAAATATATCATTTGTATACTTGGATGAGTGGGTAAGGACCAATGATATATGTAGATCTACTAGAGGGTAACTTATAACTCAATTGTCAATAATAAAGAGTTTCAAAGATTAAGCATATGACATAAGGATATAACTCTCATTAGACCTCAATAAAGTTAAATGGTTAAAGATATGGTTATAGATATGAAATTAAATTAAATGGTTATAGATTGGTACAAATAAAATAATTTATGGGTAAGTGATTGTAAATAAGGTAAAGTGGAATGGTCAATAAAAGGAGGTCTATGCAAGCTAAAGTGATAAATGGAAAGATAAGAAATCCTATATCTATGCCATATAATTTGGTATAAGAAATATCCTAATCAAGGATGCACACATACATCCACAAAGTAATAAAACATCCAATTCACTAAGTAAATGAAATAGTGTAGGGATAGAAATAATTATCTTGGGTGGACCCATCAACGCTTCAATCTCCCCCTTATCTCAACTAGAGATTTGAAAGATATTTTTTAGGTTGAATAAATAAAATGGTTGAATTAATACCTTTATATCCTTAGGAAATCCCAATTGCCTCTCATATTGAGCTTCAATGAAATCAAAAGATGAGAACTCCAAGATAAGGTTCTAAACCACTAATTCTCCCAAATAATTCTTAGGGTAGAAATATGAGTGAAATTGAAGTGTATTAATGTGATATATCTTATTATGAATGAAATATGACCCCTATATATTATTCCAATATAAAAACCAACCTTAAACTATAAGTTGATAGTATCATCTAAGATTTTACAATTAGAAGATGTTAGTTGACACATTACAGTATCAGCCAAGCTGATAAAGTATAAATGTTAGAAAACACACTCATAATTGTATCAGGATGGTTGATATATTACAAGGAAGATAAAGGCACAAAACAAACAACATTGGCCTTGTAGATACCATAATATTTAGGAAAGCTAAAAAATCTTGAAATGAAGTAGATGGAAGGTAAAAATAGATAAAGACTTAGATGAGATAAAACTAATAGTAGTGATGGTGTAATAGGATATTATGCAAACATCTCTTGAAAAGTACCATAAGTTTCTCCCACCCCATTCTTGGTGCACCCTTTAAGGTGTACATTTGGGGATATTAATGCGTCAACAATCTATTTCAAGATAAAGCATCAATAAGTGATAAGTGAAAATATTATGTATGCATATGCTCCACTTATAGATCATCACGTGTCACAATAATGTAATGTGAGATGGTACTTTGGGAAATAAAAATGGTAACACAAAATAACATAACTAAAAATAAATTCTAAAATAATTGAAAGTAAATAAAATTAAAATGCATACCTTTACTTACTTAGATGATTATAGATAATTTTTCATGTGTCTCAAGTGATGGAAGACACCCAACTAGAAGAATGAGATGCAAACCTAAAAAATAAGATAAAAAACTATTTTTTTGTGGAAAAAAATTGTTAGTACCTAGAAATTATATATCTCACTAAGATTTTAAGGATTATTTGGGTTCTTGAAAAGGACTACAATAATAAATATATGGGCGAAAAATATAATGTTGAGGTAAACAATTGACACTTTTGAAATTTTACATTTTTATTACAAATAAGTAAAAACTATTCATTTGTGTATTTGTTATTTTTGGAAAACCCAGAGCTCTATGTGATAAAATTTAGCATTTTGAGATACAATGGTTCATGAATGAGGAGGTATATGTGATGGAGTATGCATCATTTTTTAGATCAAATATTTTCAATTAGATAGTGCATTTATTGTTTGTTTTATAATTTTGGGTAAAAATGAACTAGACTAGGAAATATAAGTGTTGGGAAAAATCTGTGTAGTGAAATTTTCCCCAACAAGCCTAAAAAAAAGTTAGATTAGGATGGGGAATGTTTAGTCTAAAAATTTTGAAACTAGCACCAAACAAATTTATTAGGGCTGAAGAAATAAATAACCACCCTTGAACAACAATATTAACTAGGTCAATGTAGTTTTTAAGGAGAATAATAAACTCCTAGCCGATATTATAGGGTATGGATGATGTATTTAGATGAAGTTTTGGTCATTACCATATGGTATGGATGGTACGATAGAAAATTGTATAAGTGGTATATACCATAGGGTATGGCCGATAGTGTAAATAAATATAAACATGGTCATTGTAGTTTATTCCCTGGTTGATGCAGTAGAAAGGCTAAGCATGGCCAATAAGGTGAGCAAATAAATGGTCAAAAAGAACAAAAATAAAATGATAAAAATGGATATCTTAATTAAGTAGATATAAAAATAATTAATGAAATATATATATATATATATATATATATATATATATATATAAGATAAAAATATTAATTTAAAACACACCAAATATTGTGATAAAGCATGTGAAACATTGTAAATATAAAGTTAAATATCACATTAAAATGAAAGATAAAACACGTCATAAGACACGAAAAAATAACTATAATAAATAAATATTCTAATGTAATAAAATGTGAAACATAATGGAACAAGGATATGCATTAAAAAAATGTCATCTAATTTAAGATAAGTCAACTTAAATCAAACATAAAGAAAGACACAAATATTTGTAAAGATGTCATCCAAAATGTAATAAAATTAAATTCAACTTAAATAAGCATAAGGAAAGGCACAAATTATTTTAAATATGTCATCTAAAATTTAATGCAATTATAGTCAACTTAACTCAAACATAAATGATTGTAAAGATATCATTGAAAATGTAGGACAAGTGAAGTCATCTTAAATCAAACATAAATAAAGACATAAATGATTGAAAAAATGTCATCCAAAGGGTAATACAATAAAATTTAACTTAAATCAAAACCAAATAAAGATATAAATGATTTTAAACTACATCCTACGTAAGATAATTAAGTTAACTCAAATCAAACAAAGACATGATGAAAATAAGCCAAAGAGATCAATGAGTGAAAAACCAAAATCAATGTTTATTCTAGGAGAGCAAAACCATATTAAAAATTATTATGATTACTAAGATGTTGAGGATATGAATGGTAATGGGCATTCACGAAGAATGCCTTGTTGTATTCTTCAAGGTCTTACAATGCACAAATTGAAAATCCAAGTGGCATTATAAATGATTTAAAAGAAAAATATAAAATGACTAGGAATGGACACAATAATATAAGTGCAATATACATCAAGGGGATATTTGAAAAGATTTCATAAAAATTTAAGGATGCAAGGCACCACAAAGTTGATGTATAAATCTTTAGTGGAGACAAGACACTCTAAACAAGTGGGCAAGGCTGAGAGTTTTAGGCATCGAGGACCTAGAGAACCCCACCTAGCAAACACAAACTTGGGATAATAAGTGAAGTATGTATATCATCCCATGAAGGCCAAAATGCATGAAAAATAAATGGATCCTACCATCCCCCAATGTGTTCCCCACTCGTCAAGATCGTTTATAGATTTTTTGGTCTACTGTGAAGATAAGTACTTGTGTGAGAAAGTAGGTGACACTATAATTTTAAAAGATATAATGATATAAGAGACATCCTACCCTAGTATACTGGCCTACCACAACCTAATATACCTTAGATCTATCATGAGGCCAACTTTGGAGTTTGAGCTTTGACTAGAATAGGATATGTTCCAAAAATATCATGTATTTTAGTGTGATTTGACTTTTTAGATATGAATTATCTTTTAATAATGTCTTTTCTCATGATATGGCTTTTAAATATTTTCTAATTTTCTCATCCATATGAATTTGTAAATACCAAACATGGGTGATATATAAATCTAACACAAAATATATTATGCTTGGTCGCTATAAATGAAAACCTAAAGACCATCATGCCTAAAATAATCCTAAACTTATCCCAAATGAAAGTGTGTAATATTTAGACCGACTTATATATACCTCATGTGTAAGGAATGGGAAATATGAGTATCATGAAAGATTCGTCCATGTGAAAAGGGTGATACAATGATGAATAGGCTAATAGCTCACCACAAGAAGGGAAAATTTTGCTTCAAAATTAACTAGGCTATTCTATGGATGTGATAGTTATGTCACTAGAGAAGTTATACTAACCCACATAGTGTCTATCATAAACACTAATACGAGAAGTCATCCCAAAAGGGGGGAATCCAAAATACCAAAGAATCACAAAGAGACTAACAAAAACTAACAAATGGTAAATTTTTGGATAATAGAAACTTGAAGGTGATACACAAGGTTCATAAGTAAGAAAAGGTAGAATGTAAAATGATATAAATGCTAGAAACAAAACCTGAAGGCAATGTCTAAGATCCATAAGGAAACAAAGGAAGAATTGTAAATGATTTAAAGAAAACATGTGAAACATGTGTGCTAAAAATTAAAGTGTTGAAATGTAAAGGATCATGATATAAGTGAGATATGTACAAAAATCATCACATGTTAAAACTAATAATTTCAAATCCAATCATATGACAATTTGAAGTAAATGATATAAAATAATTATCTACTCACAAGTGTCATGAAATATCTCAGCATACATCATCAATAACATTTGTTAAATCTTTTTATAACTGATATCTAGATTTAATCATGGTCTCTTATACTCTTTATGGTATTTGTGCTAGGAGTGTTTGGGATATGATCTCAAAGGAAAAAAGTAGGTGTGTTGGAAGGAGTATGTCATGGGGCCTCTTGATGAGAATAATAAATGTAGGGAATATGCCATGCCAAGTTATACTAGATTCTAATATAAAAGATGGCTAAGGCCATAGGGGATGTGGAGGCATGTACCATGGAAATATTAATTCGAAGACTCTTTAAATCATGCTTTAGGATAGAATAGAGGATAGGGTCCGGTCATGGATTTATCCTCAAGCATGATTTGAAGAGGCTCATAAGTAGCAAGAGTTGTATGTGAAGTATAATTTGTAATATGCTCCATCTTAGACTTATGAACATCAACCAAAAGGTTTAAAATGTTAATAAAATTAGAAGGAACATTAAATCAAATGATATCAATTAATTTTATGATATAATATGAATATTTATTAAAATAGTGTTGACGAGTGGGATGGTATCAAATGATTTTACATCCTTAGCTTGGTCATAGCCAAAAAAGTATGGGTCATCTAGGGTGTAACCCTATTTGTAATCAAAAATAGTAGGAACAATTTTAAGGGATTCTTAGATATGACCACAAATGTGAGAATCATTTCAATCAACTTCTTGCAAGAATGAGGTCATAAGGTAGAAGGAAACTGAGTTATGATATTAGAGGTGAGATCCAATGTTTGATATTTAGAAAAATCTCATTAGGCCCATCATTATAAGAATCTAGGAGGTTATGTGAGATGTTTCCCATAGTTATGAGTGACCAATATAACCTCCATTAAAGTTGATATAATAATTAAAATGTTGGTATTCATGGAAGGGAATGTTAGGTAAATGTTTGATGGTTGGTATTTTAAATGCACCACATTCTTGGAATTTTTCAAAATTCTAAGCGTTAATATCACCTTGAATCTTATATATATATATATATATATATATATCACCCTTGTAAATAAATTTAATGCATTGATATGTGGAAGAGGCTACAACCCTCATACAATGGGTCTATGAGCGGCTAAGCAAAATTTTATATGATAAAATAAAGTGGAAAATCATAACCTTAACTCTATTCATGATAGGTCTTACCATGATAGGGATCCAAATTCATCTTAGTGGTTGAATTCACCTTTAGTTGTATCCATTACACATGCTTTGGGTAGACTTAAGATTACATTCTGAGTATCTTGAAGTTTTGGTGAATTCTAAGAAGCTGACACAAGTGCCACAGTCTTCATCTATCATGGCTCAATCGATGAAAATATCACCAACTTGGATGATAATAAACAATGGAGGATCATCTACATGAATTAATATTTCATCATAGATCATAGATGTTATATGAGATTTTATTAAGAGAAAGGAATTTGTGTTTTGATCAACTTGGATTGACATCTCTTCACATTGTCATAAAATGTTATCCTCATATTCATGCAAGGTACCTTCTTACCCCATAGGTGGTGGTCGAGTTATTTTCATGTCCAATAAAAGTTTCATAAGTTTTTTCTATGAAATGGTGAATTACTCATGAGATCAAATAATGGAATTTGGGATGGGAAGTTAGAAATTTATTTTATATGGTCCCATTCATAAAAACCACTATGAGTTGGACATGATTATGAAAGTGGGATTAAATTCTAAAGTGGAACAGCTATAAAAGAAGCAAATCTAGAATAAATCTATTAGAAACAAATCATGTCATCTTCATGTTTTTAGTATATTTGATGCAAGCTAATTCAATGGTATCATCATGGTCAATGTAGTTGGTTGCATGAAGACAACACAAATAGACTATATCAACCTGGATAATATAGTACAATGGGAATTAAGGGTAGAAATAGATTATACCAACCTAGCTGATATAGTAGAGATATAATTATTTAATGAATCAAATTGTATTGGCCTTGGATAATAAATTTGGAACTGATCTTGAAATAGAAGACTATATCAAGCTGGCCATTCAAATAAAAATAAATGATGATGGAAAAATAGACTACATCGGGTTGGCCGATATAGTTTTGAAGGCATGGAAGTACACTAGGTTGGTTCATACAATTATCAATGTAGGTAAATGTACTAGGTTGAATGGTGAATTTGGTCTATTTAAAGGTATAGAAGCTATAATTTACTCAAATTCAATTTCCACAAAAATATGATGAGGGTTATCCTATTTTTTTTTGTAATTATGATAATAAGTATGAGTTTTAAGGGGATATGATCAATACAAGACACTACCCTCTTCATGTTGTTCATATTGACTATTTTTTTCCATTTTTAGAAGATTTATGATTGACCATGTTTTTAACAATATTGATGACTAGTTGATAAGGTGGATTGCTATGTTGTTAGTTTTAAGTGTGGTTTGGAAGTGGATTAAAATAAATGGTAAGGTGAGTGTTGGTTTGGTGAAGTGACTCACACTTGACTTTGGAATCATGAGCATTGGCTACATTATCATAGGCTTGGTGTTATTCTCTAATCATGGATTCATGATCAAATTTTGAACCAAGAAAGAATTCAAAATATAGGTGTTTAATTTATTTACAAGTCTCATGGGAATTACCCTAATTTGTGTGGAATCAAATTTATTTTTGTGGCTCATACTAATGATCACTAGGATAGGAAGTGTCAAAATTCTCTAAGTGAGGGTTTAGGAAGGAATTTTCTAAGCTTAGCTAGGGAGAAAGGCTAATGGATTTCACATGTGTTGATTTATGAAAGATGAGGAGGAGGATGTTGGAAGGGACTTCCCTTTATAGGTGGGGAAAGATTCACTTTATTAGAGATTCTTAGTAAAATAAGATTGATGGTTTTGTTGGAATCATAGATGTCTAAGACACCATCATTTATAGCATTTTAATTTTTAAATTTCATTAGCATTTAAATACTAGGCTTAGGTTAGTAAGGATAAAATTTTCTTATATGAAAATCTTAGTCTTTAGCTTGATTGAGGGATTCCTTTAGTGATTTTGGATAAAGAGTCCCGATAATGTGTTTTAGTTTGAAATTAAGAGCATTGGTAAAGAGGTGGAAGAGGTAGTCTTTTGACATGTTATTCTTAGCTTTGTTGGCTAAATATTTCAAATGCTTGATGAAGACATCTCATTTTCCACTTTCTTGCAGTTGATAAAGTGAGCCAAATTATTTTCAATAAAAACATTGAATTGAAATTATTACACCAATGCATTGACTAAGTATTCCAAACTAGAGATGGACTTAGAATTTATTTGATTTCCAATCTAAAACATCACCAAAGAAGATTCTAGTAAGTAACTTGGTATCAGTAAATGTGTTGAGCTTAATCCAATATTTATAAAGATTGCTAAAGGCATTCAAGTGAAAAATAAGATCGATGGATCCAATGTAATTGATCAAAGTGATGCCACCTATGTCAATGTTTGTAATTTTATGGGCTAAGGGATAATTTTGGATATGTTTAATGACTTTATTGTGAAGTGGTGGTTGTAGAATGACATTACCATGAACATATCTAACAGGCGTGGGGTGCACTTATATTTTTCACTCCCCACTAAAATTATTGATGGTGATTTTGCATTTACAAAATCTGGTTTTGTATTTGTATCATCTGAGCATTTTTGTTAGCTTGAATATTAACTATTTGGCTCATGTCTTATAAGATTATTTGATTAGGATTAGGAGAATTTTGATTAGAAGTGGAGGTTTGAGAATCCTATTAGGATGCACTAGACATGGCATTGACATTAGCATTAACATGGGCACTTTGGGTAGGTCCACTAAAGGGAAATCCCTCAATGTTAGTATAAATATTAGGCCTGGTGGATGAAGAAGGAAATTAGGAAGATACAAATTGATTTATTCCAATTTGTAGAAAAGTTATGAACAAGGGAAGGAGGACATTCTATATGAGATGCCATTATGAGAAGATAAAAAATCATAGAGTCATTTCCCCTATGCACAATATGTGCAGGGAGATTGATTACCATTTTATTGATATACTCAATGTCACATTATTATTTGACCTCATGGTCTTGAAGTAGGTGTCCTTGTCTAGCGGTTTAAGATTGTTATATGGCTCATAGTTTTTAGATCTAGTGGAAGCCACATGAAAATTACTTGGATTTTGTTCTCGAGTCATGGTAAAATTATAAGTCATGTAGTTTTTTAAGGAAAATTTTATAGGGGTTGGTTAGTTCTATAGAATTAGTATTATTATAGAATCATTTGCAGTTCTAGTGGGTTTTCTCTATAGACTATTTCAAAATATGTTCCAATGGAAGATAAAATATTAACTATATTAGGGTGGCTAGTGAAATCAATTGCATAAGAATGTTAGAAACATATTATATCTATTTGGTTGATACAATTAGAAACTAGAAGTGGGTAAAATTAGATTATATCAAACTAAATGATATAGTATGGTCACAAAAAATATTTGTATAAGGTTGGTCAATACAGTTGGTAGGAATATGGTAAAATTAGATTATATCAGGTTGATTGATGTAGTTAGGTAAACACACAACCTTGTATCAGGTTGGCTAATGCAATTGAGATAACATAAAGAGTTATAATAGGCTAGTTGTTATGATTGGGCTAATAGGCAAAACTATATTGTTCTGGTCAATAAGTCTAGAAGACAAGCAAGATAAAAACTAACTAACTAGAAACAAAATCAAAATAATGAGTATAACTACATAGGGTATTTTTAACTTGTAGGCTCTTACATATACTAATCACAGTCATAAATAGTTAACATAGTCATGAAATCACTTATTATAGAGGATTCCACCATTCCCATAGCCACACTATCCCAACTTTGAGGTACATTTACAGTAAATTCTTAGGGCTAACTATTTATCGAAGCACTATAAAATCAAATAGCTAGATAGATACCTACAAGATGAAAACAAAAACACTAGGTGTTTATAATATACTATAAGGTAAATGAAAACTAAATTAGATATATAGTGTTATCTAATGGCTTGAGTATTGGGTAAGTGCCCCTCACACCAAGGCTTAGGGAAAACTAATGACCACTTGGCCCAGAACTACAACTTCTATTAGTTTTAAAAAAATTGAATCATAATTTCTAGGAGTAAAAATAAAAAATAAAGATGAAAATGATATTTTTCAACAGATTAATTTTCATCATGTAATGAATTAAATAATAAAATTTAATGTTATTACATGGATAAATACATTCAATATGGTCTAGAAACACATTGAATGGTATCAAAATAGATAATAGTGTTGGTAGAAAGATAAGAAATGGTATCAGGTTGGATAATATAGTTGGTCTATATAATGTATGATGGTTTGGAATATATCACTGATAATATAGAAGGAAAAACATGAAACTAGTCCAACTAAAGGAGGGATAATGTTCATATCATGTTCACCAAAATGTATGTAGTGCTAAGATAACCTAAAACTATCCTCTTTCTCTCAATAGACTAGGACTCTAATAATGTCAATTTAATAGAGAATGTGTATAATTGGATGAGTGATTAAGGACCAACGATATCCATAGATCTAGAAAAGGGTACCTTACAACTCAAATGTCAAGAGGAAAGGGTTTCAAAGCCTTAAACTATGGCATAAGGATATAACTCTTCCTAGACCTCAACAAAGGTAAATGGTTATAACTATGCTTGTAGAGATGCAAACAAGGTAAATGGTTTTAAATGGGTACAAATAAAATAAATTATGAGTAAGTGATTAAAAATAAGGTAAGGTGCAATGGTCAATCAAATGGGGGTATATGCAACTTAAAGTGATAAATGGAAATCTAAGTAATCTTATATCTATACCAAATTATTTGGTATAATGAACAACCTAATCAAGGACACACAAAAAATTCCATGAAGCAATAAACAACATATAATCTACTAATTAAGTAAAGGAAAGAATGTAGGTATAAAGATACTTACCTTGGGGTGGAATTTTCAATGCTTTAATATCCCCCTTGTCTCAAATAAAGATTTTCAAGAGAATTTTTAGGTTTAAGACCTCAAATGGTTGGATGAATACCTAGGCATCCATAGCTATGAATTCCCAATGACCTCTCTTATTCAGCTTTAATGACACCACAAGACAAGATCTCCAAGATAAGGTTCTAAACCAAAATCCTCCTAAATATTTCTTAGGGCATAAATGCAAGCACAAGTAGAGTGTATGAATGTGATATATCTTATTAGGAATGAAATATTAACCTTATATATATTATCCCAATACCTAAAACCAACCATAAACTCTAATCTGAAAGAATGAGTAGGCTAATACAATTGGAATATGTTGGTTGGCATAGTAAGATATTATCCAATTCGATATAATACAAACATTTGAAAATTCACTTGAGAAATTATGCAACTGGATAATATAGTATAAGGGATTAAAATGCAAAAAATAAATGGCATTGACTTGGCCAATATCATAGAATATAGGAAACCTATAAAATTTGGATAAGAATCAGATAGAAGGGAAAGATAAATAGAGACTTAGAGGAGGTTAGACTAATAGTAGTGATGGTGTAACAGAATAGTATGTAAACATCCATCACAAAGTACCATGAGTCAATCCTACCCCATTTCTAGTGCACCCTTTAAGGCGTGCACTCAGGGAGATTAATGTATTGACAAGCCACTACAAGAGAAAGTGTTATAAATATTATGTGTATTCACCTTGCACTTTCACATATTCTTTTTCTTATGATCAACAAAAAATTACAAGTGATTTTATTCAAAATCATGCCATCACATATAATTTTTTATTAACAAAATAAGGTAAATGTGACCCAAAATAAATGACACACACACATGATCCTTTGGACTTCATTGAATTAAAGTGACCAAAATTTTTCAATAAGTGTGAGCCCTTTAGACCTAGGTGTGACTATTTGATTTTAACTCAGAATCTTAGAATAAACAATGAAATTCAATCCAAACATCCATCTAATATGTGAGAGGGTCCCTATTTCTATAAAATAAATGGAATGTGTTGGTCCATAATAAATAGAGACCACTAGAAGGAAAACAATGTTGAGTGTTTATAATTCAAATTTATGCAAAAAAATCTTGATATTTTCAAAATAAATCTAAATATAAGTTTCAATTTTATCTCATAACATATTAAGCTTTGACATCTATAAAGAGTCAAATTTATGTGCATAGTAATTTATTTAACTTTTCCTTTGAGGCTTTTAATATAATTAAAGAGTGACCACCTAATTAAAACTTTTGAAGGCTCTCACATTGCTTTTTTGCCAACTAAGCATATATAGCCCCGATAGAGATAATTTTCTTCACTCTAGGCCTTGGTCCATTTACAGTTAGGCATTTATATCCCAATGAATATTACTTGAATCACCCTTTTAGGAAAAAATATTTTAATTTGTGCTTCAAATATTTTAGATTCTCTTTTTCTTTTTTAATCTCCTAAATGGTTGGAAACCAATGTAGTTGTGTATGAAGATTGTTAGAAAATTCAATTACAACTAATCTTTACTTTATTTTTCATATACATCGAGACAATAATTAAGGTGATTAAGTATACTTGTGATTCTTTTCATTAAAAATAGCATTCTTAATTTGTGTCATAATTTTGAAAAAAAGATTTAATTTTCTAGTGAAAATATAAAATAGTCAATCATTATGTTAATATTTATCCAAAAGTTTAACTAAATTTATTGATTTTTAAACATTTCACAAAGAATTCAGTTATTTCAACCAATTAAAAGTGACTAAGGACCTCTTATATATTGGTTAATGTAAATTCATCTAGTGTCAAGTGATGTGTGGAAAAACTTTTTCAATTTATCTTTTTATGTCTTCAACAAGCTTTATTACATTAACAAACTACTCAAATAAGCCTATAGTATGAATGCAATAAAATAAAAAATTAAATCAAATAAAATAATATAGATAAATTGATATCAAACTAATCTAAACATTAAAACTAGTTTAATCTACTCCAAACTAATCCTACACTAAAAATATACAATCAAGGTGGGAGGGTGAACTTGGAAAGTTTAAATGAAACATGTCCCACTAAGTAAAAGTAAGTTTTTTTTAATTATTATTTTCATTGCTGAAAAAATAATTTTATGTTCTATTTAAAGATCATTCAATTTTTCCATTCCATATTTTAATATTTTTTAAATATTTTATTTAAATTAATGATTCATATTAAATATAAAATCAATAAAAATATTGGGCTTAGTAAAACATACATCAAAATCTATCCAAATAAATTCTTAAAATTCTTTTACTTGGAATACTTCAATGATGAGTTTTAGAATTTAAGGCACGGTAAATACCAAATTTTCATAATCTAATTTCTCTATAAAACCATCCTCCTCGGTTTTTTCTTCTTTGATTTATTCTTCTTTCCCATGTTCAATTTTTTCTTCCAATTCTTAATTTCTTTATTGTTTATCATGAGCAACTGCAACATGCAAATCCTCTAATATGAATACAAACAAATTGACTCTTGGAATTAATTTATATATTTTATTTTCATCTATACTAGTTTCTAAGATAATTTTAGGTTCAATAAGATATTCTTATTTCATTGGTAGACCTATGTGTGTTTCCCAAGTATAGTGTAATAATTATTTGAAGAAATGTAATTTTTGGATATTCAAAAAGTGGAACATAACCAATTACTACGATGTACAAAAATATATTTGGCTATCATATTTAGTATCTTCTTCATATTTTCAATGTTCTTATTGAACACCTCAACATTTTTCCCCCATTAGAAGTTGATATCCTCGTTCAATTATAGCAAACAAATCCATATGAGCATCATATTCTTTTAATTCTTATTGTTGTATACAGTCAGTATTTTATGATTTTTAAATATTGCTTTCTTTTATCACTTTATGATTAATATCTTGTTTCAATAAATCAACTTTAATAATAATTTGAAGATAAAATTTTATGCAAGGCATTGGCTCTTCTTTGTTTGATTTTTCTTTAATTTTTTGAAATTTATTTGTTGTATGGATTTATTTTTCATTATTTTTAAAATAAAATTACATATTATCACTAAAATTTTCCTTTTCAACATATTCATCAGTATCACATTCACTTGTTTTAGATTAAGGTAAAAGCGGGTTTTGAAGGGACCCCAAAACCCTTTAACAGAAATAAAAAAGATAAAGCATTTACATCCACCAGGAAAAGCATTCCTGAATCCTACTGAAGAGCATCATCAAAATCAAGTTTTACAGGGACCTGAAACCACAAACATAAACCAAATAAAAGTACTCAGGTTTTACAAAGACCTAGAAACTCAAAATAAGTTTAAGACTAAGAACCAAGAAACATGATAAAAAACAAGAACCAGTTACAACATCCAGCAATAAGGACCTAAACAAGAACAAAATCAACAAAGAAGACCCTAGTTTTCTATTGCAATTCCATGATCATCTTAACAGCCTCCTTCCCATTCGTAGCAGTATCCTGGATGGAGTTAGCAGCCGAAATAGCAGCATCTCACAAGGCTTTCTTCCGAACTCTACCTAGTCCTCTTACTTGGACCCTCTAAGGATATTATTTCTTCATTTGCTCTTTTTCCAAGGCTAGTTGCAGCAGCACAGATGCTTGATGTTACCTGCTCCATCTTTGTTTTACTTTCCTTAATGAGCATTCTAAGATTATGCTTATAATCTTTAAGTTTATTTGGGATATCTCTCATTTTCACCTCCAAATGGTTGATTTTGGTCCGATCAACATCTTGATTGTGTTGCATTGTTTCCACTTTCTTCTTCAGCCCCATTATTTCATTATAGATCCACGAATCAATTTGGAGAATAGAATCGGCTTTGAACTTGGCAGAATGCAAGAAGGAAAGATTAGTGTCCCTCTGAAGAGAGTCACAAATGTCTTATGCATTCTTATGTGGAGGGTAATCAACCTTTTCAATTTGTTCCTCCCTATCCATCAGTTCCTCCTCTTTAGTCTCAACAGGGTCTTCATGTTGAACAGGGTCCTCCTTTTCTTGTTCCCCAATCTCCATAACAGGAGTAGAAACCAAAACCATGTGATCCTCCTCTCTCATAGAAACTAGATCATCAATTAAAATATCTTTGTCTTTAACACCTCCCCCTAACATAGTCTGATTATCGTCATTATCAAAATTGCTCTGTTCTGAGTTTCCCTCAGTTGTATCCCCTTCATTCCCTTTCTCAATTCTTCCTTTAATTTCTAGATATCCATCCAAATTGGAACTGAACTCCCCAACATCTGTCCCTTCCTCTTCCTCCAAGACATCCTTCTCAAAACTTTCAGTACTCTCCGACTCAAAATCCTCTTCTACAATTTGTTTTTTAGAACTAGAGGGTTTTGGTTTTGCCTTGTCTATCCCTTTAACTTTCTCATCCTTCTTACACTTTTTGGACTGAGAACCATTATGTTTTTCATAATAAGGAGTCGAAGCTATGGAATTATTTTTACAAAAACTCTCTATGATAAGTATCAGACCTTCATGTAAAATGGGGCAAGACTCCTTCTTCCTATGGGCAAACAAGCTTTGAAGCAACGAAAAATGCAAATAGAAAGGGAAAGAAATTTTATCCTTGTGCCTGAAATGGTTGAGAAAAACAAAATGAAATTTGTGAACTCTTTTATTTCTACCATCAAGGATAAAGTACTCACAGATACAACATAACACATCTCTCCAAATTCCTTTTATCTGTTCCAAATCAAAGAAATCTCCATTCTTTTCCAGTTGCTTCTCCTCTGCATCCGTCTTCAAATTTTTTTTGTAGACTGCATTGGAGATACTGGTCTGTTTTGAGAACTTAATACCACCCATGGGAAGCCCCGTAACCTCGGCAATGAAATCCTCAGTAAGCTTCACAGTGACTCTGTGGAGAGTAACTATGTCATCAACCCAATTAAAAAAGAAGGTGGTAGTGATGTGGGGTTTAAATCCATACAAACGCTCCAGATAACTTACCACCTTTCCTTTCTGTAGAATCTTCCATACGTCTTGTCTAGCCTTCCAATCATCACATTTTTTGGGCTCTTGTTTCTGTGGTTCACCCTTCATATTGCAAAGCAAACAAAAAACTAGAAGCACCCAAACATAGAAGGCAAAAGGGTTAAAATGGAACCAATTATTTGTTACTTGAAATGGAGTTCGCCTATATGATGACACATGCTGTGACCACATTACATTCTCATGAATGTACCTCCTCAGGGAAGGTAATCTGTCCTCCATAAGGCCACTCCACCAAATCATTAAATTGCTAATCTAAGCAAATCTTTCCCACTTTAGAATGAATAGCATCATAATTAATAAGCGCTTTGAGATCAACGTGTTTATTTAATTCATCAAGCCACCTCACCTTATGCCCCGTTTGAATAAAATGATTAGCTATCTAGTTAGTGACGCCATTGGCCTCTCGATATGTATGGGATATGGCCACTTTTTCAAATTTTTGAATTAAGGATTTGATTCCATAACCGTAGCCTCAATAGACCATGAAATTGAATTTTTATTATTTAGGATGTTAATAATATTCAAAGAATCACCTTCCAACCATAATTTGGAATACCCCAAATCAACAGCTAATTTAATGGTGTAGAGGGCTGCAGTAGCTTCAGCAATATGGCTATTTGAATTACCAATTGGGACAACAATAACATCAATTATATTTCTCACATGATCTCTCAATACCCCTCCACATCTTGCTCTTCCCAAATTTCCCTTAGCTGCTCCATCAAAGTTCCCTTTGATCCATCCATTAGGAGGAACATACCATTTTATGATCGATCTTGGATTATCAATTTTCAAATTAGGCCTTTCAGATCGTAAAGGGTTATCAAATTGGAAGGTTTGATCAGAATCCCTCTGTGATTTAAAATTCTCCTTGATGGCTCTAATGATATTATGACCAAGCACCCATCCTGGAAGTTCTTTACTCCTGAATATTCTATTGTTTCTTTCTTTCCATATACCCCACCATAGATGAGGGAGAGTTAGTTTCTAGAGAAAATGAGCATCAGGATTCTTAGAGGGGTAGCACCAGCTTTTAAAAGAAAGTTCCACACTATTTTGATGGACCCATGTTATACCCCAAAAATTAAGAATCTCACTCCAAACTTGCTAGGTGTAAGAGCAGTTTAAAAACATATGGTCTCTATCTTCAAATCCATTTTTGCATAAAATACACCTATTAACCACATTTATTCCTCTTTTTTGCAAGTTGTCAAGGATCAGAATTTTATTTTGAAGTAGAGTCCAAAAGAAGATATTAATTTTGGGGGTGAGCCCCTTAATCCAGGCATGAGACCACAAAGGTTGATTACCCTTTTCCTTTGAAACAAAGATAGTAGAGACTTTAAATTGACCACTAGGATCATCATGCCAAATAATCTTATCCTCAAGATAAGGATAAAGAGAGACAGCATTGAGAGATAATTGGATATTACTGAATCATTGATCAACATCAGTTAAATTCACCCAAGAATCATTCTACCAATAATGACTAACTAATATGTCATATCTCTACTTACATCGGTCAGCTAAATCCTTGTCATGAAAATCTCCAATCAAAGGATAATCCTTTAACCAGACATCATCCCAAAATTTCACCTTAAGCCCATTTCCAATTTTCCAGGAGCATCCTTTTTCTAAAGTTTTCTTGGTCCCTTGAATAGCCCCCCATATGGAAGAGGGATGAATAACATCAGGATAAGAGAAGAAATCAGGAAGGGATTTAGCATTGAAGAGGTACTTATGTTTCCATATGGTACTCCACTCTTTGTTTTCATGGTAAACTCTCCAGCCTAGTTTGGTTAAAAGAGCTTTGTTCATACTTCTGATTTTCCTGATTCCCAATCCCCCTTCACTGAGAGGTTTGCAAACATGATCCCAAGAAATTAAAGGCATTCTCCTTTTTTCCTCAATACCAGTCCATAGAAAATTTCTTTGAATTTTTTCAATAGACTCAGCAAATTTAATAGAAATTCTAAAAAGACTTAAAGCATAAGTAGGTATGCTTTGAAGACAAGCTTTGAGAAGAGTTAACTTACCTGCCTGACTTAAAAGATTTCATTTCCATCCCACAAGTTTCTTACTAAATTTATTAATAAGATCTTCCCAGAAGGCATCAGGGACCTTCAGGCCAAGATATCAAAAATTAGTTAGTTTAATCTTGAGATCTAATTTTGTGTCTAGTTCAACAAAGATATCAAAAATTTGATGCGTAATTGCATCAACTTATTTATTATGAACAAAATTCTTATTTGAATGATCAATCATGAGAAAAATATGAATTTTTTTGCTTGAAGAATGTTTGATATAATTTTTTTAAAGTAGGTATAATTCATCATGGGGACAACATTTTTTGTTTGGGGAGATAATTACCTATATAATATGACAACCTATATATAATTTGAAGCTAATGTGTTTACATTAGATGTTTTTAATCACACATATATGATGGGATCTAGATAATTATTATAGATATATATAATGATGGCATCTTGAGGTATATGGCTGATGGGAATGCTATTATATATATCTTGAAATTTTGTATTGAAATTCATTATGGGATGATTGGGTTGTATATTGAGTGTGAGATACTAATTTAAAAAATAAAATGGATTGATGAGTTATCCAAATTGTAGAAAAAGTATATCTTATAATTCCTACCAGTTGTGATTAGACTATACGTTAAATTTAAAAATTATACATATTCAGTACAATCTAATGTGAAAGGAGATAATCTATAGGCTACATCCTCATGTTGAATATTTAAGAATCCTATAGCAATTTTGAAATCAAAAACATGGTTATCATTTTTTTTATCATTTTGGAGTTTGGAAAGGTAACTAAAAACATTTTTTGGTATCTCATGCTAAACACATAGGGTGTTAACAATTGTTTCAGCAAGATAGGCCATGCTCTTTTCTTTTACGGTTTTCTAATATTTATGAATTTTTAACATATTTAATGGAATCTGAAATAAAATCACATATTGGCTGAAATTGATCTCAAAGGGTCCTCACTATAGCGTGTTGATGTAATTTTGTGACTTGCCCCATAATCTGATGGATTTTTACCCTCTTGTTTTAGGATTGATGGTGATTTTTTTCCAAATCATGAGTTGTATATTGTGACTATAATATGTAGTCGTGATGAAATAGTAGGATGTGACATACAACCCATCAAGATAAGTTCACTCAAGTATCGAAACAACACGAAAGATGAATGTTTATAATGATTCTATATTACACTAATCAGATCTCAATAAAAAAAAGTCGAAAGAGAGAAAAAAGTAAGGTAGAAAAGAAGGTTCAAATTTTTGTTTAATAATAATTTCACTAAGCAATGTTTTATAAGATCTAATGCAAAAAAAATTTAACATTTACTCAAATTTGAATTAATATATTATGATAGTCTAAGAACTAATAAATATGAGTAAATTTTAGTAACATCTTTTTGTAAGATAAATTGATCATAGAGAATAGCAATTAGACATGTATCTATAATAATTTTATAAATATTTAACTCACTATATAAAATAACAATTAACACATATAACTACAAAATAAGAGATCAAATATTAGCTTACTAAAATGGTCAAAATTGTAGAATTTTACAATCTAGCCTACTCAAAATAAGAAAATAAATCTCATTGAATAAATACTTAAAGCTCATAAATTACACATTATCAACTTCAATTTGAGGAAGAATAAAACATAACAAACCCATAGAACATCTTGAAGATTTAGTTTTTTTGTCTCCCAAAATATTTCTCCCTTTTAAATTTTATTTAAATAATTATTTATAAGATTCTATGGTCACCACTTTGCTTTTTATTTTTAAAAAAGCTCGCATGTGAGTAATTATTAAAAATAAATGAAGTTTAAATCTAGTCTAAAAGCATTAAAAAAACTCTAGTTTTCAATATAAGTTTAAACTGAACTAATCTAATCTAAAAGATAACTGAGAGAAAATCCACTTTGAATGACTCCAACTTATCACTTTTTTTAAATATGTATTTTCAAAATAGTGTACAATTCCAAATTAAACTTCCTTGTATGGAGGAGAGTCAACAACAATAATTTTAATTTAATTTTTATATAACTACCTACATGAACAAAATTTTTGATACTATCCTAATGTCTTATAAGTTTATGATCAGCTAGTATCTCTTCGAATGATATTTCCAATGGCTCAAAGGGTTTTGAAAATAGACACTTGGATCAAAATATATGACCAAAAAAATTAGTTGCATCCAGAGACCTTGTTCCTTATTTGAGAGACTCACATTATATTTTCAACCCTTTGGTCACATGCATTCAATATCAAACGTAGATAAAATAGAAACAAGTGAAGTATTTTAATCTCTTAGGTCATTTCTAAATATATTACTTGTGTAATTATTCAATCATATTATGCCTTTTACATTAATATTCATGTATTATTATTATAATTTATACAATCTAATTAGTACTAAAGTTTTATCTTATTAGATCACATTAATTCAAAATAAGGTAAAATAAATTTGTGAACCTGCATTTTAGAACATAGCAAAATCCTAGATTTTCCCTTAGGATTTCATCTTTCAATTTTGATTTCTGATTTTTGTATACATAAAGGCAATAAATATTTATTGTCTTCACCCTATATTTATGCATATTTTCATGATTTAATTCTATGAAATCTATGAAGGTTAGGTCCATTGTCCCTCTAAAACAAAGTGCTAGATTAAGTGGTGTACATATTGAGCATAATTAAATTCCTTTGGTTCCATTTAAAATGGATAAAATAAAAAAGATAAATGTCAATTCTTCTTCATCTTCTTTTGATGCAAATATTATTAATGTGTGTGTGTGTGTGTGTGTGTGTGTGTGTGTGTGTGTGTGTGTGTGTGTGTGTGTGTGTGTGAGAGAGAGAGAGAGAGAGAGAGAGAGAGAGAGAGAGAGAGAGAGAGAGAGAGAGAGAGAGAGAGAGAGAGAGAGAGAGAGAGAGAGAGAGAGAGAGAGAGAGAGCTCATGTTGGTAATGATGAAATGTATGATTTAGAATATATTAATCAATATAATCATGAATACAAAGATTTAATCCATTTTGATGATTTAAATGTGGTAAATCATTTACAAGTCAAAATATTGTCTGATTTTTGAAATCGAATTTGACAAAATCCTTTTGAATTGGATAAGGTTTTATAAATTATCCTATAAGCTAAAGATGCATAAAAATATAAGTTTTTCACATCTGATAAATAACAGCATGAGCCATTTATTGTTAATAATATGCCTTTTAGAGGTACTAATTTCACCATAGGTGTCCAGACTCCTACTATTTCTACCATTCATATGTCTACACCTTTGGATATATATGTGATTCCCACCTAAGGTGTGGCAAACCACAGCATGTCCTTCATATTACTATTCATAATCTTATATATACAACCTATGTATGTCCTACAATGGATACTCATGTAACATCATCATCCTCACCTACTGCATGATCCCTTGATCATATTTTTATAGTTTTATAGGTTGAGGTTTTTTAAGTATAGTAGGGTGTTTATAGAGCAAGTCATTCAATAGATTATCACTCATTGATTCATGATCTATTAGCCCTAGATATTTAATTTTATCCCTTACTTATAGGTTTTATATGTCCTGATCTTATATTATATGATGGTAGAGGTGATCCAAAGATACACATAAGATCCTTCCATGCGACATGTTTGGTTATGCTTCTAATGATAGATTGTTGACTAAGTTATTTCCATGAAGCCTTTAGGACTATGGTTTACCTTCATTCTATGACCTCCATTTCCAATTGTTACATTCATTTAATCTTTTTTTAAGATTGGTTTATAGTACATTTTTATATCAATATCAATGATAAATTTTCTTATGCTCAAATTGTAAAATTTAAGTAAGGATCCCATGAACAAATCAATGACTATGTACTTCAGTATAAGACCATGATTTCTAAGATGAAAATACCTATGACTAACAATGAGTTATAATATATCTTCAAATAAATTTTGATTTCCCCTCTCAATGAGTCTATTATGTTAGAAAAAAATTAAATCATTTTATGAGTTATGTCATATAGTTAGAGATCAAGAAGTTAAGCTTGTGGCTTTGAAGAAACTCAAATATGTGCCTAATGGTCCAATTAAATCAACTAAAAAGTTTTAAATCAGACCAAGTTGCATGGTTATATAAAATGAGGTTAAAATAACAGTCAATTTAGTATCTCAGCCTACTAATCAACTTGTTCTATCCACTCCATAAAGGAGGAAGTTTTCTTGACTATCCCAACCTCCTCATATACTGTTGCAGAAGTTACTAGAGTGTAACCTTATATCCCTCCCTCCCCCACAATAGGTTGATATAAGTAAGACTATACCTAAGTGGTATGACATTAATTCATATTTTGATTATCATTGATGTTTTGAACATTTTATGAATAAATTATTCAATATAAGGCATAAGCTACAGGATCTCATTGGTGACAATATTATTGAGCTTGACACATCGACAAATGATTCAAGACCATAACCTAATGGGAATGAAAAGGTGAAAACATTTTTTGTTACCTTTCCAAATCATGTCTTAACAAAAAATAAGGATACTTATGAGGTTCATATTACTTACAATGCACATCCTCCTGCTTGGATGTATGATCACACATTGGATGGTATTATTGGTACACTTACATGCTTATTAATAAAAAGACCTAAAATTACATTTGATAATAGTGATATTGTGGAAGATGACATTGATTTCAATTCATTATTTTTAAAATATTTTAATGATTTACATCCTATACATAGTGTCATGATAGACAACAGTTCAAATGAAAACATTTTCACAATGACACTTATTCATACTCTTAGATATACATACAAGGATTTGATGAATATAACAAGGATAGTGAAATGATTTTATGGCAAGGAAAAGAACCCCCTCGGCCACATTATGTTACCTCTTAAGTTAGACCATGCAATAGTTTTTATTTTATTATTAGTCTTACCAAGTACAAGGGTATTTGCCATATTTTTAGATTACTCTCAAATATATAAGATCCATGCAATACCATTTTTGGTATATATATTTGTCAAGTATATACATGGTATTCAAGTGGTCATAGTTATGGGTGTCCATATGAGCCTCAAATTAAACCAAAGGCATTTCCTCCTCCACCCCCACCACCATCATAATTAATTAAACAACATATTTAGATTCAATATACACAGCCAGTTATTCCATCTACTTAGGGTCATTCTACACAAATAATTCAGAAGAAAGTAGTTGACTCTCCTAAATGATCAGTGCTTTAACACCCAGTACATCAAAGAGTCATTCAAGACTCATGATGGTAAATATTTAATCCATGTCCTAACCTATTATTATATATATATGAACATGTTCCACAACAAACACAAGCATATATTTCTCTTTATAGAAAAAAACTTCATGTGATACTATGCTCCCTAGATTTACTCAAAATACATGGTATCTTATGAGTTATGATGATGATGATGGTTACATTAAAACATGATATCATTCCTTAGATTTAGATACAAGTACAAATGATACTTCTTACTTAAAATAGGTTACAATTCCCATGTTGGATATAAAACCTACTCATGATCATCCTATTAATGGGATGATTGGTTAGCATTCTTACATAAGAAACATATTTCAAAAAAATAAAAAATATGAAAATAAAGACCTAAGAATGACATGTTTGCCCATTATTTATTTATGTTATTTATCACATGTTTGGTATTTTTTTTTACCATAATTTGGATAAATTCCTTAATACAATTAAGATAAAAACTATGCATATTCAGATTGCACAAAGTATAACAATTAATCATGAATATGAATGTAAAGGCTTGAATTAAATTTGGCATATAATATTGCTAAATATGGAAAGTAAAAAATAGATGATATATTTATAATTATTTTTTAATGTACATGATTGATATAGGTGGAAGGTAGTAAGACAATTAGAATAGAGGACCATGGATCGCTCGATAAAAGAACTGGATTTATGTATGCATTAGGATAGTATCATCCACCTTAGGTTGGTAGCATCAGAAGATATGTTATGAGTTGGATGGTTTTATCCTTGTAGATTTTGATTCTTTATTTTAGTCTAGGCAGGTGCACCTACTTATTTTTTACCTTTATGTGTGATTTTAGGGTCTCGTTATGCATGCATCATCCAAAAATCCTTCTCCTTTATTTGAAACTTTTGGGCCTCATATAAAGAGATAAAAATTATAAAAACTTGGGAAATGTAATGGATTGATCTAACCCTAATCACCTCCATTTATGATTAACCACTATCTATATATCCAATACTAGAGAGAAGTCAAGCCACATGTAGTTCTTCCCCTTAATGTGAATGTGAAATTTTACTCCTTTATTATATGAATACACCTAGTATTATGGATTTCAGTACTTGATAATATTTGATCTTGATTACTCTCAGTGTGTATCATACTTGGCTAAAGACTGCTCATAGTGAATTATTTTAAATTTGGGAATAATAAGTCTATTTTTTTTAATGCACAATAGTGTATGATAGGTGCTAGATAGAATGTCAAATTACCGTGTAAGCTTAGGTTTGTTTTGTATATATATGAGAATCTTTGGGTAAATTCTCATGCCACTAACATGCTAGATGAATTTTTCAACCCATAGTAATTATTTGATTTTGAAATATGATCATTGTTGGGTGAATGATGAAACCATCATTTTTGGACAGTACTCTCTGAGTCTAATGATTTTGACTAGGATACAAGAACATGAACACTTATCTAATGATCTATATATGTCTAAGTATGATAAATAACTAGCTTGGCACACATTAGGGGAATTCATGTAGGTGAATGACAATAGCATAAAAGGATTGGACCCATATTTAGCATGTGGATGTGAGACAATGGCAAATAATAGGCATATATGTGTGTGTAAGTCATGCATGGTGAAGATAGGTCAAAATTAAATTTTTAAAGTGTATAATACCATATATGTGTATCTATAAGTTCCCCCCTTTATTTATAGTATTTAAATGGAATATAAATACTAGATTAAAAATCTAAAAATATACCTGAGTGTGTACAACACACTTTGTATCAAGGGTATGGATCCAATTGTTTAGCTTGCTCCAAGAAAACCTAAAATGAATATGTATTAGTCATTGTCCATATATAAAATTTGAAACCTAAACTATAATTTAAATTTGAAACATGAGAGCAAAAAATGAGTACACATGTATGTGGGTTAAACTAAGTTTCCCTATAACTTGTTGGAGATTATGCTTCCTTATTGAAGCATTGGAGAAATGGGGGTGATCAAAACCCTAATTTTGTGTAACTATGAAAGCTCTTAGATTGGGAATATAAATTCCCTAACCCTCATGAATGAATGTCAACCAAAACCACATTAACTCAAATAGCTAATCTAGATATGATCTTGTATCTCAAGATGGTAAGGTGGGAGCCACACGATGAACTCATTATGAGTAATGATAAGGCCATTGAGTGTCGTTAGACGTCAATGTGCATTACCTTAGTAAATATGAATTAAATATTGCATACATACTTAGATATTGAAGGTTACTCACTTCCCAGTGCCATCAAATTATTTTTGCAAAGAAAAGACTATAATAGTGCTCACTACCAAAAGTGTAAATGTGCATGAACTAGTATCATGCCCTCTAAATCAATTCCAACTATAAACTATCATGATGTGTATGTTCATGACAAAATATCATTCCTCATGTATCTATTTGGAATTATATGTAATGTTATACATCTATATGTTAAATCTAATAACATGTATCTCAAATGTATCTTTATGTGAAAACTTATAATTTATATTCATGTAAATTATGTGTGATTGCATGGCATATGCACTTAAGTATATCTAAATATGTACTATATAGCTCATGTCTCTTTAAAGTGAGTGCATATACATCACATATGCCCCTAAAATCTATATCAATTTATAAATAAACCAATCTTATTTTTAAACACTTTGAATATCTAAAATTTGTATTCATTTCCAAGACATATAATTTTCATGTTCATGGAGGATGTTGTCTCTATTACAAACCCACTAATATGTCCTCCTCATATGAGGTACATAGCTTACAAGTCATTCATCTCAAAATAATATTTTAAGGTATCATGTCATATATAAATATGTAGAATCATGTCAACATATGGATAATATGTCAACATAGTAATGCATATGTCATCAAATCATGTATGTAAAATATTTAATGTGGGGAATATAAGCTCAATTTAAAGATAGATGTTTCAATAAGGCACATATTAGTAACCATCAATGATGTAATAGCTTGATAATATTATGTAGTAAAGAGGTGCATGATATAAATCATGACACCACACACAAGGGGGAGGTACGTGATATGGATCATGACACCCACAAGATCAGTAAGCTAAACAAGCTAAGAATACAATATATTGATTAATATATTCTTAAGCATGTAATATCACTTAAGGCTAAGGGCTGAAAACAAGGGACATAAATATTTCATAAAAAACTAGGACAAGGGGCCACATTCAAGAGACAAAAATATGTCACGATAAATAAGTCCAAGGTAACACACTTAAGGGACATAAATATGTCACAAAAAACAAGTCCAATGGATACACATAATATATAAAAAATTACTATCCTATCATGCAAGAGTAACGACATCAATGAAGCACAGAATAATTCAAAACTAGTCTACACTATCATGTATCTCAATGCCACATCATAATAAAGAAACATATCCATGTATCATTATGTAAGATATGAGTAACCAACAAGAACTGAAAGTAATATAGATAGCTCAACATAGTAAAACTTCATACAAAGATATAACTTGTAATATTATGACTTATGTAAAAATGATGCCCCCGGCATTAGCATGGTGTTTGGGAATAATAAATTATAACATCTATGTGTCCATATATCATTTACATGACCTACATCACACTCGTATATCATGAAATGCATGTGTATGAAAACAAATATGACATCTACCAATCATGTGATAAATAAAATATGTAAGAATCATGTCATGCTTAGGTCCTAATTTTTTATTTTTTGACTATTTGAATATTTTTAAATTTTTAAATTATTTTATTTTTTATATGTTTGACATAATGATATAGTCAGGTGAGACTAAGTATCAAGGCTTAAAAATTTATAATAAAGGGAGGGATCTAAACAATCCATGACATAAGTTAAGGCATAATGTGAATCAAATGTGATATCATGGCAACGGTAAAGGCAAGTAACATGCCCCCACTATATATGTGAATCAACACATCACAACTCATAAGAGTATGGGGTGATGGAGGGGGATTATGGAAAAAGTTTGTGTATATGGTCATGTAACATATAACTATGAATGTATGTGATCATGTAAGCATAATGTAAGCCATAACAATAGAAACTATAGATGGTATTTATGTAGAAATGAGCAAGAAATATGTTGAAAAGAATGAACACTAAGATATGATATTGTTATGAAGGATATAAGGTAGGTGTCATGAATGGTTAGATTACAATGACAATTAAAAGGAAATGACTAGATGAAAATAAATCCATGGGCTAGAATAATGATCAAATGCAAAATCATATGAAGACCTTGTCAAAATAGTTGACTAGATGGATATAAGTGATCAAGAAAACATTAAAAAGTGTATAATAGATGATGTGCCAATGGACTAGAAGGACTTTGACATAGGCTTTGTATCAAGTGGTACTAATTGTCAGATATATTTGTGTCTAAATTTTTAAAGGAATCATGTGATGTATATTATACATCATCACTGCCATACTCAATATTTTTCAACGTAATTTTTTCAACCATGGTGTCCATATTGTCCTAGTGCTATCATAAAATGTTTGTATTATATATGAGATCATGTTTAGATCATAGAAGATTGTGTTATTATCATAGAAGAAAATAGTGTTGGAATTATTTATATCTTTATTTATCCTTTTAATTTATCATCTTGAGCTACATTTATTGCTTACACATGTCTTATTCTTGATTATATTCCTTATAATGTTACATTTTATAGATATGTTACTTTATTAAACTATGATGTTGACATAGATTAATAGTGTAGACTACTTTAATTTTTTACAAAAAATTAAAAAATATATTTCATCTCATAGGCTTATCTTCGATGCTGTTTTGTTTATCCCTTGGCATTGGGCATCATTTGATTATCTATTATGTGCATTTATTGGCATTATATGACATTGAGTGTTATTTCATGTGTCTTTATTGTGTGCATCATGGCCATGACATTGTGTGCTTATTAGTGGATAAATCTAGAATTGTTTGCTAAGAGTTGAGTTTATTGATTTTGTGATGCCATGATCCATATCATGCACCTTTTTATTTTTGTGTGGTTTCATGGTTCATATCATGCAATTACCTGTGTAGTTCATTATTTGGTACTTATAGTAGTGATGGTTACTAATACATGCCTAATTGTTATATCTATCTTGACATAACACTTGTATGACTTGCACTATATGCTTTGATGATCTATTCATTACTATGACATATTCTCCACATGTTAGAATATTCTTCTAAATAATTATATCTTTTTACATAAGATGATGTAGTTAACTCTTTTTCTTTAAGATGAGTAATTTATAAGTTACATCCCTCACCTCAAAGGGGGGAATATTAGTGGGCTTGTCATGTATATTTAAGTCTTAATGATTATAAAATTTAGATTTTAGGATAGATTATATGATTCATAATGTTCAATTGGTTTAGAATACCACTTTGGTTCAGATATGGGACAAAAATTTACAAATTAAGACATATTTTGTGAGCATATGTAATTCATATGCACATAATTTATAGGAATATAAGGTACAAGTTTTTAGATGTTTTTTACTTGATTAAAAAAAAGATATATATGTAAAACATTATATATCATGTTAGTACCAATTAGATGATATTATTAGCATGAGAATTGATCATGCACATACACACTATATTATAGTTTTATATTATGGCATTGATGGTATATAAAAGTGAACACTTTGAATCTATAAATATGTTCACAACAATTTATTTAGTTAAATGAGTAGTGTGGTTGAAGTTAAATGATTTAAATTTCCTAGGCACTACTCTACAATTCCAATATGTGGCTCCCATTTTTCATCTTGAGGTTCAATATTAGTTAAATGAGTAGTGTGGTTGAAATTTAGCAATGCTCAATAGCCTAGGCACTACTCCCTCTCTATGATGGTTGTGGAATTTATCTTCACAACCCATGGCATTTAATTAATCATAAATTATGGCATGATCATCCTAAATTCTCAAAATTCTTTATTAGAAATCATAATTCTCTAATGCTTCAAAAATGAAACATTATCTCTAACACATCATAGGTCAACATGGTTCACTCATTTATAAGTGTATTTGTTCCTTGCTCTTAAATTTGAAAAGTTTCAATTTCATTTTAGATTTCATTTTTATATATGGACATTGATTGTTGCATGTTCATTTCAGGTTTGCTTAGATCAAGCTGCACATTCAAAGCCCCCTCCAAAATACAAAGTTTGTTGTACACACTCAATTACATTTATTTATTATTATAATAAAAGGTGGGAATTCATAGAAACTAAAATTTGGTATTAGACACTTGAAAATTTCTCTTTTAACTTATCGTTACCTTACACGACTTGTGCGTACACACATTGCTCTTATACACCCTTCTCTCACAACTACATGCTTTCTATGGGTTCAAACTTCCCAAATTTATGTCAGTCACCTATATAAATTCCCTAATCTATGTATAACCTATTCAAAATCATAATCATACTATCTTTAAATCATCATATTATAATTCCTACCTTATAAAAAAAATTGTAAGACTTAGACGCCTACAAAATTATGCAGGGGTCTATGCCCAACAAACTCATCCCATGTCAAGCAATGATTATTTTTTTAAATAAAAATCATCTTTATGGGTCAGCCTATACATTTTACATGTTGATGGTATGATAAAGCACCCAAAGAGTCTTATATAAATACACTCTAGGTTTAGGCAGGTATTGGATCATTTAACATTATCAAGCAAACTCATTCTACCACTTGCACATCCAAAGGGATTATCCTAATTTTTCAATTCAAAAATCAATCATAAGGAGCAAATCCTAGATAATTATGTAGCACCTCAGCCAATCTAAGTTTTTCATTTTCTAAGTGTCCAAAGCTAGATTCTAAGTTACATTCATTAAATGATCATCATTGCACACATACACCTAACAAGGAAAACTGCATGCAGTTTGACTTCTCACTTTAAAATATTAGATATGTAGGTAGTGATCAGACATTCATTAGGGAGGGGTTGAGGTCAACTTAACCCACCATTATTCACCTTTTTAAACCCTAATCCTAGTAGTGAAGTGGACCTAGGGTTTCAAAGATAAGGATACTTGTTTTTAGATATTATGCACATCTCAATATCGCACACAGAGATGGATTAAAAATAGGTGTAATGACCTATGCCAAAATAAAGAGGCACTTTCTATTTAGATGAATCTATCAAAATACATACACTAATGCCTAGTCCAGACATCCACAAACGGATGACTTTATCTAGGTGCATCTAAAGACATAGTTCTTGATCTAAGTGACTCACTATCTATTTTTATCTTTTTAATCACCTATATTCAGTATCAAACATGTAAAAAATAGAAATATGTTAAATATATTAATACCTTAGGTCATTTCTATTTATATCAAGTGAAATTATTTAATCATATTCTACCTTTTATATGCATATTCTTGTATTACTACTATATTTTATACAGTCTAAGCAATCCTAAATATTTATAATTGTTTAAGTTCATTAATCCAAAATAAAGTAAAACAAGAACATTAAAGAAATCAGAGGCTCTCCCAAAATGCTTATTGAAGAGAAATGAATGTGCAACCATGGTAACACTACTAATTTGATTCTTGAACTAACACAAGGAAATTATGAAACATTCATGCCACAAAAAATTCAAAAAAATTAACAAAATATAAGACAATAATTTAGTTCCCTTAAATTCACTATTCATCTTAAAATTTTGAATGAATTTCTGATTTCCATCCGTTCCTTTAAGATCACATTCATATAGTCAGTGAGTTTAGATCCAATGTGTCTCCTTTTGTCATTTGATCTATTTAAACCCAAGAAAGCTTCTTCTCAAAATGTGTCAATGGGTTTGCATAACCTTTTATCATGCTCATGTTCCTCATTGTAAATAAATTGTGTTTTGCTTTCATTTCCTTAATTTTTATGTATGTACATGTTTCTAATAAATATAATAGTGCAAATAGGTCCCTTACAATGTGATTCTAAGAAATTACTCATGACTCTATAACCTAATAGATAGGGTACTGGTCTAAAACTAATAGCTCGGTAGATAAGGCACTACTAAAACCAAGAGATTATGGAGTTTGAGCTATGTTCTTTGTAATTCATGCCACCAATTATATCTAATTATTATGCTTAAAATTTGTCTTGTAAATTTGCGCACCCCAAACAAGTTTTGGTCAAGATTTGTCATGTACGGGTTCCCAACGGAACTCTAATTGTTCAAGTTTAGTTGATTCTCAAATTCCTTTATGTATTTGACCTTTTAAGACTTGTAAAACCAAATTTGCATTGCTTTAAAAAAAATTGTATCCTTTCTTAGGTCCACCAATTATGGAAGACAATTTCAAAGTACTCACGAGACTAGAGCAACCAAGAAGGGTGAGAGAAGTGGAAGCTCGAGCAAAGCAACTTGAAGTAAGTGGAAGAGTTTGAATTTCATTATTGACACTATTTAGTGAAGTAAATCAAAGCAAAGGGTGAGATAATTACTAAAATCTGAAATCTAATCTTCAAAGTTCATTGCTATTTTCAAAGGTTTGATCTTCCCCATAAGTCCTTTTATTCTTACCAAAAAAAAATAATGTGTGCAGAGATTTGTTTGTATTTCTATTTCTATATTTGATATTAAAGATGGAAATATGAAAGCGTAGATGTTAGAAGTTAAAATACATTCTTTCTTAAAAACTATTTTTAATTTTAAAAATAAAATTGTAATGGAGATTACTCTGCCTGGGAACAAACTAAAACTTAATAACTGGTGTAATTTTGTCAAGGATAATCTATCACTTATAACAATATCAGGGATGGGTAAATAATAATCCTAGCCCTGACATAGTGTGGTGAGAGAAAAAAATAATTTTACACCAAAGAAATGTTAACATCTCATTGAGGGGTTTGAATTTTAAGAACTCTCTTTTACATATATAGGATTGGAATTTGAAACACAAGTATTTAGAGGCTTAGTAACACGTTCCCTAAGTTACAACTATGGGTATACATTTTTAAAAACTCTTTCTCACTATATTCTTTTGGATATTCTCCATTTCTTATTGAAAATGGTATGCTTTGTGATCTACTAATTTTTTATTATTATAGATTAAATTATATAATATAAAGGATGCTTATGTTAGACATTTTACATCAAGCCCAATATAATATAAGTTTTTGACAGTAATATTGCAAAGGTTACATTGTTCTATGACAATAGCACAAGATTGTTGTACCAAAAAAAATTGAAGTTGAATTTTGTTAGATGCCTCATGAAAATGACATTTTATTTTTTGAGAAGAAAATAATAAAGACTACCTCTGAAGCTCAAACACAATGAGCATAGTCTTGCTAAGAATTAAATATATATAGAAAATGCAGAAATGAGTTGGTCATGTGGAAGAAAAATGGACACATAATTTAGAAGTATTGCTTCATTTATGTTAATATTTTATGTTTGGAATTCAACAGCAAAAATTTTGAATCTTGGGCTACATGAGGGATGTTAGAGATACCTTCATGAAATGAACTCTTTGCAAAATTTAAACTTATACAATGAACTTAAAATAAGTTAATAATATTCAAGATATTCATTGTTGAATATACTCATAAATTGAACTTTGTATAACAATATTCAAGATATCCATTATTGAATGTACACACATAATAAACATATATACAATTAATATAACTCAAGTACAACAATATTAAATGCTGATCAAAATTCTTCCTTAAAAGGCATAAATTGTAAATGACCCAGGTTGTAGATGGGAAGGGAGGTAATGTTGTACCATGTTTTTGGTATAGTCTTAATACACTTCCTTCAAAAAAATACAATGCTCAAAACTATTAAAAATATGCAGTCCTTAGAACTACTGTAAAATTACATATATATTTTTACCATGTTTGTTTCTCAATGTATATGAGAGTTTTAGAGCCATCCATAGCCTTTAGAATATTTTTAGGTTACACCATCATGTTTTGAATGATTTGTTTGTTGTTAGTTGTTGCTCAGAATCTAAGTGATGGAAATTTGTTTTTGAGTATAAATGGATATTTGGGTAGTGATGATAACTTGTTGCTTTCAACATAGACCCTAATTATTTTGCCTATAGTATCCTACTTGTTGTAGTTGGAAACAATAACAAATTAAATATCCAAGCTATCTTCTTTGCTTAGTTGAACCATACCACCTTCAATATGGAACCTTTGTAGCAACTTGGTTGAGTTTGGCTTTGATTAGAATGAGCTTGGTAGATCCATCATAGATCAAGCCTCACCAAATGCAACACTCAGTGGCTAAGACTCATTCACACCTATGAAATGTGTTATCAACTCTCTCCAACTTATTAACCCCTGTCATCAAAATACCTCAACTTGTCAACCTCTTCATGTCATCCACCCATTTAATTTGGTGGTATTGTATGGTAATTTTGTTTTAACTTAAGACTTTAGATTGTTGATTAATTTATGAAGTTATTATATATGAAGGAGGCTCGACATAACAAGGCCTAGGTGGATGCTATAAAACTCTTGGTTAAATTGGTGGCTCAAGGGGGAGCGTTGTAGCTCCTTCTTGGCTAGGAAAGACACCACTTCAGGTTACCATGATGGTCATGCAGGGTCGTCTACCTAGCAACAGAGAGACTTCATCATTGTATGACATCAAATTCAAGCACAAAGGTTCTACGCTAAAAGCGGTAGGTGATTCTTCTTCTATACCTACTTTTAGTAAGGAAATCATCATTCTTGATGATTTTGAGGACAAGGATGTCTCTGATTGAACATGGTGAAACTACAATTTTTTAATAATCGTCCTCTAATTTAGTTTGTGTCATATTGATTAGTCTTTTGCCCTTCTTGGTTTCTTTTTTTTTTGGTTGTTGGGTGTATGTTTTCTGATACTATTCTGCTTGTCATTCTGTATGACCTTGCCCTAGTAACTTGTATACAACTAAGTTTTATCATACTTTGTTGGTTTTGTGATACTCTTTATAAGGCAGCGCACCTATATAAACCCTAGTAACAATCCAAAAATATATATATTATAATATATAAAAATATATATAATAAAATATATTATTAAATTGATAAATTATATATTATAACATATCGATATGTTATATTATAACAAATTAATATTATATATATATATATATATATATATATATATATATATATATATATATATATAATTTTTTGTTTTTATATTGATAGGTATTTCTTCAATGATATTCAGAGAGACTAGGAAGTGTAATGACATGAGTGTGTTTAACATTTAATTCTTTTAGAATCAACATTATTAAAAAAAAACTGACATATCAATCAAAAAATTAAAAAACATATAAATACAAATCAAACCAAATCAAAAAATAAAACACAAAATAAATAATAAATAATAACATATATAAGATGTGATGTCAATAATAACGTACTTAATTTTAATAAATTAATGTAAAAATAATAGTTATAATAATATTTTTTATTTAAAAAATGATAATTTTGGAAACTAAACAATGCTACCCAAAAATTATTTTAACTAAGCACTTTTCAATATGCCTTTTGGTGATCTATGTTTAGATAATCATTTTTACCCTGAAAATTCGAAGGAGTAATAAATTGTTTAAGATGGAAGTAATAAAAACATTTTTATTATAATGTTTCATATATATTTTTTTTAAATACAAATATTTTTTAATTTATAGTTTTGAATCTCATTAGATAGTGTTTAGGATCGATGGATGTAATTTGAGTGGTGCATTTTATATAAATTCACTTTTACCTTGAACTTGAACCACCATTTTCTTTTAGGTTTGATCCATATATAAAAATGAGACAATTTCGCTTTATCTTAAGTGAGAAAAGATATATTTATGTCGTTTGCAAGAGGAGGGGAGGGGAAAGCCAAAGTGAGAATCATTGTTGTTGCTATATTGAAAGTAAGAAAATATATCTTAAGTTTTTAGAAAGATATGTAAGTTAGGAGGGGAAAGGTTAAATTGAAGAATAATAATGGTTTCAGGAATTTTTAACAAATTTAAGAGATGTCAATTTAGTTATTAAAGATTGGTAATTGTTTATGATTAGAACGGATGTTGTATTTGAAATAGTTGAAAAGGAAGATTTTAACGAACATATGCATTTATTTATAATAAATGAGAATGTGCATCAATATAATAAGAAAAAATTGTATGCATGGAATCAACATGTGGTTCAAAGCATTGCAATTATAAGATAAAGCAATAATGTTATGGGATTGGATGATAAACAGTTAGAAGTTGAGTTATTGATTGTTATTGGTGAAAGGGTGATGCTCACTACAAACTTATGGATAGAAGCATGCCTTGTCAATGGCACACTTAGATATGTTTGAAACATTGTATACAAACCAGGAATGGCACCCCCTAAACGACCTACATGTGTAAGGGTTCAATTTGATAACTATATAAGGATTCATTTTATTGAAGCAACTTGAACTACAATTCCAATCACCCCTATACAAAGGGGTCATGTGTGTCAATTGCCTTTTAAATTAGCATGGGGATTGACAATCTAGAAATCACATGGTTTATCACTTGATAAACCCACAATTAATATAGGACTTACAGAAAGACAAGGTTTGACATTTGTTGCTATATCACATATCAAGTCATTACATGGATTAAGGATCGCACCTTCTTTCACATATGACCAGTTCGAGAGATTGAAGAATGGAAAAGGCAAAGAGAAAAGAAAAGAGGAAGAACAAAGATTTCAATGTTAGAAAATCACATGTATATAAATTGAATATCATAAACTTGGTTGTTATACATCTCATATACCATATATGTGTTGTTCTTTATTTTCCATTTTAATACTAAATGTATACAGTTTGAATATCATAATCTTATCATTGTGTGTGTGTGTGTGTGTGTGTGTGTGTGTGTGTGTGTGTGTGTGTGTGTGTGTGTGTGTGTGTGTGTGTTGCTCTCTATTTCCCATTTTAATATCAAATGTATATAGTTTTAATATTATCAAAAACTAATTGTTATGTTAATTATATATAGAAAATTTTGTGTTATATTTTGTTTTCTATTTTAATATTGCATTAGATAATTATATTAAATGTGTTTTTATGAACAATAAATATTTATTTTTACTTTATGTGGTGGCAAGTGCTACTAATATATATATCTTAGATAAATCTATATGAAATATACTGATAAATATCATTCTCAAGGCACCCATATTGTATTGAATTGTGACATTAGTGAAATAGGTACTTCGAGAATAATATATATCTATGTATTTTTCATAGATTTATCTAATATATGTATATTAGTTCATATAATATTATTATAGTATAATTATTATAATATTATTACAATTATTATAGTAAATGAAATATTATATAGAAGATTAAGCAACAATTAAATTGGCAATGCAAGGGACAGTTCATAATGGTTATTATTATTATATATATATATATATATATATATATATATATATATATATATATATATATATATATATATCTTTTCTCCATTTTAAAGCATTTTTTCTTACATCATTTGAGTGATGCAAACAAATATGGACTTTCAGGAGGTACTTATAATTTGATCTACTGATACATGATGCTATATACAAATATATATGGATACACATATTTTCAAGAATTTTTTATTATCTTTCTTAGTAACACTAATAGCAACGATTTTTATTCGTAACAATACGAGTAATTAAAACTATATAAATTAAACCTAGAACGTGGAAATTTTAATAGAGAATGTCAAAACTTTGAGTTGGTGCCAAGGCATGTGGTAGTCAAGGAGAAAAAGGAGAAAAAGGAAAGAAAGGGTATTTTATGTGATATCAAACACCATAGAGCCCATACCATACACCAGACCCAGATTTAGACCAGCTATTGGATTTACATGACTTGTACACTTAGTAAAGGGGTATGTATCTTACAAGGTGGCAACATCTTTGATTGGTTATTTTCTATTGTTAAGGGTGGACAAAGACGTCATGAGCACTGATTTGATTGCAACAAGGCTCCACGTCCAATGAGTGATCGAATCTACATTACAATATCATTTATGTGCGAATAAGAATTGAGGTACCAAAGTCTATCTTGTAGTTTATGTTTGTCCATATTGCGAATATATTAACATCTATTAGATCAATTAAATCAGGGTTAACAACATACGTAAACACCAAACTCAGACCCTTGGAAGAAATGGCAAGGTGATAAAGAACAAGCAAGTGGTGAAAGATTTCAACGTGCACTGGACAGTGACGATGAGTGACAATGATAGGTATTTCAAGTGATACCATATACCAGGTGTCCATATTGTACACCAAACCCAAATTCATAGCAATGGTTAGATTTATCTAACCTGCATCACCCAATGCAAAGGGGTTCTATTCATCCATGTTGCCAATATATTGACACCTGAAAACAAAAAATGACATCCCTTCCGACATTCCTTGCACCATCGGAGCAACTGCTAGTTTATGTGCTTTGGAGGGAGATATGTGGCTATACAAACTAATGACTACAAATGGCTAGCAAGTTGGCACATCAAGGCATGTGTTAAGTGTTCAAGTTTTTAATATTTTTTATGGAATGTCCGTTGTTGTTCATAGTTAGAGAAACCTTTTAAATTCTAACGTTTCTTCATTGTCTATAAAAACTTGGTATTGCAAACTTTGTGATGTGAATCTATGTGAATACACTTTGTGTCATATGCATGCAATTTAATTACAGGGATGACTTTGTAATTATAGGCAACCTTTGTTCTCCATGCATTTTTTGTTTGTATTATCACTTTCATATGAGAGGAAAGATTGCCACTCATTTATATCTACTATGAGTTATTCAAGTGGTCTTTTCGTGTTTATTTTGTTGTGGGTCTCTCTATCTTCTCTTTTCTCAGATTTCTTTCTTTTTAGCATTATCTTTCCCTTTTTGTTTCCTTTGTACTTTCCGATTAAAAGTATCAAAAACTCTAAATACCCTATCATATGAGAGAGCTACCTCTCTGAAATGTAAAGAAAAATCACATGTTCCATATTTATTTCTCTAATGAATTGGGAGTTTATGTCACTCTCATTAGATAAGTCCATAAAATAATCAAGAAACCACAATGATATAAAATCTTGCCACTAACATTAAAAAGTGTATATACATAAATAAAACAACAAATCATTGACTTAGGGGCAAAATTTAATGGTCAATCCTTCTTATCATGTAAGACTTAATGTCAATTATCCCTTCAACATGACTTTTCATATGGTAATATTGTTTATAATAAAAAAAATTATATATATAAATAATTTTGTATACTTAGCAAAGAAATTCACATTGCATTTCACTACTCAAAAATAATAAATAAATAAATAAAAAGTAATCGATTGTATTTTTGAACCCAAAAATAATAAATAAATAAAAAGTAATCGATTGTATTTTACTCAAAAAATATATGTATTTATTAATAATAATTTAAAAAAAAAATGATAAAACTAAAAGGTTATGACAGCTGTGGGATTTGAACCCACGCCCTTTCGGACCAGAGCCTAAATCTGGCGCCTTAGACCACTCGGCCAAACTGTCCTGTACGACATTCATACACTTCAGTTTTATTTATAAAATAAACCAATATGGACTGTGAGACGGTTGAGTAATCATCCGTCCAAATGGACGCTCCATTATAGAATAACAGGGACACATTCGATCCTTCTTTCATTCCAGTATTTTCTGAATCAATTTACTGGATTTGAACTCCTCCCTCCCCTCTTTTTAATTCGGCTTCATGATTTTTTTGGGTTAATATTGAGTTTTTTTTGGGCGGGGGGAGCGGGTAATCTGACGGAACCTTACAACTTATACAAACCCCCTTAAAGCAACACCAGTCCAAATCAAAATAAATAGAACCACCAAGCCATACTCAAAATCAGGATAGACCTACAAAGAAAACAACAATTGAAAATCTGCACAAATTACCAAAGCATATGGAGTTCGGCCTAAAAACAACGAATAGATAACAACAACCAAACTAAGCCAAATCCAAGATCAACCTCAATCAACAGCGAAGATCAACAAATTAACCAATGGATGGAATTAATCTTCTTCCACGGTAGGATAGAAGATCTTCCATAATCCATTGGGTACCATCCTTGATCAAATCTTCAACGTCAGAATCTCAACCTTTTTACGTTTGTCTTGTATCCTCTCTTTCTATCGAAAATTGTGAAATTTAATTTAATCAATAAATATTATTTAAGTGAAACACATTGATTTGGATTTTGAATCAATGTTTGTTAGTTCTATCAATTAATTAATTTACCACTGTCAGAGAGAGTAATGTGTTATTTGTATCAATTGTAACACTTCTTAAGTAGTTGTTTCTTGTATAATTGTAATCAAGAAGATTTAATTGTTAAGTACATAGAGGTCTACACATATGGAGTTTGATCTTGGATGATCTCAACAATTTTAGGTGTGAAGACTTCAGTAGGTTCTTGATCAGAAAGATAGAGTTTCATTGAAGGTGATGAAACTGTCAATTCTTGCAGATGGTGATTGTGTAACCATCCCGATGGTTATGAAACCATTGGTTCATGTAGGTGGTGATTACATAACCTTCTATAATGGCTTTGTTTACAGACAAAACACATGCAAAGAAATGGTTGCAAATGCTTCTTTTTTCAGTAGTTGTTCGTTTCAACTCCTTTTCAGGTTTCTTCATTAATCCATATATGTTAGCTTCTATAGAAGGCAAAGGCATTGATATTTCAATTTTTGAGTAGTAGTTTGGGCTTGAGTCAAACGAGGATTCATTCATGTACTCAAAAAATGTTCTCCTAACAAGTGTTCTTGATTGTATTTGGTGTTGGTAGTTAGATTGTGTGTGTAAAAATGTATGTAAGCAAGTGGAAGATCAATTTATTGGATTTTAGTATTGTTGTATTGTAAAAGATGTTCATAAAGGCTTCAAGAAATCGATGCTATTGTAACTGAGAAAGAGAGTGGCAAGAGGAGGACTCACGTCACTCTTTTGGATTTTTCTCAATTCAAGTTTCTCTAGGGTAACTTGTGTCTCTGTGCAATTTTATTATGTTCCGTAAATTTCAATAGTTTACTTGTTTACTTGATTCAATTTTTTTTTACCTTTCCAATTTTATCCAATTCAATGCAAGCACCATTAATGTTTGTTTGAGACTACAACTGATACAAATAACAAGTATAATACTCAAGTTACTAATATATAAATATAAGATATATGTAGATGAATTTTTAGTGGAATCTCCAAATAAATTACAAATCAAATTGGTATCATAGTTGGTTATTCCATTGTGTATGGTTTTTTATACCATGACTATTGTGCAAATATATGTCTTTTACCATAGGCTAGAAAGTGCTACTGGTGAAGATATCATGTTTCCTTTACAGTAAGAGACCTTCAAATGGAAGTGGAATAGAGAAGTAAGAAGCATAGCTCACTCAAATGAAGTACCTCTTTCAAATGAAAAAAGGTTCCATAAGTTGGAGGAAATGTTTCCAACATTTCTCTATCAATGAAAAAGGTTGACAAGGTTGGAGTCCATTATGGGGATTCTCATGATAATGTTGGGTGTTTCTATGGAGGCTCCAAAGGTAAGTGAAGAATCAAGGATTTAGACCGTGAGAAGGAAAATAACTGTACCATCCAAATTACACCTCCTTTCAAAGGTAGAGCAAATATTGAAATTCAACCATATGAAGGGGAGTTGGATGCAAAGATTCTAGATTATTGGCTAGCTCAATTTGAGGTAAAATTTAGTTTGCATCAGATTAATTAAAGTCAACAAATCTCTTTTTCGAGGTTAAAATTAATCAATTGTGCTTTGACTTGGTTTGAAATTTATGTTCATACCTTGGTTGTTAATAAGTTATCCATAATTGATAAATGGGATGAATTTAAATTAATGATCAAGAGATATTTATATCCTATTTATTATGAGGAAGATAGGCCCATGTATTGACAATATCTTATGCAAAATCAGGGCCAAAGTGCACAACAATTACAAGAGAGTTTCAAAAGAAGGCTATTCAAATGGAAAAAACATGTTGTGGACCATGACATCCTATTGAAGAATGTGGAGAGACTCCATATCCATTTGAGAAGATCCATACTCTTGGCCAAGCCTACAAATGTAGAGGCTTGTTCTCAAGCTAACTACCTTGAAATGGACAAACTAAAGGGTTCATCTATCTCTGCAAGCACATCAAAATAGCAAAGGTATTTTTTGTATACACCTAATATTTTTTATCTTTATCATTTGCTAACAATTTGTCTTGTAGTACTTATCGGTGCATCAATCCCCTTGAGTACATGTCCTAAGGAGAGAAATAGGAAAGGGGTTGGGTCAGCTCATGGCACTTTGTGAGAGATGTTTGCACACTATTTTTTCATACCTTCATTACTACCAGTCTGACCTCCTTTGAGTCTCTTTCCTCTATCCTCATGTCTATATTTGCAGCCACCTTGTATTTATACTACATCAACCCAATGAATATAGTTTTTTCCTACTTGTTTATCCTTACACTATATCGGCATTATGAGTCTACATGTGTTCATTGTACTATGTTGGGGATATCAATACATTATTAGGTCAACTGATACCATTCTACCATACTAGCCTAGTTGATATTGTTGGTTTAGAGTTTAAGATGATTTATGAGTTTGAATTCACATATATGTGGGTCATAATAATCATTCCAAACACACACAACACTCCTATGCTCTCCTTGCACTCAATTTTTTTCCTTTAAGCAGTGAAAGGAGGACTTACAGGATAAAATCTTATTCTTATGAAGGTCAAGTCTTGCTCAAGGTCTATGAATCTTAATAGGAAGATTTGAAGCAAAGAGATGCCCCATAGTCTTTGGAGTTCCCAACTAAGGACATATAGGTCTTCAACATTTCCATTTGAGATCTTCACCTACAACATCTAGCAAAAAGGGGAAATTGATGCGCTGACAAGTCAATGCAAGGTAAGTATTTTATCCATATTTTATTTCCTTTTATTTAATTAATAGATGGAAACTATTTTTTTATTTTTACAATAGCATGTATTCTATTGTCCTTGCCTAGTTTCTCCTTATACAAAATAAGTTGGTATAGTATAGGGCTCCTAGGCTTGCCATTACAATTATCCCCTTGTGGCATTTATCTCTTATTTAGTTTAGTGTTATTTTCTATCATGGATCTAGGATACCCTTGTTTGTAAGTTACTTACATGTGCATTCCTTATTGTATCCTTGATACCCTCTTTACTTTTACATAGCTATACATCATTGATTTATCTTAAGACATAGTTAGACTCCATATCTTATATCTTTGGTATAGAATTTGGAACCTTATATCCTTGATATTGAGTGTGGATTATTGTTTATTAGATCTATAACTACCATTAGTTTATTTCATTATCTTGAAGTATATGCAAGATCTATTTTGATCTCTTGTTTGTATCCTAATCTATAGAGAGAAGATTTTTGTATTCATCATCCTAGCCTGCACATACATTTTGGTGAACTCGAAGTGAAACCTATATCATCGATGGTTGGATTGTATTCAACATTATATTTTATTATAGTCATAATCTTCACACCATCTTCATTGTAGTAATAAATTTTAGTATAGTTGATGTGAATCCTATCCCACCACTAGTTGGATTTTCTTCACGTTTCCATTTATTTTTTAGCATTATCTTCACATTGGCTTCAACATAATAATAGATTATGTTCAACCCGACATGAATCTTCTCCCACTATTGGTTGGATTTTATTTACATTTCCATTTGTTTCTTAGAGGTATCTTTACATTAGCTTCCTCATCATAATACATTTTGGTTAACTTGATGTGAATTCTATCCCAACTCTAGTTGGATTGTCTTCATGCTCCCATAATTAGCTTCTTAGAGATTTTAATTTGACAAATATATCTTGTCATTTTTTATTATTTTCTATTTTTAGATTTGACATCATTTTTCAATGATGTCTCCTATTACATTTTTTTTAGCAAGCCTCAACCCATTCTATTTTTGCATGGGTTACTCCATTATATCTTCTATAACCACCATTAAAGGAAACTCCTTAGGGTACAATTATTCTACTCCATTTCCCATGGCTGAATATCCCCATGACAATCCTTCCACATATGATGATCTTGTAAGGATCCTAATGATAACACCTATAATGGGATTGAATATCCCTAATATGATTTTTTCATTTATGAGGATCCCTATGAGTATCTATTTAGCATGGACAAAGATCCCAACATGATATCAAATGTTCATATTTATAATGATCTTGATTTCAACACTATTAACATGGTCAAAAATTAATATCAATATTTTCCCATCTATGGATGATGATTCTTATGGTGAAGGTGAAGAAGAATATCCTCTCATTGATGACTTGTATGACATGAATGAAAATACCTATGATGATTTTCTCATTTTCATCACCTAACACTCTAACTCAAGCAATGATAAGTATGATTTCAATAATCATTGCCCATCTTATAACACACCCATGTATGATGAACACCTCGTTCATAATCCTAGCACAAAAAACATTATATGTGATGATCCCATGCATATTCAATAATATCATATAGGTCCAATTTCATCTTCAACATCTGCTTAATCATCCAAATGTACAAAATCACTTATTTCCAACTATATCGACCATGTCGATATAGTCCTTATAAACTCAAAGAAACCAAACTGTATTAGTAGTCCCAATATATTTAATTTCAATCTAGAGCATTACAATTACATTAACCATGACCTAGAATGTGTCAATATAGTTCTAAATCATTCTCCTCTTAAAAATAAATACATTATCCATGACACAAAACATGTCAATATAGTACTTAATCTACCTAATTTTACATCTAACAACATCAACCATGACACAAAAAATGTTGATACATTATTAATTGTTTTTCCTATAATATATAATTCAGTCATATATAACACATGACATTTCAATATAATCTTAAAACCTCTAACATTTACACAAAATCACTCTGCTAGCTCAAACTATATCTACAATGCCAATACAATTATGTTCAATTCAAATCAACCTAACTATATCAACAATGTTGATACAATTATGTTCATGTTAGATCAACCTAATTATATCGATAGTTTAAATACAATTATGTTCAATTTGGATCAACCTTAATATATTGGCTTGGTTGATACCATTGAGAAAAACTCAAAAACACATCCCAAAGATCATGACATTTCTTTAGCTATCAAAATTCCTCATCACACATATTTACACAATGTCTAACATCATTACCAAACATTCACATCTTGAGGTTATGTCCAATCCTCTTGTATCTCATAGGTTGGGGAATTTTACGATGCCCATCCTCTTCTTCATTCATATATTGGGGCATCTTATGATGTTCACCCTTCTCTTATTGTAGTCTTTGGGGCATCCTTTGATGCCTATCCTTACCTTGATGGACACTTTGGGGGAATCTAATGATGCCCATACTCTTTCTTCCTCAAACTTGTGAATATATCATCATCACAATGAGGTTACACTCAAGAATATTACACACATTAAAGACAAAAAAAAACAACTTCAATAAATTTTATGAGATGCATCATCTATCTTTTACTAATGTACCTTGTTGGAGGTACATTCCTTATTCTTGTAATTAGTTAGCCATTTAATTCATGTCACTTGCTTTATTATAGTTATTTTCTTTTCTTTTGAGTTAATATTTATTTAGATTCTTTTTTAAATCTTTGTGTTGCAGTTTATCCTTTCTTTAATTTATACCTCCAAGTCATTTAACATCATCCTAGGTACTTTTTCTTGGTTCTTAGGTCATTTTTCATTTTTATACTTCTTGGTTTTTCATTTTTTAAGTTGCATAGTAGGACCTAGGGACTAAACCATGTTAAGCATGAAATATAATGAGAGGTTGGGGGGGGGGGGGTGAATCAGTATATTATATATCTTTTACTTAATCTAATTTCTTTTCTTTAACCACTTAATCACACATTCAAGATATGCAATAAAATTGAAACAATAATATGTACCACGAGAGAGAGAGAGAGAGAGAGAGAGAGAGAGAGAGGAGAGAGGAGAGAGAGAGAGGAGAGAGAGAGAGAGAGAGAGAGAGGAGAGAGAGAGAGAGAGAGAGGAGAGAGAGAGAGAGAGAGAGAGAATTTTTACGTGGAAAACCAAAGTGGGAAAAACCATGGAGAATAATCTCAAGTATATGAATGAGCACCAACTCAAATTACAAAGTTCATAAGCACCAACTAGCAGGAGCACCAACCCCTTGCAAAGATTTGTGAGCACCAACGCACAGGAGCACCAACCCCCTCTTGTGTATAAAACATAACTATCCCTCAATGTTTCTTACTCAACAAATGATAGAACTCTACAATATCTCATGCTTTTCTCTCTTCAAAAACAAATACAAACCATGCACACTCTTGAATATCACAAATGGATTCTCAAGCCTCTATTTATAGATTTATAAATGACCTTTGGTTTTCACCCTTTGTGACCCTTAAATTCTCATGAAAAATGGTGCCAAACTTGCATGACCCTTAGTATCCCTTACATTTGAAAATTCATATGGTGACCCTTCATAAGTAAAAGCATCATTTCCTCTTTTGTCTTTATCTTGGTGACTTTTTTTATTCCTCAAAGTGTCCCTTCATGGAAAAATGCACCATACCCTCTTTTGTCTTCACATGGTAACTCTTGAAATTCCTCAAGATGACTCTTCATGAGAAAATGCATCCCATTCCTCTTTTGTCTTTACCCCCATGACTCTTTGACTTCTCCATGGGCCCTCTTTTGAATTATATGCAACGTAAAATATATTCATTAATATTAAATAAATATTAACACACATTAGCCAAGATATGAATATTAAAAACACCATTAAATGCAATGGGGCATTTATCACCAATAATGCTAGACCTTTGACATCAATGACAATATTTTTAGTAATCTCCCCCTTTGTCATTGATGGCAAGCTCAAACTAAAACTGCCACATCTTGAAACCTATACATACTGCCATCTAAAAAACATACAGTAACTCCCCCTTACTGAGGCAACCTATATCTATTCCCTGTACCTATTCCTTGTACCTATTTCTTCACCTATACCTATACCTATTTCTTTTCTTCTCCCCCTTTGACATCAATGGCAAATGGCCTACCTGGAGATAACACGTAGCTCCCCCTCAACTGATGTTGAACCTCAATGGTAGGAAGTAAAAGAAATTACTCCCAACTCCTCCTATAGATACTCAAATGTGTCTTTTGGTAGTTCCTTTGTGAAAATATCTACAATCTACTCTATAATACTGATATATTCCATCTTAACCTGTTGATTTACAACATGGTCTCTCAAAAAGTTATATGTGATGGGAATATGTTTTGTTCTTGAATGCATCAATGGATTATTCAAAATATTAATAGCACTTGTGTTTTCATAAAAAATATAAATAGGTTCATCATATTTTACCTTGATATCTTCCAAAGTTTGCTTCATCCAAAGCACTTGAGTACAACATAATACGACTACAATATATTTTGTTTTAGCTGTAGAAAGTGATACTAAACTCTACTTTTTGCTTAGCCATGATACTAAGATCTCACTAAAGAATAAAGATCCTCCTCTTGTACTCTTTCTATTATCCAAGCAACCTACCCAATATGAATTTGTATAAGCAACCAAAGTGAAATCTCTACCTCTGGGATACCACAATCCATAATCTAGTGTCCCCTTGATATATCTGAATATTCTCTTCACCAACTGAACATGACTATCTTTTGGAGCTGACTGATATCTTGAAACCATACCTACTACATGCATGATGTCTAGCATTGATGTTATCAAATATAAAAGACTACCAATCATAGATCTATACAAAGATTGATTTGCAATAGGTGAATTTTCATCCTTGCTCACCTTATTTTTTGTACACATTGGTGTGCCAATTAGTGCACAATCCTCAAAACTAATTTTTTTAACATTTTCTTGGCATATTTACTTTGAGATATGAAAAATCCTTTTTCTGACTAAAATATTTGCAATCCTAAGAAAAATAACAATTATCCAAGGATAGACATCTCAAATTATTTTTACATATTATCAAAAAACTATGTTGTCATCTTTTCAATGTTTCCTCCAAAAATGATGTCATCAACATATACGACAACAATCATTTGATGCTCACCTTCTGTTTTGATGTAGAGATTATTGTCAGCAAATCCTCTCTTGAAACCTTGATCCCGCAGGTACTTATCAAGTCTTGCATACCAAGATCTAGGAGCTTATTTCAATCCATACAGTGTTTTCTTTAATCTGCATACATGACTACTAATATTTGAGAGAATAAATCCATCGGGCTACTCAAGGTAGAACTCTTATTTTAGATTCCCATTTAGGAAGGCAGATTTGACATCCATCTGAAACACTTTGAAATTTTGAAATACTGCATATGCAAGAAACATTCTAATAGCCTCTATCCTTGCCACTCATGTAAAAGTTTCTTCAAAATCTATTCCCTCAATCTGAGCATATCCTTTACATACTAATCTCACTTTATTCTTGATCACTTTTCCATTTTCATTCAACTTATTTCTATAAACCCATTTTATTCCTATCACATTGTGATCTTTTGGTCTAAGAACTAATTCCCAAGTATCATTATTTTCTATCTGATTTAATTCTTCATCCATTGCCTTAACCCAATGCTTATCATGTCTAGCTTTTGAAAAAGTTTTAGGCTGAATTTTGGATAACAAAGAGAAATTAACTTGCTCAGATTCACTTACCATTATTATTCTAGTGTGACTTCATTTATGTCCTTGATTATGTCACTTTAATTATGATTTATTTGAACATATTTAGATGGAGTTTTGGTGTACTTTTTCTCTTTCTTCTCATCTTCATCTGATTCTTCAAAATCTTTCTCTTCAATGATTTCAAAAATCTCTAATGGATCACTAATTCTTTGTGTTCCATCTTCTTCTGTCCTGACACTTGCACTTTCAACAATTTTTTTGGTTATTTTGTTATAACATTTATAAGCTTTACTTTTGAAAGAATAACCAAGAAATATACCTTCATCTGCTTTAGATTCAAAATTATGAAGTTTTTCATCGGTTCTTTTTATGAAGCATCTGATGTCAAAAAATCTAAAATAATCAATTGTTGTTGGTTTGTCTTTCCATAACTCATAAGGAGTCTTATCACTATTGAATCTTAATAATACTCTATTCTATATATGCATTGTTGTAAAACTACCTCTCTCCAATATTTATCTATTATCTTGGATTCATTTATTATTATCCTCACCATCTCTTGAACTGTTATATTTCTCTGCTCAATTACTCCATTTTGATGTGGAGTTTTAGCTGCTGAATAATGTCTCTTTATTCCATGGTCTTCACAAAAATCAATAAACTGATCTAACATGAATTCTCCTCCTTGATTTGAACTTAAACACTTAATTTTCAAACTGGTTTCATTCTCAACTAATGCTTTGAATGATTTGAAATGTCTAAAAGCTTCTGATTTTTTCTTTAAAAATATTACTCAAGTCGTACATGAAAAATCATCAATAAGCAACATGAAATATTTCTCACCTTGAGTAATTTGAGTTCTCATAGGTCCACATAGATCAGTGTGAAAAATATCTAACATCTGATTGGTCGAGTACTCTTTTGTTTTGAACCACCTTCTAGCATGCTTCCCATGCTGACAAGGTTCACAAAGCGTGTTGGATGGCTTTGTAATCTTTAGAAAAATTTTGACTACTTGTTTCTTGCTAATGTTGACAAGATTTTCAAAATTTATGTGCCCCATTCTCCTGTGTCATAGCCAACTTTCTTCAATCTAACTCAAACAACATCTTTGACCTTTGATGTTTGATAACATATATAAATTATTGTCTATTCTTTGAGCATCTGCAACCAACACATCTAAATCTTTTCTCTTAATTTCATAACCTTCTACATAAAACTTTAGTGTGTGCCCTTGATCACACATTTGACTTACACTCAAAATATTATGCTTAAGACCTTCTACATATAAAACATTTTCAGTTTTAGTTCTACCATTATCCAAAATTAGTGTACCTTTTCTGGTAATTTTGGTAGTAGTATTGTCTCTAAATTTCATTGTGCCACCATTAATCTTCTTCAAGGTTATGAACTTTATTTTGTATCCTGTCATGTGCCTCGAATATCCACTATCAATGAACCATGGCTTTTCTTCATTTTTTTCATGCAAAGTTATCTGTACCAACATAGATTTTTTAGGTTGTTTCTTCTGCCATGAAGCTATCTAAACTTTCTTCTTGATGAATGGAGCCTTGAAACTCTGGTCCTTCTTGACTAACTCAAACATGCTTCTATAGTATTAGGCTATGTGTCTAAATTTATTACACTTGTAACATATTATGGCCTCTTCATTAAAGCCTGATAGAGGAGCAAAAGAGTTGTGGCTTCTGCTTGACTCTGCATGACTTTCCTTCTTATTTCTAAAATTGTTAGCCCTTTTTTAACATTCTATTTTCTTATGACCATATCCATTACAATAAAAATAGTAACCATAAAAATAGGACCTATTTGTGTATCTCTGATCTGATTGCATTTTGTAGTTATGTTCCCTCTAGCCTTCTTTGTTTGAGATGTCCTCTATATTCTTAACTTCTTTCTTTTTTATTTCCTCTTTTGTAAGAGCTTCAACATAACTCTTTCCTTTTTATTTATCTATGAAAGTGGTGGCCTCCCCTTTCTCTTTTTTTTCAAATTTGATACATATCTTATCTGACATTGGTCTTTGACTTTCTAATATATTATTCAACATATTCATGATATTCTCAAATTTTGAATCATTAACTGCTCTATCATTGATTTCTTTATTTATTTTCTCAAGATCTGCTTTTAAAGAAGCAATTTCAATAACATACATTTCACATTCTTTACTTACTTTTTGCACTTATGTCTTTAGATCTTCTTCATTATTCTTGGCTTCTTCAAAGTGAGCTTATATATCTTCAATTATTTCATTTGACTCCTTTTCATTTTTATCGATTTGAAGCTTTAATCTTTGATTCTTCTTTTCAAGAGATTTTAACTCTTCTAAGGCACAGACAAGTTCTCCTTCCAAATTGACTTCAACTTCATCCTATTCTTCTTCTTGATCATTATAATTTTGCTTGTGGAGGCATCTTTATGTATGGCCATGAATAGAATCTCTTCTTCTTCTAAATCACCGACTCCACTATCTTCAATTGAGCTAGGATCTTTAGAATACAAACTCTTTTTTTCTCAAATCCCCTCTTGAATTTTTCTTTGAAATTCTTCTTGTATGTAGATTTTCCTTATTCATTATCACCATTAACCTTATCTGGGCACTTAGCTGCAAAATATCCAATCTTTCCACAATTAAAATATTTAAAAAGTAATTTTCCTTGATATTTACCTATGCCCTTTTTTGGCTTGCAAATGAACAGAGCTCCTTTGTCATCTTCATCATCACAAAAATTGTCACTTGATTCTTGAATCTTAGCCTTCTCTTTCTTTAATGTCTTGAAAGTAGCTTCTCTCTTTGAGGGTTTCTCTTATTCAGTCTGCATTTCATATGCCATAAGAATACCATGTAGTTCATCCATCTTTAGCTTGGCTAAATTCTTCATCTCTTCAATTGCTAAAAATTTTGCATCATATCTCAATGGTAGAGATCTCAAATTTTTTTGAACCATAATTGATTCTTCTAACTTTTCTTCAAGACCTTAAATTTGATTAATTATTTGATCAACCCGTAAAAGATAACTTGTTATATTTTCTTCCTCTTCCATCTTCAAACTCTCAAACTATCTTTTAAAAGTCTGAAGCTTAGCTTGTTGAACCTTTCCATCACCTTTGTTAATATTCTCAATTTTTACCCAAGTTTCATGAGCATATTTACATTTCATAATTTTAACAAATTTTGATTCACATAAACCACATAAAATAGCATTTAAAGCTTTGGCATTATTTTCACTTGCCTTTTTTTCCACCGGAGTAGTTACATGTGTATGTGGCTCTTCATATTCCTCCACCACTGCTTGCCAAATGTCAAAATTAAGGGCCATCAAATAAGTCTTCATCTTTATGCTCTAAAGATCATAATTTGTCCCATCAAACAAAGGTGCCTTATTTGTATAAAAACTTTCATGTGATCTAGCCATCATGCTTTCCCGATCTACCTTCAAGCTGTAAAACTTTTTCCAAAGGAACCTTCTTGATACCAATTGTTAATCATGAAATATACTAAGGGGGGGTGAATCAATATATTAACTATCTTTTACTTAGTTTGATTCTTTTTCTTTAACCACTTAATCACACATTCAAGATATGCAGTAAAACTGAAACAATAATATGCACCACATAAGAGAGAGAGAGAGAGAGAGAGAGAGAGAGAGAGAGAGAGAGAGAGAGAGAGAGAGAGAGAGAGAGAGAGAGAGAGAGAGAGAACAAATTTTTACGTGGAAACCCAAAGTGAGAAAAACCATGGAGAACAATCTCAAGTATATGAATGATCACTAACTCAAACTATAAATTTTGCAAGCACCAACTTGTAGGATCACCAACCCCTTTACTGAGCACCAACACAACGACTATTTTTTAGCACCAACCCACAAGAGCACCAACCCCTTGCAAATATTTGTGAGCAACAACCCATAGGAGCACCAACCCCTCTTGTGTATAAAACACAACTATCTCTCAATGTTTCTTACTCAATAAATGATAAAACTCTACAATATCTCCTACTTTTCTCTCTTTAAAAATAAATACAAACCATGCACACTCTTGCATATCACAAATGGATTCTCAAGCCTTTATTTATAGCTTTCCAAATGACCTTTGACATTCACCCTTTGTGACCCTTCAATCCTCATGGAAAATGGTGCCAAACTTGCATGACCCTTCATATCCTTGCATTTGAAAAGACATATGGTGACCCTTCATAATCAAAATCATCCTTTCCTCTTTTGTCTTTATCTTGGTGACTTTTTGTATTCCTCAGAGTGTCCTTTCATAGAAAAATGTGCCATACCCTCTTTTGTCTTCACATGGTGACTCTTAGAGTTCCTCAAGATGACTCTTCATGATAAAATGCATCCCATTCCTATTTTGTCTTTACCTCGTGACTCTTTAACTTCTCCATGGGCCCTCTTTTGACTTAAATGCAACCAAAAATATATTCATTAATATTAAATAAATAATAACACACATAAGCCAAGATATGAATATTAAAAACACCATTAAATGCAATGGAGCCTTTATCACCAATAATGATAGACCTTTGACATCAATGACAATATTTCCAACAAACCAAACCCACCTTATAGATGCCCATCCTATTTATTCTAACCTTTTGTTACACTTTTTTAATTTAGTTTGACCATTTCTTCCCTTGTAGTTTTTTAATATCCTTTAACAATCACCTTCTCTTTATTTTATTTTGGCCATTGATTCCTTTGTGGTTTTTTGGTATCTTTTATTATTATTTCACCCTTGTGTACTTTGATATTTTTGTATACTTCATATATTTTTCCTACCTATGTCTAAACCTTTTGGATTTATAGTTTGGGAGTTGCATGGTTAGGCCTTGGTGAATACAAACAAACCCTCCTCATAAATTCCCATCCTCATACTATTATTGTTACCTTTTGATCCTACTTCTATCATAACCTTAGCGAGGGGTATTCTTAGAAAGATACATAAATGGTTGAAAGCGATGTTTTGTCACATAGAGTCAGTTATATTCGCTTGTGGTAACAATTTCACAATTTACCTACATGATTTTTGTTCGTATTTTACACTCTTTTAGGATGAAGTTGCCACCTATCTATCATTATATAATCCTCCATTATAATTTTTTTTCTATGATCAGGAAAATATAATTGTTCTATTTTCATCTCTAGCTTTCATATTTTTCACCTCCTTTTTGGCTCACCAAGGTCAATTTCAAGATTACACTCTTTTTTAAGGTGCAAGTTTAGGAGTATTTAAATGTCTTAGTATTTAGTTTCTCTTCTTAAATGGATAAGTGTAAGCTCTCTTATGTTAGTCATATTTAACACCCATTATTGGTATTTCAAATCCATATGTAGGAGTAAAATATAAAAATATAGAAGAGTTAGGTTTTTTTCTAAATCTCCCCCATCTTCTTTATTTCCTATTCTTCATTGCTTTCTAACATGTTAGCATTATGACATCATTAACATTTTCCATTTTTGATTAGAAGTTGCATATATTGAGTTTTTAAGAGATGCTATCTTAGTCATTGGCTTATCTTTACAGGATTTTTCTTAGTTATGTTAGGGACCTTGAGTTTTGTATCCACTTTATTTGGGCCATCCAATCTTGTTTCTCCCTTTCATGGTTTCATGTCTCACCTTTTTTTTGGTCATCTTGATCCACACCAAGGGGCCCAGGAGCAAGTGTGTGGGGGAAAACTGAGTTCTGGTTGTGTAGAGTGAATGGGCAAAGCTAATTCAAAAATAAAATAATTAAACATATTCAATGGAGTGAAAATCTTACTTGAAAGAAATGCAACTTCCATTCATTAACATAGAATAGGGAAAATTGGTACAATGTGTTATAGTGCATGTTTTCTATAGAGTAGATACATGGAGCATGATATCTATGTTATGATTATGTGTACCATCAACCTTAGATAAAATGTGTAGATTACATATTTATACAAGTAGAATATAAAAGTAGTTACAACCATTGTTGATTACCAAGAAGAGAGTTGCATATATTCCTCTTCTATGCTAGATGATGGTTGGTGAACCCCTTGGAAAACATGGCTAAGGTGAGTCAATATGTGGATGTGTTATCTAAACCAATAAGTAGATGAGGTGCATAGAACTGTGAGCTACAGTGTAAGACTGCGAGGTGCATGAGTCTGTGAGTTGTGACGTGCACAATAATGAGTGATTAGTGTGGAGTGCATAGAAGTATACGATATGGCATGGGAATTATTCATATGAATTTGTTAAAACTTAAGACAAGGAGTGTGTAAGATTAGGTGAGAGGTACATGCCCTGTGCAGTAGAGCAAATGAGGAGTAAGATTAGCTACGTAGAATCTATGCACATATCAATCTGGTCTTGTTTTTAATATTCATACCTTTGTCATCTCTTTCCTTGGGTTCTTTGGTTTTATCCCTAACATTTATGCTTACTAATTTCACCCTTATTATCATATTGTTCCTTAGATACTTTTTTATAATTTAGCATTATTATTTTTGGCTTGCCAATTTTTTGGGGTTTTACTATATTTTTCTAATAGTTTTTCATTTATATACATTGATTAACATTTTTTTATGCATGCATTGATTTCATTCCAGTCTTATCCTTTTATATTTAAGGTTTCCAAATGTATTTTATATAATAGGTATGATCAATACTATGGTATTTTCATTCATCATTTATAAGGAAAGGTAAGTCAATATATGCATATGTTAATTTCAGGTGTTCATTTATCAACAAAATTTTCAACATTGTCTTTATGATTTAGTGTTTTTATGTATCTTTATAAAAGTACCATCATACATTACACTATTATGACATGTAATAAGCTTCTAGTGGGGCATATGCATACACTTGATATTTTTCATTTTTATCATCTACTAATGATTTATCTTGTAAGACTCGTCATTCATCAATCTGTTTGAGTGCACATCCTAAGGAGTGCACTAAGAAAGGGGTGAGGTTAGCTTGAGATACTTTGAAAGAGATGTTTCCACATTATTTTTTTCATACCTTCACTACTCTCAGTCTAACCTCCTCTGAGTATCTTTTCTCTCTCCTTTTATGTCTCTTTCTGTCCAAATTTTTAGCTACATTGTATTTTAGTTGTATTGTCTTGGATGATATAGCTTATTTTCTATCTATTTATCCCTATAATATATCAACTTGACCGATACATTTTTGAGTTTTTATATTTCTAAAGTATTGTATCCAGATTGTTGATACAATAATGGGTTGGCCAAAATTGTTCTACTATATTGGCCTAGACAGTACCATTAATTTAGATTTTGAGGTGATTTATGGGTCTAAAACTGTATATATAAGGGTTATAAATATCATTCCCAACACACAAAACACTCATCTTCTTTGCTTGCACTCACATATCTACCCTTAAGTAGTGAAATAAAGAGTTAGAGTATAATGTCTTATGCTTGTGGAGGGCAAGTCTTGCTCAAGATATGTGAAGCTCAATAAGAGGAGTTGAGCCAAGGAGGTGCCCCATAGTATTTGGAGTTCCAAACTAAGGAAATCCAGGTCTTCATAATTTCCATTTGAGTTCTTCACCTACAACATCTATTAAAAATTACCACTAGAGTTAAGTGGGATATTTATGCCTTGGCAAGTAATCCAAGGCAATTGTCTTTATTCCTATTCTCTTTCCTCTTATTTATTTAGTAGAAATATATGATATATTTATTATTAAAGTATCATGTATGTTATTTTCCTTTCCTAGTTTCTCCTTATAACGAATAAAATGGTATAATATAGGGTTCTTAGGCTTTCTGTTACAATCATCCCCTTGTGGCATTTATCTCTTATTTAGTTTAGTGTTATTTTTTTATCTTGGATATAGGCTACCCTTGTTCATTAGTTAATTTCATGTAGTTACCTTATTATATCTTTGATACTCATTTGTTTTTACCATTGCTACACATCATTGATTTATCTTGAGACCTAAATAGACTCCATATCTCATATCTTAGGCATATGGTTTGAAACCCTATACCCTTGATATTTATTATGGATCACCCTCTATTTATAGAAATCTAACATAGGTTATGTAATTATCTTTAAGTATGCGTAGGCTCTAGTTTAACCTCTTGTTTATATCTCAATCTATAGAGAGACATAGAAAGTTAAGCATAACACTACTAATAGTTTTTCTCAAAAGGATACTAAAAGGCATTGTAGGATTTGTGAGTTTGAAAATCATTCAAATAAGACTTGTTAAAAGTTGCATCCCTATAAAAATAACAAAATTAAAAAGGTTGTGACTACATTCCAACGGAAGGAAGTTTGGTACAACTCTGATGTGAATGGGAAGATGTGTTTTAACTTCCTTCATAAGGAGATTTATTTTTAGAAATAGTGATCAAGATATTTTTTTCTCCTCTTGAGAAAATTTGATTAGCAAAGAGTTAGTAGAAAATTTTGGATTAGAAACATACAACCATACTAATCTGTATGCTTTGGTTTGGGTTTAAAAAGGAGTAGAGATAGAGGTAACAAAACAATGCAAAGTCAAATTTGGTATAAAATTAAAATTTCATTGATGAAGTTGTAGTGGAAGGTGTACTTATTGATGTGTGTGGTATAGTCTTTGACAAGCCCTATATGCATATTTGAGATGTTATCTTCATGAAAAGAGCCAAACAATACCATTTAGTCAAGGATGTAGAAATCTATATCATCAAGGCCTTTGAAGGTAAATCAAATATCTCCTTGGTAAGTGCCTGTTAAGCTAAGCAGTTGATCAATATAAGTGGGAAGTTTTTTTTAATTATTATGAGGGATATTCAAGATAAATAAGTGGTAGAATATAACAATTCTCATAGTTTGTTTACTAAAAAAGTGCATAAACAACTAGAAGAGATGCTTAAAATTTTTAACGAAGTTTTCTAATATCCATGGGTATGCCACTAATGAGGACCATTAAGCATGAAACATGGGTTATGACCAACCCTAACATTTGTATCCATCGATAGTCCTTAATGGATGCAAATTCAGTTAGATAAAAATTATAATCTTGCTTAAATCAAGGTGTAATTCATCCTAGTACTTCATGTGTTTTTACAAATTTTAGTGTACCTAATAAATATGGGACATTGATGATGTGTGTTGATTATAGAGATTTGAATAAAATAACCATAAATAATAGGTTCCCTCTTCCTTAGGTTGATAATATCTTGGATCAACTACAACATGTTTCATATTTTACCAAGTTAGATCTAAAATCTGAATATCACCAAGTGAGAATTCAAGAAGAGAACATATGGGAAACATAATTAAATTGAAGGTAGTATTTTTATGAATGGTTAGTGACTCATCATCAGTTTGTTGATGATACATTCCTTTTTGGATTTGAATTTGTGGAAGAGGCTTAGGAATTCAAAGCTATTTTGAATAGTTATGAGCAGGCATTAGGTCAAGTGGTAAATGAAGGTAAATCTAAAATTTTATTTGTTAATTGTAATGAGGTAGAACAAAGGGAGATTATTGTTGTACTTGGTTTCAAGATAGGTAAACTCCTTAGTTGTTATCCAGGCTCTGGAAAATTGAACTTGTATGAGGGTTTAATCAAGAAGTTCAAAAATCATCTAGTTTTTTGGCAAGGGAAGTGGTTGACCTTGGCAAGTAGAATTACTTTGATCAAATCTGTATTGATTGCACTTCCTACATAAATCTTATCCATTCTACATCCTCCTTACAATGTGATAAAAAGAATCAATAAAATAATGAAGGATTTATTTTTTCAAGATGCTTCAGAGAAAAGTAAATTTCCCCTTCTTAAATGGGATAGAGTTTGCAAATAGAAAAAGATGGGGGGAGCTAGGATAAAAGATATTCATCTTCAAAACTTAGCTTTGGGAGCTAAGCTGGTTAGGTTGATGATATAACATCTAGACTCATTATGGAGTAGACTTCTAAGGTCCAAATATCTTGGGTCAAATGATCCCTAGAGTATGGTTTTGGGAGCAAATATGCGAAAAGGTTCACATATGTGGAATTTTTTATTGACTTGTAGGCCAATCATTACGGAGCATGTGTCTTGGAAAATCAATAATGGGAGAAGAACAAACTTTTGGCTTGACTCTTAGAATGATCCTAAGGCATGGGAGTATCTGCAGGAGCTCTGGGGGAATAAGGTGGTAGATTATTTAAGTACCAGATTTGTTAGTGTGTTATAGGATGGCGATGGAAAAGTTTGATGGATCTCCCACTTCCACAAGATCAGTACAAGGCTATTTCTCCCTGTTTGTCTTCCAAGAAAGTCTTTATTAATGATAAAGTGGATGGATTACACTAGGTTGGTGCTAAATTATGGAGGTATGTTGTAGACCTTGGATATCAAATGATTGAGGTGATAAAAGATTCATTTTATTGGGATAGTAAGTTGTGTTGGGGGAAGGAAGGCCTCTAGAAAGTAGGGGATTTTGCATGGATTTTGGTTCATAATAGGATTCTGACTCGGGATAAACTAAGTAAAATGGGCATCTAGGGCTCCTCTAGATGTTGTATGTGCAAAGCGAAGGAGGAAATAATAGATCATCTATTATTCAAATGTCATTTTGTTGTTTGGTGTTGGTCATGGATTTGTTGCAAGTTTGATTGGCTTTGGCCCTGGCCTCCCTCCCTTGAAAAAGCTTTCTTGGCTTGGCCAATTGGTGATGTCAAGCATTCCTTGTATAGCTTGTGTCAAGTCAAGCCAACCATTCTCCTTTGGTCTATTTGAAAATAAATAAATCATCTTATCTTTGAAAATAAATAAAGACCATTGTTTGCAATTTTGCGTGAGGCAAAAATCTCAATTTCTAAGGTGGTATTGGCTCAGGTAAAATGCAAAAAGGGTCTTATTTCAAGTTGGGATATGAGAATGAGTGGCAGATGGAAATTGATGAATATCCTTCCCATTAATGGGTCCTTGGTAATAAAGTCAAATAAAAAATAGATTAGAGGCAATCTGGGAGCCTCCCCCTAGGTTGGTTCAAATTCAATTTTGATAGAGCTTGTAAAGGCAACTTGAGGGCATCTAGGGTGGGTTGTGTTTTGAAAGATTATAGTGGTTCGTTGATCAGAGCAACCTTAGTCAAAATTTAGGATGATACTAACAATAAAGCGAAGTCTCAAGGTCTAATAGTTAGTCTGGAATTAGCTATGAATTATGGTATCAATTTTTTGATCATCAAAGGTGATTCACATGTGGTGATTCAAGATTTAAACAACCAAAAATCCAAAGCTTGGAATATTAATAATATTATGGCCAAGGAGTGGCAACTTCTTAGTCAAATCGAGGAACGAAAAAGATTGTATTATTTCTAGGAGTCTAACAGGGTAGCCAATTTCTTGGCTAACATGGGGATAGACCAAGTGGACATCAATCACATTGATAATTACAAAGATAGGTGGTTGGATTTTGATGGGATAGCTAGCATAGATTTGTAATGATGGTGAGGGTTGAGGAGCATGTGAAGTGTTTGGGGGGAGGGGGGGTTGCCTAATGATGAGTATAATTAATATGTGGCATGGGAGATTACATTTCACACTTATATCTCTTTTGGTGTTTTTTTTTACAGTGGCATAGTTTGGTGTGGATTTTTTTGGGCAGTGTTGGGGTCGAAGACAGTTTGCAAGAGTTTGTTGATGCAAGAATGGAGAAAGCTTTGGTGAAAGCGATGTCCTAGCCAGTGGTTTTTGGTTGCAGTCCCAAAAGGGAAACAAGGCTCTCTGGGTTAGTTTCTTAGTGTAGGATGCAACATATATTCTAGGTGCCATTGCCTGAGGTAGCACAGGTAGTTGATCGAGTGGTGGGGGTGGAGGAAATTGGTCTTACCCTATGTTGGTGAGTTAACTAGAAGTTGGTATCACTTTTTTCTAGTAATATCCTCATGTTGGTTTCTGACAAAGGGAAGGTGATTGAGATGGTGGAATTCTTTGTTAATCCTGAATTTAGGTTGAATCTCTTCTCAGAGATGGAGTTGGTTGATACAGGGTTGTTTAAGGAGTTGTTGTATTCTAGAAAATATGGCCTTGGCTTCCTCCCAGTCTCATTTTTAGGGCATTGGAGGAGCGCTTTTTAACCTCCTTAATTGTGTTGAAGAGCTAGATGGGGTTTGTTCAGTAGAACAAGGGTTGAAAATAGAGAAGAGGGTGTTTCTTTCAGATTTATCAGAGCTCAGAGCCCTTCCATATGATCTGATGGTTTGGAGAGAGGTTTGGAGAATGCCTGCTTGGATTGAAGCTGTGAAATTCCTTCTTTGTGGCCTTTTTAGGGGCAAATTTTTGGTGTGCAGTTCGGTTGGTAAGCAGGTTTCAGTGGCAATAGGGTATTCCTTCTTGACCAGGGTGGTGCGTGGTGGTGGTGGGCTTAAAGTGGAGCTGTCAAGCGTAGTTCAGGGGGTGACGTCAGGTCGCTCATAGGAGGTTACAAATCCAGTCAAGGCAGAGGTGCAGGTTCAACCATTAGAGGTAGAAAGGCAACTCCTAGGCAACAAAATATTGATTGTGAGATGGGGTGGCAAGCCCCTCATTGTACTGGATTAATAGTTTTACGTACTCAATTTTTAATGGATGGTATTTTCTTGATGTTCATAAGCTAGTCTTTAGTAGCTCTCAACACTATTTTAGTTTAAACTATGTCTATATATGTTCTGTTAATATAATATGATTGGTTTAGTTTAAGTGGATTTTTTTAATAATTTGATCAGATGTATTGAAAAAACTATTTCCTTAAGCCAATGTTGTCTTTTTCTCTCATTCTACTTTTTATTAGGGAAGGGTCCCACCAACCCTAATATCTATCCAAAATAATAATAATAATAATAATAATAATAATAATAATAATAATAATAATAATAATAATACAAATATTAATGCAATGAAATTATATTTTTAAAACAATATTGTTTTATTTAAATTTTATACAATGATCAATACAACATTTTAATTAAATTTGTGGCCACTTCAAATCTATTAATATATAAACTTACACAATATTCATTAATTCATATTTTGATTTGAAACATAATTTATAAGAAATTTTAATATAAAATTCAAATTTAATCTTAATTTTTTCACTTTATAATTTTAATAAACTCCATATCTTATATCTTAATAATTTTTTCACTTTATAATTTTAATCTTAATCTTATATCTTTGGTATAGAATCTGGAACCTTATACCCTTGATATTGAGTGTGGATTACCATTAATTAGATCTACAACTACCATTAGTTCATTTCATTATCTTGAAGTATATGCAAGATCTATTTTGATCTCTTGTTTGTATCCTAATCTATAAAGAGAAGATTTTTGCATTCGTCATCCTATCCTGCACATACATTTTGGTGAGATCGATGTGAAACCTATATCATCGATGGTTGGATTGTATTCAAAATTATATTTTATTATAGTCATAATCTTCACACCGTCTTCACTCTAGTAATAAGTTTTAGTATAGTTGACGTGAATCCTATCCCACCACTAGTTGGATTTTCTTCACGTTTCCATATTGGATTCAACATAATAATAGATTATGTTCAACCTGACATGAATCTTCTCCCACTGTTGGTTGGATTTTATTTACATTTCCATTTGTTTCTTAGAGGTATCTTTACATTAACTTCCTCATCATAATACATTTTGGTTAACTTGACGTGAATTCTATCCCAACTCTATTTGGATTGTCTTCATGCTCCCATAATTAGCTTCTTTGAGATTTTAATTTGACAAATATATCTTGTCATTTTTTATTATTTATTATTTTTAGATTTGACATCATTTTTCAGTGATGTCTCCTATTAGAATTTTTTAGCAAGCCTCAACCCATTCTATTTTTGCATGGGTTACTCCATTATATCTTCTATAACCACCATTAAAGGAAACTCCTCAGGGTACAATTATTCGACTCCATTTCCCATGGTTGAATATCCCCATGACAATCCTTCCACATATGATGATCTTGTAAGGATCCTAATGATAACACCTATAATGGGACTGAAGATCCCTAATATGATTTTCTCATTTATGAGGATCCCTATGAGTATCCCTTTAGCATGGGCAAAGATCCCAACATGAAATTATATGTTCCTATTTATAATGATCTTGATTTCAACACTATTAACATGGTCAAAAATTAATATCAATATTTTCCCATCTATGATGATGATTCTTATGGTGAAGGTGAAGAAGAATATCCTCTCATTGATGACTTGTCTGACATGAATGAAAATCCCTATGATGATTTTTCTCATTTTCATCACCTAACACTCTAACTCAAGCAATGATGAGGATGATTTCAATAATAATTGCCCATCTTATAACACACCCATGCATGATGAGCACGTTGTTCACCATCCTAGCACAAAAAACATTATATGTGATGATCCCATGCATATTCAATAATATCATATAGGTCCAATTTCATCTTCAACATCTGCTCAATCATCCAAATGTACATAATCACTTATTTCCAACTATACCAACCATGTCGATATAGTCCTTATAAACTCAAAGAAACCAAATTGTATCAGTAGTCCCAGTATAGTTAATTTCAATTTAGAGCATTAAAATTGCATTAACCATGACCTATAATGTGTCAATATAGTTCTAAATCATTCTCCTCTTAAAAATAACTACATTATCCATGACACAGAACATGCCAATATAATACTTAATCTACCTAATTTTACATCCAACAACATCAACCATGACACAAAAAATGTTGATACATTGTTAGTTTTTTTTCCTATAATATATAATTCAATCATATAACACATGACATTTCAATACAATCTTAAAACCTCTAACATTTACACAAAATCACTCTACTAGCTCAAACTATATCTACAATGCCAATACAATTATGTTCAATTCAAATCAACCTAACTATATAAAAAATGCTGATACAATTATGTTCATGTTAGATCAACCTAATTATATCGATAGTTTAAATACAATTATGTTCAATTTAAATCAACCTTAATATATTGGCTTGGTTGATACCATTGAGAAAAACTCAAAACCACATCCCAAAGATCATGACATTTCGTTAGCTGTCAAAATTCCTCATCACACATATTTACACAATGTCTAACATCATTACCAGACATTCACATCTTGAGGTTATGTCCAATCCTTTGTATCTCATAGGTTAGGGAATTTTATGATGCCCATACTCTTCTTCATTCATATATTGGGGCATGTTACGATGTTCACCCTTCTCTTATTGTAGGCCATGGGGCATCCTTTGATGCCTATCCTAACCTTGATGGACACTTTGGGGGAATCTAATGATGCCCATACTCATTCTTCCTCAACCTTGTGAATATATCATCATCACAATGAGGTTACACTCAAGAATATTGTAAAAATTAAAGACAAAAAAAATTCAACTTCAATAAATTTTATTAGATGCATCATCTATCTTTTACTAATGTACGTTGTTGAAGGTACATTCCTTATTCTTGTAATTAGTTAGACATTTAATTCATGTCACTTGATTTATTATAGTTATTTTCTTTTCTTTTGAGTTAATATTTATTATAGATTCCTTTTTAACTCTTTGTGTTGCAGTTTATCCTTTCTTTATTTATACCTCCAGATCATTTAACATCAGCCTTGATACCTTTTCTTGATTCTTAGGTCATTTTTCATTTTTATACTTCTTGGTTTTTCATTTTTTGAGTTGCATGTTAGGACCTAGGGACTCAACCAAACCCCCCTCATAGATGCCCATCCTATTTATTCTCACCTTTTGTTACACTTTTTTTATTTAGTTTGGCCATTGCTTCCCTTGTAGGTTTTTAATATCCTTTTACAATCACCTTCTCTTTATTTTATTTTGGCCATTGTTTCCTTTGTGGTTTTTTGGTATCTCTTATCATTATTTTACCCTTGTGTATTTTGACATTTTTTTATACTTCATATATTTTTCCTACCTATGTCTACACCTTTTGGATTTATAGTTTGGGAGTTGCATGGTTAGGCCCTGGTAAATACAAACAAACCCTCCTCACAAATTCCCATCCTTGTACTATTGTTGTTACCTTTTGATCCTACTTGTGTCATAACCTTAGCAAGGTGTATTCTTAGAAGGATATGGAAATGGTTGAGAGCGGTGTTTTGTCACATAGAGTCAGTTATATTCACTTGTGGAAAAAAATTCACAATTTATCTATATGATTTTTGTTCGTATTTTACACTCTTTTAGGATGAAGTCTCAACCTATCTATCATTATATAATCCTCCATTATAATTTTTTTTCTATGATTTGGAAAATATAATTGTTCTATTTTCATCTCTAGCTTTCATATTTTTCACCTCCTTTTTGGCTCACCAAGGTCAATTTCAAGATTACACTCTTTTTTAAGGTGCAAGTTTAGGAGTATTTAAATGTCTTGGTCTTTAGGTTCTCTTCTTCAATGACTAAGTTTAAGCTCTCTTATTTTAGTCATATTTAACACCCATTATTGGTATTTCAAATCCATATGTAGGAGTAAAATATAAAAATATAGAAGAGTCGTGTTTGTTTCTAAATCTCCCCCATCTTCTTTATTTCCTATTCTTCATTGCTTTCTGACATGTTAGCATTATGAAATCATTAGCATTTTCCATTTTTTATTAGATGTTGCATTTATTGAGTTTTTATGAGATGTTATCTTAGTCATTGGCTTATCTTTATAGGATTTTTCTTAGTTATGTTAGGGACCTTGAGTTTTGTATCCACTTTATTTGGGCCATCCAATCTTGTTTCTCCCTTTCATGATTTCATGTCTCACCTTTTTGTTGGTCATCTTGATCTACACCACGGGGCCCAGGACCAAGTATGCGGGGGACAACTGAGTTTTGGTTGTGTAGAGTGAATGGGCAAAGCTAATTCAGAAATAAAATAATTAACCATATTCAATGGAGTGAAAGTCTTACTTGCAAGAAATGCAACTTCCATTCATTAACAAAGAATAGGGAAAATTGGTACAATGTGTTATAGTGCATGTTTTATATAGAGTAGATACATGGAGCATGATATATGTGTTATGATTATGTATAGCATCAATCTTAGGTCAAATGTGTAGATTACATATTTATACAAGTAGAATACAAAAGCAGTTACAACCGTTGTCGGTTACCAAGAAGAGAGTTGCATTTGTTCCTCTTATATGCTAGATGATGGTTGGTGAACCCCTTGGAAAACATCGCTGAGGTGAGTCAACATGTGGATGTGTTATTTAAACTAATAAGTAGATGAGGTGTATAGAATTGTGAGCTATAGTGTAAAACTGTGAGGCGCACAAGTCTATGAGTTGTGAAGTGCACAATAATGAGTGCTCAGTGTGGAGTGCATAGAAGTATATGATATGGCATGGGACTTATCCATATGACTTTGATAAAACTTAAGACAAGGAGTGCATAAGATTAGGTGAGAGGTACATGCTCTGTGCAGTAGAGTGAACGAGGAGTGAGCTTAGATGTGTAGAATATGTGCACATATCAATCTAGTCTTATTTTTAATATTCATACCTTTGTCATCTCTTTCCTTGGGTTCTTTGGTTTTATCCATAACATTTAGGCTTACTAATTTCACCATTATTATCATATTTTTCCTTAGATACTTTGTTATAATTTAGTGTTATTATTTTTGGCATGCTATTTTTTTGGGGTTTTACTATATTTTTCTAATAGTTTTTCAGTTACATACATTGATTAACATTTTTTTTATGCATTCATTGATTTCAGTCCAATTTTAGCCTTTTATATTTAAGGTTTCCAAATGTATTTTCTATAATAGATATGATCGATACTATGGTATTTTCATTCATCATTTATATGGAAAGGTAAGTCAATATATGCATATGTTAATTTCAATTGTTCATCTATCAACAAAATTTTCAACATTGTCTTTATAATTTAGTGTTGTTATGTATCTTTATAAAAGTACCATCATATATTACACTATTATGACATGTAATAAGTTTCTAGTGGGGCATATGTATACACTTGATATCTTTTATTTTTATCATCTACTAATGATTTATCTTGTAAGACTCATCATTCATGAATCTCTTTGAGTGCACATCCTAAGGAGTGCACTAAGATAGGGGTGAGTTAGCTTGAGATACTTTGAAAGAGATGTTTCCACATTATTTTTTTCATACCTTCACTACTCTTAGTCTAACCTCCTTTGAGTATCTTTCCTCTCTCATTTTATGTCTCTTTCTATCCAAAATTTTAACCACCTTGTATTTCAGTTGCATTGTCCTGGATAATATAGCTTGTTTTCTATCTATTTATCCCTATATTATATCAACCTGACCAATACAATTTTGAGTTTTTATATTTCTAAAGTATTGTATCCAGATTGTTGATACAATAATGGGTTGGCCAAAAAAATTCTACTATATTGGCCTAGACAATATCATTAATTTAGATTTTGAGGTGATTTATGGGTTTAAAATTGTATATATAAGGGTTATAACTACCATTCCCAACACACACAACACTCATCTTCTTTGCTTACACTCGCATATCCACCCTTAAGTAGTGAAATAAAGAGTTAGAGTATAATGTCTTATGCTTGTGGAGGGCAAGTCTTGCTCAAGATATGTGAAGATGAATAGGAGGAGTTGAACCAAGAAGGTGCCCCATAGTATTTGGAGTTCCAAATTGAGGAGATCTAGGTCTTCATAATTTCCATTTGAGTTCTTCACCTACAACATCTATTACAAATTACCACTAGAGTTAAGTGGGATATTGATGCCTGGGTAAGTAATCCAAGGTGAGTGTCTTTGTTCCTATTCTCTTTCCTTTTATTTATTTAGTAGAAATATATGATATATTTATTATTAAAGTAGCATGTATGTTATTTTCCTTTCCTAGTTTCTCCTTATAATGAATAAAATGGTATAATATAGGGTTCTTAGGCTTTTGGTTACAATCATCCCCTCATGGCATTTATCTCTTATTTAGTTTAGTGTTATTTTTTATCATGGATATAGGCTACCCTTGTTCATTAGTTCCTTACATGTAGATACCTTATTATATCTTTGATACCCATTTGTTGTTACCATTGTTATACATCATTGATTGATCTTGAGACCTAAATAGACTCCATATCTCATATCTTAGGCATATGGTTTGAAACCCTATACCCTTGATATTTATTATGGATCACCCTCTATTTATAGAAATATACCATAGGTCATGTCATTATATTTAAGTATGCGTAGGCTCTAGTTTGACCTCTTGTTTATATCTCAATCTATAGAGAGACATATGATTTTTATATTAGCCATCCTAGCTTGTGCATAAAGTTTCAAGTAGAAGGGGATTTTTAAATAAAAAGTTAAGCATAACACTACTAGTAGTTTTTCTCAAAAGGATACTAAAAGGCATTGTAGGCTTTGTGAGTTTGAAAATCATTCAAATAAGACTTGTTAAAAGTTGCATCCTTATAAAAATAACAAAAATAAAAAGGTTGTGACTACATTCCAAGGGAAGGAAGTTTGGTGCAACTTTGATGCGAATGGGAAGATGTGTTTTAACTTCCTTCATAAGGAGATTTGTTTTTTTCCCCTCTTGAGAAAATTTTATTAGCAAAGAGTTAGTAGAAAAATTTGTATTAGAAACATACAACCATACTAATCTATATGCTTTGGGTTGGGTTAAAAAAGGAGTAGAGATAGAGGTAACAAAACAATGCAAAGTCAAATTTAGTATAAAATTAAAATTTCATTGATGAAGTTGTAGTGGAAGGTGTACCTATTGATGTGTGTGGTATAGTATTTGACAAGCCCTATATGCATATTTGAGATGTTATCTTCATGAAAAGAGCTAAGCAATGTCATTTAGTCAAGGATGTAGAAATCTATATCCTCAAGGCCTTTGAAGTTAAATCAAATATCTCCTTGGTAAGTGCCTCTTAAGCCAAGCAGTTGATCAATCTAAGTGGGAAGTTTTTTTTGCTTATTATGAGGGATATTCAAGATAAGTAAGTGGTAGAATATAAAAATTCTCATAGTTTGTTTACTAAAAAAGTGTAGAAACAACTAGATGAGAGCTTAAATTTTTTAACGAAGTTTTCTAATATCCATGGATATGCCACTAATGAGGACCATTAACCATGAAACATGGGATATGACCAACCCTAACATTTGTATCCATCGATAGTCCTTACTGGATGAAAATTTAGTTAGTTAAAAATTAAAATCTTGCTTGAACCAAGGTGTAATTCATCCTAGTACTTCATGTGTTTTTAAAAAATTTAGTGTACCTAATAAATATGGGACATTGATAATGTGTGTTGATTATAGAGATTTGAATAAAATAACCATAAATAATAGGTTCCCTCTTCCTCAGTTTGATAATATCTTGGATCAACTACAACATGCTTCGTATTTTACCAAGTTAGATCTAAAATCCGAATACCACCAAGTGAGAATTCAAGAAGAGCACATATGGGAAACACAATTAAATTGAAGGTAGTATTTTTATGAATGGTTAGTGACTCATTATTAGTTTGTTGATGATACATTCTTTTTTGGATTTTATGTTGTGGAAGAGGCTTAGGAATTCAAAGTATTTTGAATAGTTATGAGCAGGCATCAAGTCAAATGGAAAATGAAGGCCATCTAAAATTTTCTTTGTTAATTGTAATGAGGTAGAACAAAGGGAGATTGTTGCTGTACTTGGTTTCAAGATAGGTAAACTCCCTAGCAGTTTTCCAGGCTCTGGAAACTCGAGCTTGTAGGAGGGTTTAATCAATAAGTTCAAAACTCATCTAGTTTTATGGCAAGGGAAGTGGTTGACCTTGGCAATTAGAATTACTTTGATCAAATCAGTATTGATTGCACTTCCTACGTAAATCTTATCCATTATACATCCTCCTTGCAATGTGATAAAAAGAATCAATAAAATAATGAAGGATTTATTTTGGCAAGGTGCTTCAGAGAAAAGTAAATTTCCCCTTCTTAAATGGGATAGAGTTTGTAAACAGAAAAAGATGGGGGGAGCTAGGATAAATGATATTCATCTTCAAAACTTAGCTTTGGTAGGTAACGGTGGGTTGTGTTTTGAAATATTGTAGTGGTTTGTTGATCAGAGCAACCTTAGTCAAACTTTTAGATGATACTAATAATGAAGTGAAGTTTCAAGGTCTAATAGTTGGTCTATAATTAGCTATAAATTGTGGTATCAATTTTTTGATCATCAAAGGTGATTCACAGGTGGTGATTCAAGATTTAAATAACCAAAAATCCAAAACTTGGAACATTAATAATATTATGGCTGAGGCGTGGCAACTTCTTAGTCAACTCGAGGAATGAAAAGGATTGTATTATTTCTAGGAGTCTAACAAGGTAGCCAATTTCTTGGCTAATGTGGGGATAGACCAAGGGGAGATCAATCACATTGATAATTACAAAGATAGGTGGTTGGATTTTGATGGGATAGCTAGCATAGATTCGTAATGATGGTGAGGGTTGAGAAGCATGTGAAGTGTTTGGGGGGGCTACCTAATGATGAGAGTAATTAATATGTGGTATGAGAGATTGCATTCACGCTTATATCTCTTGTGGTGTTTTTCTTTACAGTGGCATAGTTTGGTGTGGCTTTTTTTGGGCAGTGTTGGGGCTAAAGATAGTTTGCAAGAGTTTGTTGATGCTAGAATGGAGAAAGCTTTAGTGGAAGCAGTGTCCTAGCCAGTGGTTTTCAGTTGCAATCCCAAAAGGGAAACATGGTTCTTTGGGCTGGGTTCTTCGTGTAGGATGCAACATATATTTTGGGTGCCATTGCCTGAAGTAGCACAAGTAGTTGCTCGAGTGGTGGGGGTCGAGGAAATTGGTCTTACCCTGTGTTGGTGAGTTAACTCGAAGCTAGTAGCACTTTTTTCTAGTAATATCCTCATGTTGGTTTTTGACAAAGGGAAGGTGATCAAGATGGTGGAATTCTTTGTCACCCCTAAATTTAGGTTGAATCTCTTCTCAGAGATGGAGTTGGTTGATACATGTTTGTTTAAGGATTTGTCATATTCTAGAAAATATGGCCTTGGCTTCCTCCCAGTCTCATTTTTAGGGCTTTGGAGGAGTGCTTTTTAACCTCCTTAATTTTGTTGAAGAGGTAGATGGGGTTTGTTCAGTAGAACAAGGGCTGAAAATAGAGAAGAGGGTGGTTCTTTCAGATTTGTCAGAGCTCAGAGCCCCTTCGTCTAAGCTGAAAATTTAAAGAGAGGTTCGGAGAATTCCTATTTGGATTGATGCTGTGAAATTCCTTCTTCATGGCCTTTGTAGGGGCAAATTTCTGGTATACAGTTGGGTTGGTAAGCAGGTTTTAGTGGCAATAGGGTATTCCTTCTTGACCAGGGTGGTGCATGGTGGTGGTGGGCTCAAAGTGGACGTGTCAAGCACAGTTCAGGGGGTGATGCCAGGTCAGTTAGAGGAGGTTACAGATCCGGTAAAGGCAAAGGTGCAGGTTCAGCTATTGGAGGTAGAAAGGCAACTCCTGGGCAACAAAAACCTGATTGTGAGATGGGGTGGCAAGCCTCTCGTTGTACTAGATTAATAGTTTGAGGTACTCAGTTTTTAATGGATGGTATTTTCTTGATGGTCATAAACTAGTCTTTAGTAGCTTTCAACACTATTTTAGTTTAAACTATGTATATATATGCTCTATTAATATAATATGATTGGTTCAGTTTAAGTGGATTTTTGTAAGAATTTGATCAGATGTCTTGAGGATTTTTTTTTTTTTTAAAGCCAACATTTTCTTTTTATCTCATTCTACTTTTTATCAAGGGTCCCACCAACCCTAATATCTATCCAAAATAAAAATAAAAATAGTACAATTATTGATGCAATGAAATTATATTTTTAAAACAATATTATTTTATTTAAACTTTTATACAATAATCAATACAACATTTTAAATTAAATTTGTGGCCACTTCAAATCTATTAGCCAATGGAATTACACAATATTCATTAATTCATATTTTGATTTGAAACATAATTTATAAGAAGTTTTAATATAAAATTCAAATTTAATCTTAATTTTTTGACTTTATAATTTTAATAAACTCCAAATTTTAGAATAAGAATGAAATAACACTAATAACAAATTATCTATTAAAAGGGAGAGATAAGTTTAATTTCAACTTTATATAAAAAATTTCAACAAATAATTTATTAATTTAAAATTCATATGTTATGAATAAATTTCTTTAATGGTAGCTAACTTAACTGCAGTCTAACTAAAACAACTACGGGAGAGTTCTAAAAAAGAGTGCCATAAAAAAAGTTTACTGAGTTATTGTATGATTATTTTCTTAATATTTTATCTTTTAATATATAAATATATATTCACTTATATTTATGAGTATATCCGGTAAATTAACCCTTTCATAAAAGAGAGTGCTATAAAAGTGTACAGAATGTGAAATTAAATAAGTGAAGAGAGGGTGTCATGTGGATGGATCCGTGGCGCAATGGTAGCGCGTCTGACTCCAGATCAGAAGGTTGCGTGTTCGATTCACGTCGGGTTCAGCCTTTTTTTTATTTATTTTTTCAGTATTGTATAACTATAAAGAAAATAATTATTTGAATACAGCTTCATTGCTAACAGGGTATCTGTTCTTGTGGTTGAACAAACAGATATGAAATCTGTTTGACTTGGCCCGTTCGGGTTCGAACCCTGCGGAGATGCATTTTGAGAAAAAACATACTCCACGTAAATAATTTTAAATTGTTTCTCTAAAAAAATCCCTTAAAAGATCATGCATTTTGAGAAAAAACATACTCCACGTAAATAATTTTAAATTGTTTCTCTAAAAAAATCCCTTAAAAGATCATTTGACGAGTAACTTAAAATTTGCCATATATATATATATATATTTTAATGATTTAAATTCTTGTGGTTGAACAAACAGATATGAAATCTGTTTGACTTAACCTGTTTGGGTTCGAACCTTGCGAAAACGCATTTTGAGAAAAGAAAAAACATACTCCACGTAAATAATTTTAAATTGTTTCTCTAAAAAAATCCCTTAAAAGACCATTTGACGAGTAACTTAAAATTTGCCATATATATATATGTATATATATTTTTTAATGATTTAAAAAGGGGGGAAAATTAATTTAAAACGATAACGCCTAAGGATGGGTTTTGGAGCCAAAGTCCTTATCGCTTGGTAAAAAACTCAAATCAAAATTTTGATTGTTTTATTTTATTATAAAATTTCATGTAATCTATTTTAAATTATTTATTAAATAATAGATATATTTTGGATATATGTTTAAGAATATGGATTTATAATATTGTTATTTATGATTTTATAATTGTTGAAAAGTAAATTTATGTATTATTATTGTTAGTTTTTAACTAGTATGATATCAACTTACAATATTGTTGTTATTAGTTTTAAGTAGTGTGATATTAAATTTTAAAGTTATTAGGGGAAAGGTCCCAATAGTGTTGTAACTTAATTTTGAATAACGAATTAAGGTACTATAATATCAAAGTAGATTTTGATTTTTTTACCTGTTTTAATATATCATATGAACTAATTATAACTAAAGTTTCAAGGTCTAACTCATTATATATTTTACGATATAACCAATTTTATCACGAGAGGTCATAAAATGCATTTTTTAAACTTATGACCAAAACTTAATCTTTGAAGTAACAATAGTTGTGCATTAGAGTATCAATACTTGAGCCTTATTTGTCAAGATATGATTGGTTCCTTTTAATTTTCTAGAGTAAATGTTGAACAAGTATTAAATACTATATGAACCACTATTGGTGCCCTTTAATGTTTATACACACCAATATGTTCCATCAATAAAGCACACCTGAACAAAAACCCTGTTCCATTATTAGATTCCAACAAGTGTGAAATGAGACTCTGATTATATTCTAATCTATCCTAATTACATATGCCCCATAGCTATCATAGTACCATTTAATAATTATCATAATATTATTTAATATTTATCCAATTTTTACTTCATATAAATCAATCACATCATGAAATGTAAGAATGACAAATATTAGTGCACCAAAAAAATGCACGTATTGGACAACACTTTTTATCGGCCGCAAAATTATCTCATTATGCCCTTTTAAAACTAAAGTGGCTATCACATACATTTATCTAAATTTTAAAAGTTGCATTTTATGTACTTTTGTGAAATAATTAATCACTTCGAGGCCACATTGTATGTCTTAAATCAAGGTTCAAACTTAGTGTCATGCCACATACGTTTCTTCATGACTTACAAACCCATTCGCTGTCTAAAGTGAAATCCATAAATTAACATGTCCATGAAGGCCCCTTTTAATTTAAAGTTAAGATGTGATCTAGGAGAGTTTGTGGCCTCGTGATCCCATTTTAATCACCACATATAATCGCTTTTCTATCGCATATTTGTTTAAAATAATGTATGTATTTTATTGGTTTTCATGATATGATTATGGTATGTTGATATATTGTGTGCACAAAAAAACAGACTTATGGAGAGATAAAGTGGATTTAAAGTTTTAACAGATCCACATAGTTTGTTGGGGCCAACTTGGGAATAAAAGAGATCTTTATGACTTTGTGACTCCATGGCCTCATGATGATTGCCATGTGTTCTCTTATAAGGTTGTAGACTTCTTAAAGGTATTGTATGTACTTTATTAATGTTTTAGCTATGGTATATTTATTATTAGTATAGGATCCATGAATGTGAATGAAAATTAAAGCAAAGAGAAAGGTTCAATAGATCTATGAACTATAAATAAAGTCATTTAAAAGTTATGTGATTCCGTAAACTTGAGATAAGGAGAGACTACCACGTCCACATGTGTAGACCTACACATTTAAACTTTATATTTATCATGGCCAAATTCTAAGTCTTTGTCCTCTCTTGCATTTATCATGTCCAATCATAGTGATGCCAAATCAATAAAAAATTGGCACTAGAAGGAGGGCTAAATTTGAAAAATAGGCCAACAACACCTAAACCTAAACTTGAAATAATTTCCTTGTGGATCCACACTTCACAACCCTCTTATTTTTACATCACGATAGACTTTTATTATGTGCTTAAAACACACATCAATAAATGTGAATTCCCAAACTTATGGTGTGTTAATACTAGCACATCTCCCCTGAATTTAAGTAGAATAATACTAGTTGTAATTTTTAATCTTAATATAGTCTTAATTTGATAATTATGAAAATTAATTTACTGAACTAAATATTTATCTTTCAAATATTAATAAAAAATACAACATTATTAAGGTCTTAATGTACTTCCACTTCATTATAACCCAACACCCTCCATTTTAAAAAATCTAAATAGGGACCCACTTGCCTTAGAAATTTTTTTCGAGACAAAGTCTAAAGAGATGGTCCATTGAGAAAATAACCTAAGAGTCTAAATATTGACATATTTACTAAATGCAAATGTTAACTTGTTAATTTGTTATTTTGAGTATCATGTTTTCTTATTAAAAGTCAGATTTGAAACACTGTTATATTCTTTATGAAGGTATTCGACTTTTAAAATGAGCATTTTGAATAACTAACAAGAATAATTGTGTCATGTTTTAGTCTATGTATTCTTGGTGTTGATCCTATGCAGGTTAATTTGTGATCAACTTTTTTTCATTTCATCTCTGGATGTCTCCAAGCTCATCTGATCCTGCCAAGTGTCACTATTATGATCATTTGCATCCTTCTATGATCGACCAAGCCTTCATTCTGTTGGGTCATCAAGATCATGACGAGTGTCACCATCACACCCTTACATAGTTGTTCAGTACTTAAATAAATTCTAAAATATTCTAGGAATTCGAGTCATTAGGATTGTGCCAAGTGTCATCATCTCACTAACCCACAACCCAAAGAGCAAGCACACATCATGAGTCATCCAATCAAGTGAAGTAATGAGATCTTTCCAAGTGTCACTATCTCGTACTTCCCATCTAGGGGTAGTTACACAATTCACCAAGTTGAATGATCCTCTAGACCACCGAATTTCTCCACGTGTTACAATCTTGCTAATCTGTGAATTACACGATGCACAACAAAGAGCTTTTCACTTTGGGTGCCTGAGTCATCGAGATCCTACCAAGTGTCATCATTTTGAGATCTAATGACTGAAGAATCAAAGTAAAAAAGAATATAAATTATCACCTAACGAATGAGTGATATGTAGCCATGTGTCCAAAATTAAGCAAAGTAATTTTAAAGCATGAAATTAAAGCTCCAAAAGTATGAAAAGAATACATATGTTATGCTAAGATGACGAGGCACCCAAAAGCAATGAAAAGATGACACGTGACAATTCAATCTGTAAAATATGATAGTGCAAAATAAAAATTCAAATAAGAAAAAGAGTGGATGGGGAATGGAGTGAAAGCCGATGTTGTATTTAATCCACACAAATTGATAGCTAAATGCTTTCAATTTTTAGAGCCAATGAATCTAAGAGATATTTGGTTTAAAATAACTTGATTTAATTTCATTGCCTTATTACTATTCTATGAAAATTATGAATTTGAGCCCCCAAGTGATTAAGATATGTCAAGTTTTTCAAAGAACACACATAGCATTTGCACAATTTCAGTGGATTCATCATCTCACACTCCTCTTCCCTCTGTTTATTCAATTTCATGCATGATCGAATACATGTATACAATATTTGATTCAATAGCATTACAACACAAATTCAAGCATTATTTGGCCATATGGAAAGAGGTCGTTACAACTAAGCCATGCATGACAGGGGATCAAACATTCATATTCTTATAGCAATACAAAAGTGACATTTTGGCTATTAAGGTAATAAGTATACACAATTCCAAAATTAAACCTGAGGTAATGCCCTGCATTGACTTATTTCATTATTTTTGTAAATTAGAAAATTTATGAGAAGATATTACACTTTATGTTGAGTAATACCCCAGTGGTCTACATAGGTGGAAATGTTTTTGAGAGATATTACATGTTCACTATCCCAAAGATAACTTATGGCCAAGCCATTAAAAATTCATGGTTGTCTGCAAATACAATCCTTGGGAAATTACAACAATGGGTCGATAACCCAAACAACTTTACAATTAAAGGCCCAATTTCCTCTCTTTTCATAGTCACTTTCAAGCCAAGGATAAGATTTTTTATGGTTACGTTAAATTAATTATATGGCTTCCCCAACATTTCCTATGTTCATGAGATATGGGTCCCGCTATTAGATATCATTTCAAGTTCAAACAAAATCATTAATTATCATCATTTTGAGAACCAATGACCAAAGAAGCAAAGTACAAAAGAACAAAACTTGACACCCTATGAATGAGTGATATGTATCCATGTGTCCAAAACTAAGCAAAGTAATTTCAAAGCATGAAAGCACAGCTCTAAAAGTATGAAAAGAATACATATGTCATGCTAAGATGATGAGGCACTTAGAAGCAGTGAAAACACGACACACTAATTCAATTTGTAAAATCTAACAGTGCAAAATAAAAATTCAAATAAGAAAAATAGTGTATGGGGAATGGAGTGAAAGCCAACATTCTATTTAATCTGCATGAATTGACAACTAAATTCATTCAATTTTCAAAGCTAATGAATCTAAGAGATATTTGATTTGAAACAACTTGATTTAATTTCATTGCCTTCTTACTATTCTATGAAAATTATGAATCTGAGACCCCAAGTGATTAAGATATGTCAAGTTTTTCAAAGAACACATAGAGCATTTGCACAATTTTAATGGCTTCATCATCTCGCACTCCTCCCTCTGCTTATTCAATTTCAGGCATGACTAAATACATGTATGTAATATTCAATTCAATGGAATTAAAACACAAATTTAAGTATTATTCGGCCATATGGAAAGAGGTCAATGTAACTAAGCCATGCATGATAGGGGATCAACCATTCATATTCACATAACAATACAAAAGTGAATTTTGGCTATCAAGGCAATGAGTCTACACAATGCGACAACTAAACCTGAGATAATGCCCTGCATTGACTTATTTTATTATTTTTTGTAAATAAGCAAATTATGGGAAGATATTACACTTCATGATGAGTAATGCCCAGTGGCCTACATAGGTGGAAATATTTTTGAGAGATATTACATGTTCCCTATCCTAGAGATAACCTATGGCCAAGCTATGATAAATTCATTGTTGTCTACAAATACAATCCTTGGGAAATTACAATAATGGGTCAATAACCCAAACAACTTTATAATTAAAGGCCCAATTTCCTCTCTTACCATAGTCACTTTTAGGCCAGGGATAAGAGTTGTTATGGCTATGTTGAATTAATTATATGACATCCCCAACATTTCCTACGTCTATGAAATATGGATCCTATTATTAGATATCATTTTGAGTTCAAATAAAATCATTTCCCTCAGGAAATCATCAATTTCAATTTAATTATCATTTACCTATTGTGTACATATGAGTTCGTTACTACTTCTTGAACCTAAAAGGACTAGCTATTATGGCTCCAACCATTAGGCAAGTGAATCCTACCTTGAGAATGCTTTCTTGCACATTACTCTATTGTAAACTAGATGTCCATAGCCCTGCTAGAGATGTTTCTAATTCCACTCAAGGCCTTTCTCTACTAACATACTTGCATCCATAGCCCCGGTAGAGGTTGCTTGAATCACCCAAGAATTGAAATTTTCAAAAAAAAAAAAAAATTCTCTTTTTCTTTATCTATTTTTATTATCTCAATTTTGGGTTGGGGACTGCAATAAAAAACAAAATGTAGAAGTATAGATTTTTCATCCTAGATCTTAACTACAACAAGTTCATCCAAGCAAACCTAGAAACCACTAAAATGTAATTTTTGTGTATAGTTTTGATAGAATATCTTTAGAGGCCAAATAGTTGACCCAAACTCACCCAAATGCAAATAAATCCAAAATACACACAACAACTCAAGCTTTAGAAAATAATCCAAAAATAGAATCTTAAGCTAAAAACTACTTATAGTACTCAACTACCAGAATGCCATTCTTTTTACTTACATCATTTCTTCCTCATTCTTTGATCAACAAGGAATCCCCAGGGCAAAAAAATAAGCTAGACCAATGAAAAAAACAATAAAACCTACAAACAAAAGAAATAAATAAAAGTAAGAAACAAAAGTAGGAAAATAAAGAGAATTTATTTATAGGCATTTTCTAGACCAATCCATGCCTAGAAGCAAGTTGTAGGAATTGCCCATGGATAGGCCATAGGACATCCTCACTAGTTAGACAACTGAGATAGAATGTATTCACATTTATGATTTTGAAAAGGTTGGTAGGGGTCCTACCATAGGGAATTCATGCACACTATCCCAAAAAGTCCTATTTACAAGGTTTTCATGTAAATTAAATAAATTCTTGTTATTGAATTTAGTAATTTTCTTATGTTTAACTTTCAAAAATCAATTGGGATAGGGTTGGATAAATACGTCTATCCATATAATTAATTTACGTGATGGATAGGGGTGGGTATCAATAGATACCAGAGAGGTTGAAGTATCCAACCTAGAAAAAATATGTTCTTAGAGGCAGCCAATTAGTGAATCAATTCAATCTCGATTTTTTGGAATAATCGGGTTAATTTTTTCTCCTCAACATTTTAAATCAGTACCATGATCATTAAGAGATAGAATAAATTGAATGTGGAACAACATAATATGCCTTCTTCATAAATAGTAGTAGTAAGTGGGGATTAATCATTGAAACCTAAAAATAAGAAAATTGCCAAATTTAATAATAAAATTTTCTATCTTTTTTTATCTTTTTAAAATTAACCGCTAGCCTAAGAAGGATTTAATAATATAAATTTATTTATTTGAGTTGGATTAATTTATATATTTGGTTTTGATCAAACAATTATGTTTTATATATATATAATAAATGACAACATTTTAATCTAGTTGTATAATTAAGAAATCAAGTCAAAATTTCCTTGTCAAAGTTATATAAATTAGAAACATATTTTAATTTTATATTACAATTGTTTAAAATGCTCTTCAATATTTTTTTATAATTAATATAAATTTGAAATAAAGAAAATAAACAAAGCAATAAAATAAGTTAAACCTTCCTATAACACATCTAAAAGCAGCTTCCAAGCATTGCCAAGTTCTAGGCCATCATCCTTGTTTAGATTTATAGGGTGATGGGTTATAAATATCCCCATTGTGTGTATACTTATGCATATTTAGGTTTATGATATTCATTTTGAAAGAGGACTAGATACCTTTAAAATTGGCTTGATTTGGTATGTGGTTTCAATCAAAATAAAACTGGAGAATTAGTTTGAAGTAACGTGTCTTGCTTGTATCAAGGCCAATATCAAATTGGAATGTCTCAATCAAAAGGTATGCCAATGTAAATGGTTCAAAAATTAAGGGTATGTGAATCAAAAATGTTTTCATGGTGTGTTTAGTCTTATAAGAGTGCTCTGCAAGAATACATTTCTCTTTTCTTTCAAGATGAATATCTGTAACATGCTCCTTGATTTTGATCTTTACAGATCTCCAAATTTCACCAATATATAAGATTACGCAAGATAATTCTACTATGTATGCCCCACTATGAAGGTTACATTCATGAGGGTCCTTAACCATCCCGAGAGTCATCCTTAACTTATTAACAAGAATGAAGGTGGTATTAATATTTTAACATTTGAAAATTTTGGATAATTTGTTTGAAATTCCTTCCACATTAGGTAGGAATGCCACTAGGCCCTCAACTAAAGGTTCTTTAGGATCTTGTCTTTCTTTTTTTAATTTAGCTTGTTTAATAGATCTCATAATCTACATATTCATGTAACCATTCATTTTGAAAACATATCTTAAGTGCTCAATGCCTTGGTTAATACTATCATTATCAAATATATTAAAATCTCTAAAGGCTAACATTTTTAAAATTCCTTGCTTTTGTGTCAGGTGGTGATGAGAAGAGGCATGAAGGTAAAGGTTGGTGTGAGTGCCTTTTATATAGACCTTTCTTTCCAGAGAGACGTCATCTTTCTTGGAAATAAATATATCTAAGAAATAAAGTCTCCCTTCAATCTCAATTTATTTGGTGAATTTAATGCTAGGGAATAAATGATTGAGGTGGGAATGGAATTCCTCCAGACTATCCCTTTCATGTTTCCAACATAAATTGGTATTATTTATATACCTCTTCTACCATTTAGGCTTAAGTGGAAAAGAGCGAAGAGCTTGATATTCAAAATTTTCCATGAAAATGTTGGCTACCATAGGGGAAAGGGTGGATCCCATCACCATGCCTTCACATTGCTCATGTATAACTTCCTTAAAGGAGAAAAAAATTTGAATTTAAACATAATTCCACTAGATTCACAGTTTCATTCTCACCTTAATAGTTTATTTCTTAGCATTAAATTCACCAAATAAATTGAGATTGAAGGGAAATTTCCTTTCTTATATATCTTTATTTCCAAGAAATATGATGGCTATCTGGAAAGAAAGGTCTATAGAAAAGGCACTCACACTGACATTTAAATTCATGTCTCTTCTCATCATTACCTGACATAAAAGGTAGGTGTTCTAAAAACTTTAGCCATTATAGCTTTTAAGATTTATGATAATGATAGTATTAACCAAGAGTTTGAGCACTTAAGACGTGTTTTCAAGATGAATGATTACATGAATAAGTAGATTATAAGATACATTAAACAATCTAAATTAAAAATAGAAAGACAAGATCCTAATGAAACTTTAGCTAAGGGCCCAATAGCATTCCTACCTTCTGTGGAAGGAATTTCAAACAAATTATCCAAAATTATCAAACGTTAAAATATTAATACCACCTTCATTCCTATTAATAATTTAAGGATGGATCTCATGATGGTTAAGTACCCTTGTGAATGTATCCTTTAGAGTGGGGTCTACATCGAATAATGCTCATTTTGAATCTTGTAAATTAGTGAAATTGGGAGATATGTAAATACTAGAATCAAGGAGCATGTTGCACATATTTAGCTTGAAAAAAAATAGAAATATGCTCTTGAGAAACTCTCTTAAAATAATATTCACTCCATTAACATTGATCAAGCCAGGATTATATCCATGGACAACCATTTTCATAAGCGAAAACTTAGAGAGGCCATAAAATTTTGTAAACACCTTAACAATCTAAATAGTGATGACGATTTAGAACTTAGTAATGCTTGGAAGCCACTTTTAGATGTATTAAGGAAGGTTTAAGTTAGTTTTATTTATTTATTTATTTATTTTGACTTTATATTAATTATAAAATGAGATTAAAGAGAGCTTTAAACTATTATAATCTAAAATTAAAATATGTTTCTAATTTAATACAACTTTGATAAGAAACTTTTGACTTGATTAATTAATTATAAAACTAGATTGAAACATTGCCAAAAAAAATATGTAAAACATAATTGTTTAATCCAACTCAAAAAAATAAAAAAAATAAAAAAAATTCAACCCTTCTTAGGCTAGTGGTCAATTTAAAAATGACAAAAAATATATAAATTTCTATTATTAAATTTGAAAATTTTATTATTTTTAGGTTTCAACGGTTAATCCCTGCTCACTAATGCTATTTATGAAGAAGGCCTCTTATGCTATTCCACATTTAATTTCTTTGATCTCTTGATGAAGGATCATCGTAGTGGTTTGAAATGTTGAGGGAAAAAAATTACACAATTATTCAAAAAAATTGAGATTGATTTATACGGATTGTGAAAGCATTAAATATTTAAAGTGAATCAATTGTCAGTTTCCTTCATTATATTATGAATGTTGTGGAAGCATCCTTCTCATCATTTTCATCACCCATAAGGCATAAAATCTATTCTTCCCATGTCAATGACCTTCTATTTTTATCATCGATGGCTGATGTATGCAAAGAGCTTTACTAGATCAAGTAATACTCGGCTTTAATTCTTGTTAGCTTCACTTCCTTGTTTGGGAATCCATGATCATGATTATTCATTCTAATTTGATTGCTTCAAATACTAAGAGGAACACCATATTATTGTAATCATAATTTATAGGTTACTCCAAATGATTTAAACTTTCAAACATAGGAACAACAAACTGATTTTCATCCTCCTTCCACTTATCATCAACAATGCATAAGTGTTGTTCCTTAGTGGTGAGAAACCTTATGACTACCTCATTTAGGCCTATGCCAAATGGAACTAAAGTAAGGCTACCTTAGAATGGGATGTTTTCTATTTTGAGCTCATTTAATCCATATTCCTTGCATGGACAACTGATATTAACATTTTTTTCTATTTTATCCACCTCCAATGATGAGATAGGAGCTAAAATGTTGTAATTTGACTATTGATATTATTAAATTAGCTTTCCAAAAGTAGGAAATACAACATATGATAGTGTGTTTTAGAGGCATAGAATACATCTTATTTGTCCAACTACTCCAATTCTTCTATTTCATCATCAAAATGATTACAAGAGGTTTCTGATTTACTTTCTTGTATAAGTAGATCCTTGATACTCTTGGTTTCATCTATGAACTCCCATAAAATAATTGATTCTATTTTTTATTAGAATCATCTTCATCACTACTTTCCTAGACTAGTTCTTGCCTATTAAATGGAACATTATCAATCAACATAACCACTTCAACACTTATCTCATTTTTATATCCATAGAACCCAAATCATGAACTCAGGAATATGGTATCATAGGTAAACACATCCAATTTTTGTTTATAATCTCCCATAATAAATGACACTTTATTAGCATAAGCACTGAAAGATGTTTGATCACTTAAACAAGGAAAAATATCTTATTGCTTAGATGTGGAATTGAAATAATTGTATTTGTTAAATGTACAAGCAAGGTTCTCATTTTCCGCAAGGATTATATGCTTGATGCAAGGTTTAATTATAAGGTGAAAATTGGTCCATGGGCTGACTTGTAGGCAAGTAAATCGAAATATTTTGGGTGTAAACACTAGACTTTACTAATAGATAAAACAAGTCAACACCATATATATGCAAAATTTATTATTATTCAATGATTAAGGATTCTTAATAGGTCAATGATAGATATGTTAGAGTAGATGGAGTCCTTCGACTAAGCATGATAGTTAGTGGATCCAACATTTTAAGATAAATCTCAATAACAAATTTTATTTATAGGAATGGGTCTTTCAACCTCCTATGTAACTGATGAAAGTGAATGTTGAACATGATCATGGGTTCTTTATGATCCCTATGGGTTGTATTAAATTTATAATATAGGGAATTAAGATTAGTAGGCACACTGAAATGATAAACATAAATGTTTTTGAAGGTAACTCATGAGGTGATACACCCATCCGTCAAGTAGAGGTACCACTTGTAAGCAACCTCATCTAAAGACTAAAGAAATAGGCAATAAGGAATGTCTTCATCTTATATTTGAGTACAAATATGGCATCCTTAAATCATTAAATGTGTTATTATATATTTCAAATCCTACCATGTGTGTATTTGTTATGGCCTTAACCTATAGTGCATCTATGGATATGTGTGGTTGAATTGTAGCTTACACATTTTCATATTATCTTATTGCATTTCTCAATATTCTTAGTATGGTTGGCCTATGGAATAATCATGGATAATTAGAGTATATATAGGATGTAGTGTTAGTATTTTATCATCATATTTTGAATTCTATTCTTATTTCATTGTTGTTGAGGTTATCCCCTCAAAGTGGCTCAGTCATAATATTCAAGTATTCTACTCTTTCACTAATTGTTGGTGTGGGTATGCTTATTATGTGATATATAATTTTGTTATTATGAATCATCGAAGTAGTTTCATTATAATTGGTATTAGAGATTCAACTTAGGTAATTTTTGTGGTGTAGTTTTTTCAGATCTAGAGTCCTAAGCACTAGAAGGTCAAAAAAACATAACTTGTGATTCAAGATGAATTGAATTTTTTCATCACTATGGTTTTATTCATGGTTTTTTTTTACAAAAAATAAAAAAATATATGTATAAAATAAATTCTAGATTTTTTTTACCTTATGCAAATTAGTAGTCATTAGATTCATCTCGACGAGATGATTGCAATGGTATATTCTATCGATACACTTTTACAGGTCAAATATTTTCACTCTTGTGCACATTTATAGTTTTTGGATTCATCTTGGTGAGATTATTGCAATGGTATTATCTATCCATTCACTTTTTTCAAGGTCACAACCCTCATAAGTTTTGTGCATGGTTGGGACTAACACTCGTGGATGCAAGAAAGGGCAAGGAACACCTAAAACTCCTCACAAGGATGACATGGAGTTTAGAACTTCTGAATCATGTATTTTAGATATGGCTAAGAAACTTAAGTCAAAATTACATGGAATGGTATAGAAATATGATTTTCATGTGGTTAAAGGGGACATCACAGGGATAAGAGGGGACTTAAATAGATTGCAAGATTAATTACAATAACTAAATGGAAAATTGGACAACCTTGTAGATTAGCCATTGTAATATAACCCTTAACCACTCCAATTTGGTTCTCCTCCTCCAAAAAATCACTATGCCAATCTTGGTACAAAGTCACTATTTCCAAAAGTGGACATGTTCAAGTTTGATGGTAATGATCCACTCTCATGGCTTACTCAAATTGAAAATTTATTTGATCTACATCAAACTCCCTATTCACAAAAGGTTGTCATGGACTCTCTTTATATATAACTTGATCAATTCATTTGGTATTATTGGTTGTGTGATCAAAACAAAAGTAAGGGTGCTCTAGTTTCGTGGTCAATATTTTTTAAAGAGTTGTAGATCCACTATCACAATAATGTCTTTAAAAACTACTTCACTCAGCTAGCCAATTTGCACCTAAGTAGGACTATAAAGGATTACATTCATAAATTTTATAATCTCTCCTTATGTGTGGTAGACATCAATAAAGAAAATATGATTGACCTATCTTTGGGTGACCTCAAATATAACATATAATTGGAGGTTGACGTGGTTCATTCCAGTACTATATCTGAAGCCATACCAAGGGCACACATAGATAAGAAAACATAGCTAATCAGATGAAGATGTTTCACTAATGTCCAAGGACACACCTTCTCAGCATCATCATTTCCATAGCTTACCAGATTGACACCTTAAAACATTGAAGAAAAAAACACAAAAGTTGTGTTTTGGCTATGATAGCAAATGGAGAAAAGGACATCAATGTGATGAAAAAAAGTTGTTTTACATTTAAGACACCAATGAGGATGAATAATATGATGAGGATTTAGGGGCAAGTTTGGAAGAACTTGAGGATGAATCTAAATATTCTCAATCTACTATTTCTTGTCATGTGCTTTCAGGCATGCACTCCTCAAACTCTTAAGGTGGTGGGTTTCCTAAAGAAATAGAATGTGACTATGTTAATTGACTTTGGGAGTACATACAACTTCATAAACAGTAAGTTGGCTACTTATTTGAAATGTTTTATTTACCTAACTCTAGAATTTTAGGTCATGATTATAGATGGTGATACAATCAACTATTCTAGAAAATGACAACATTAAGATTACTATGGGAGACTACTTGTTAGATTCCCCTATGTTTGTTATTCCCATGAGAGGAGCTAACATTATTTTGGGAGTATAGTGGCTTACCACTTTGGGTACTATTGAGATGAATTTCTAAGAATTATTCATGAGATTCCATTCAGAAGGCATGATCTTTGAGTTGTATGGATTATGGGATAAATCTCCATAATTAGTTTATTCCCACCAAATGATGAAGATTCTCATAAAAGGTACATAAGGATTTGTGGCACACTTATTTTCCATAGAGGTTTAACAAACCAAGGAGTTTACACAACTTGATTTACAAAGGGTGTTGGATAAAAATTTTATTGTTTTTTGTGACATGCCAAAAGGACTTCCTCTAAGTTGCATGCATGATCATGTCATCAGGATCATTTCATATATTACACCACCCAACATTTGACCCTATAGGTATCCCTTATACCTATACATGTGAAATTAAAAACATGGTACATGAGATGTTGGAGGTATGAATCATCTAACATGATTAAAGTGAATATTCCTCCCTAGTGGTCATGGTGTGAAAAAAGGATGATAGCTAGAGGGTGTGTCTAGACTAGAGAGAACTCAATAAATACACCATCAAAGATAAGTTTTATATTCTAGTAATTCATGATTTTATATATAAATTGCATGGTATCATCAGATTCACATCCATGATGAGGACATACCTAAAAACACTTTCAAAACTCATGAAGGCCATTATGAATTTATGGTCATGATTTTTGGCCTCACAAATGCACCACTATATTTTAGAGTTTGATTAATATTGTTAATAGGCCATTTTTGAGAAAGTTTGTATTAGTGTTTTTTGATGATATCCTCATCTATAGCAAAAATTTGGAAGACCATTTGAAGCATGTGAAACAAGTACTTCTAGTTTTGAAACAACATTAGATTTATGCCAAACATTACAAATGTGATTTTAGTGTCCAAGAGGTAGAGTACTTGGGTCATATTTTTTCACATGGAGTGAAATTTGATCTTAAAAAAATCTAGGTGATGATGGAGTGGCAGGTTCCCAAGACCCTCAAGAACCTCCAAGGATTTCTAGGGCCAACTGGTTACTATCATAAGTTTATCAAAAATTATGGTAACATTGTAGCCCCACTCATGTTTATTTAATAAATAATCCTTTTAGTGGACTGATTCAACTATTAAGGTGTTTAAACAATTGAAAATGGATATGCGCACATCTCCAGTTTTAACTACTCCTAATTTTTCAAAAACTTTTGTTGTGGAGTGTGATGCATTATGATATGGCACGGGGGTTGTAGTCATGAAAGAAGGTAGAGCACTAGAATTTGAAAGTCTTCAACTTAAGGGAAAAAATAGGTTCAAACCAATCTATGAGAAATAGATGATAGTTATTTTACATGTAGTGAAGTAATGGATACCTTATCTGGTGGGTCATCACTTTTAGGGAAAGATTGATCATGATAGCATCAAATATTTTTTAGAACAATGATTATCATTTGAAGAATAACATAAATGGGTCACTAAAATGTTAGGCTATGATTTTGAAATAATATATAAGAAAGGAAAGGATAATGTGGTGGTAAATGCCCTTTCTTGATGAGATGAATTAGTTGAGGCATTATTGTACACCATAACCATGTGGCAGGTAGATTGGCTAGAGAAAACAAGATCAATATGGGAGAATGATAGTGATACCAAGGATTTGATTCAAAATAATCAATAGGATTATAAAAAAAATTGAAAAATTTACATTGAATGGGAACACATTATGGTATAAATATAAATTATACCTCTGTATGCATTATCTCCTCCAACATAAGATTCTTCAGGGACTTCATGCCTCTCCACTTGGTGGTCACTCCAGATTTTTGAAAACATATCATGGAATCAATCAAGATTTATTTTGGGAAGGACTCAAGGGTGATGTCTAGAAATATTGGTTGAGTGCATGGTATGTCAACAAAAAAAGGTGAAACCATTAAGACCCCAAGTCTTTTATAGCCTTTACCCATCTCTAGCCAACATTGGGAAGATGTTTCCATGGATTTCATTATGGGGTTACCATAATTTGAGGATAGAAATGTTATTATGGTAGTTCTAGATTGACTCACCAAGTATGCTCATTTTTTCATTATCATATCCATTTGTTTCTAATATAGTAGCTTCTACTTTTCTCAATATAGTTCATAAATTGCATGGTACTCCAAAGATCATTCTAAGTGACTGAGACCCCATATTTACTAATAAGTTTTGGACTAAATTATTTGTATGTTTAGGCACCTAGTTGGCTCATAGCTCATCCTATCATCCTCAATCTGATGGACAAACATAGTTAGTCAAAAAATATCTATAAGGGTATCTTCATTGTTTTATTTCTGACAAATAGGAAAATGGGTCCATTGACTACCACTTGTTGAATTGTGGCATAACACTTATTTTCACACTTCTTCCAAGATGTATCCCTTTATGTCACTGTATGGGTATCATCCCACATCCATCACTTCATCTTTGATAGTGCATTCTAAATTTTGAGCTATTGAGAAACACATTCACCATCAATAAGAGGTACTATTTAGTTTGTGAAATAATTTAACATGGTACAAAATAAAATGAAGCAGTAAGCAAATCAACACCATAGTGAGTGAAATTTTGACATAGATGATTAGGTCTTTGTGAATTTTTATCCATATAAGTAGATGTCTCTGAAGCAATAAAACCTTATCAAATCTTGTATAAAATTGGTAGTATGGCTTACAAACTGGAATTACCCTCATCCACTTGCATACATCTGATATTCCATGTATCTTTCTTGAAGAAGGTAATTGGACACAAAGTTTCCACTTAGAGTGAGTTACCTAAATTGGATGAATAAGGCCAATTCATTCTAGATCTTGAAGAGATCCTTCACATATGTAATAAGTAACTATGGACTAGATCCATTAAGGAGTATTGGATCAAATGGAAGAACCTGCATTTTAAAGATGCAACATAGGAGGATGAAGTATTCCTACAATAATATATTTGTTAAATTAAATGTTGAGGACAATGTTATTTTGAAAGGAAGGGCATGATATACCCTTAACCTATAGTGCATATAGGGATATGTGTGGCTAACTTGTGGCTTACACACCTTCATATTATCTTATTACATTTTTCAATGTTATTAGTATGGTCAGCCTATGGAATAATCATGGCTAAGTACAATATATATAAGAGGTAGTGGTTAATATTTTATCACCATATTGTGAATTTTATTCTTATTGCATTATTATGTAGGTTTCCCCCTCAAAACATCTCAGTCATAATATTCAAGTATTCTACTCTTTCACTAATTGTGGTTATGGATCTGTTTATTTTGTTCTTAATTTTGTGAGATATAATTCTATTGTCATGAATCATCTAAGTAATTTTATTATAGTATTTAGGATAAAATTTATCAAGATTCTTAGTCAAGTCATGAGACAACCCTAGAATGTTCATAGGGTAGCTACCTCCACCAAGCTAGGAAAACACCATGGGTGGGTTTAAAAGTTAAATTTTCCAATCTTAGTACCTAGAACGTTAATCTGGACAACACATCTAAAGTGTGAAAATTTTAATTTTTTTGATAAATACTCTAGTTGGAAGTCCTTCTAGTGTCAATCTGTTGATTTATGTTTTATGAATGTAACAAGGTGGGTAAAGCATAAAGGACGGGCCAAAATACTAAAATGTATGATAGGTTTCAAAATATTATAGTTAGGCCCTCCTTCTAGTATCAATATGTTGATGTGTGTTTTAAGCATGCAATTGGGTAAGTAAAGTGTAAAGGATGATTGAAAGACCAAAATAAATTATAGATCATAATATTCCCACTTACACCCTCCTTTTAACATCAGTCTATTGATGTGTGTTTTAAGTACACAATAGGGTGGGGAATGCATAAAATATGGCCACAAGATAAAAATAAATAATAAATGTAAAAAAATATTCCATTTGGCCATCCTTCTAGTGTCAATCTATTGATGTGTGTTTTAATCATGCGATAAGGTGGGGAAAGTGTAAAGGATGGGCCAAAATACAAAAAAAATGATAGGTTTAAAAATATATTCTAGTCATGCCCTCCTATCGCTAGTCTATTGATGTGAATTTTTAGGTATACAATAGGGTGGAGAAAGCATAAAGGATGGAAAAAAGACCAAAATGGATGATAGGTTTCAAAATATTTGACTCACACCCTATTTCTAGTTCTAACTTGTTGATGTGTGTTTTAAAGCATGCAACAGGGTGGGGAAACATAAAAGATATATAAAAGACCAAAACAAATGATAAAGTAAAATATTCCCACTCACACCATCCTAACACTAGTCTATTGGTGTGTGTTTCAAGCAGGCAATAGGGTGGAGAAAGTGTAAAGGATGAGCCAAAGGACCAAAATGAATGATAGATCTAAGAAAATTCTAGTTGTCCCTCCTTTTAGCACTAGTCTATTGATGTGTGTTTTAGGAACATAGCATGGTGGGAAAAATGTAAAGGATGGTCAAAATACCAAAATAAGTGATAAGTTAAACAATTATAATCATGCCCTCATTCTAGTGCCAGTTTGTTGATGTGTTTTTTAGGCACACATAGAGTGGGGAAAGCGTAAAAAATGGCAATAGACCAAAACAAGTGTTAAGTTAAAATATTATGCTCAAGACCTCCTTCTAGCGCTAGTTTTTTTATGTGTGTTTCAAGCACACAAGAAATTAGGGAAAGCATAAAGGATGGCCAAAATACCAAAACAAGTGATAGGTTTCAAAATATTCTACTCAACCCTCCTAGTACCAATATATTGATGTCCATTAAAGGCATGCAACAAGGTGGGTAAATCTTAAAGGATGGCTAAAAGACCAAAATAAGTGATAGGTTTAGAATATTCCTCTCATCCCTCCTTCTATCACTAGTCTATTTATGGTTCGTTCAACACACCAAATATAGGTGAGATGGTCACCTATCCAACCTCTCCTAAAAAGAGGCTTAAAGATCTCACCAAGGTCTGTTATTATCAAGTCATGACATATTGGGAGACCTAGTTGGCCACTATGGAACAATTCCAATTCAAGGGACCTGTTGGTTTGGAATATTAACTCTTGGTATTTTCATTGTTTAAATGGGAATGTGAGTTTAGTTGTTTTAATCATGCAAGTTTTTAATGTGTATCTCAGGAAAAAATAAAACCATGCATTTTAGATTATATCCAAAAATATAAATCAACATTTTGAGTTTTAAACAAGGTAAATACAATTGATTTCAAAATAAACATTCCATTTCATCATATATATTCAATAGTGTATCAATAGCAATGAAATGAGGTTTTACAATCATGATTAAATGTGCAGATATTGATTGCATTTAGAACCTAATATAACTCTAGCTAATAGATTTAATTTAAAAATGTAAAAGAGAAGGGGAAAGAGAGAAAAATCATGTGATAATGTAGCTAAATTAAATCCGTTTGAATGAGTGTAACCCACCAACTAATCCCTCATCCAGTTAACATTTGCACAACCACAAACTATCATGTCCCCCTTTTCCCATAAAGTGAAAAATAATAAAGTTAATATTTTAAGTTGTCTAAGTGACTCAATTTTTATTTGATTAAAAAGTGACAACTTGATATTACTTTATTATTATTATAAATAAGAGAAAGGGAATGTACAAATAAAAGTGTACTTCATTAAAATAAATTAAGAGGCCAACTTGGGAAAAAGGTACATAAGAAGTTATAAAAGAGGGCCTTAGGGAGTCATTTAAAATTCATCTTTTAGCAATCAACCTTTCTAATTTATTTTGAGTTTGAGCCTTTAGCTTCAAATTTCAGCCTCAGAGGATGAAAACCTTCATGTAGATCATTAGAAGATGAAAACCCCCTGGTGGAAAAAACTTAGGGATGAAAACCCTCAAATTTTGCATAGTTCTATTTAGGGACCACATTTATGCTCTAGATCTAGTCTATATCAATAATAAACTAAATCAAATAATTAGGGTAGCATGGAATTTCTAGATCTATATCATCTAGGGCATCATCTTTCAGCCATCTGTACATCATTTCCATCTAACCAATTTATCTATATGATTATTCATACAAGTACATGTTCTACCCTTAGGGTTTGTTGTTTGTAAATGCCAAGTGGGCATTATAATCTAGGCTTATAATTATGAATTTTGTATGCATAATTTCATCTAGGTTTTCAGCCAATATATTCCAATAAAATATCTATTTTCATTTTTGTATCAAAAAAATTAGAGTTTTATAGTTTTATATTTAAGGGTTTATTGTAAAAATAAGAATTTATTGTAAGAATGATAAATTTTTAGAATTATGTAATTTCATTTACAAAGGATTTCATATAAAAATAAAAATTTAATTTCTTCAGTATAAGGGTTTGTTGTAATATCCATATTGTTTTAATTTGTCAAGAAAAATAACATTACATAAACATGAATTCAGTGCTACGGTTTAAGGATCATGCCATGAAGAGGAAGAAGTCCATCACCATTGTATGACATACATAGACAATGAAATTATCTCCACATCTTTAATTAATATTGATGTTTGCTTGAAGTGAAAATAAGGTTTACAATCAATCATTTAGTTACAATTTTTCCAATATAATATCAAGGTGAGAAAAGGAGGGTTAAAAATCATGCTACAAAAAAAGAAAAAAATGACTAGTCCACAATGTCTCCAATGGACAAAAAATGATCCAGCCCTTGGAATGGTTCTCATTTGGAATATATAGAAATCTTCATCTCTAAGAGGAAATTTGTTTCCTTCTAAAATGTAGTTACCTCCATTAATGCTCTCACCAACCATGCCTTTACCTCCAAGTGTTGTGTCCCATTTCACTTTTGGTTATAAAAAAGACAAAAATAAGTTAAAATTATAAAATTAAAATCAATTTAATAAAATATAAGAGAAGAACACAAGCATATTTTTTTTCTTGATTATCACTTTTTGACCATAGCTACAAACTAATTTGGGACACATATGGTGGCTTAGATCCCTACAATATTACTAGATCAATAGCCAACATGCTTAGAAGACACTACATATGACCATAACCAACCTCACAATGACCATATTTACAACCAACAGGGATCAAATACACCACATAAAACCAAAACATGCCTCACATGTCTAGCTAGATTTGAACCTGGGTACGGTTGGAAATAACCAAACCACTTTACCCGCTCACCCACATCTCATCATCATGTAACACAAACATAATTTTAAAAGATAAAGACAAAAATGTTTGGGTAAAAATGAGATTTTTGGTGTCATAGATGGTTTTAAAAAATAACAATTAGGTGAAACATTGTGGATCAAAAAGGACCACAGGTTCTAAAATTGTCTCCCATACCTATTCGGGCTTTTGAGAGGCAACATAGAGTTACTTATAAAAATTTTAAATTCATAGTGTTGATCAAGATTTCAACTACTGATTATTAAAGGGAATGTCATTTTAAAAGGTTCAAGACCTAATTGAAGAATCAAATCTTAATTAGGTCTATGTTTAAATTGATTAAACTTGAGATGGAGGTCATAGACCCAATCGGGGTATACACCCTCAATTTACACTATTTGTTTGGTGAGATCAAATTTAGTGTTGATCAAGATTAATATCCCACATGGAACTATTTAAAATATCCCATGGGCTTCACATTATGTTCAAAGGTTAAAGCCCATGTGGGGACTACAGGATACTAGTTAGGAAAGTCACATACCCAATCGGGTTTATGTTAATATTACCAAAGGAAATGGCTTGGGGATCCCAAATTAACCTAATTGTTGTTTCAACCCCAAATAACACTAGCACACTTCATTTAATAATGCAAATACACAAGTGAGACTTCAAAGACTACAAACAAATACAGATAAAACTAGCCAAAGAACATGGCCCAGTTGAGGCTAAGAACCCAACTAGTAACGCATGAACACTTTCATGCATCATAAGACCTAATCATGAAAAAATCATTGCTTATCACTAAAAATGATGACCTCCCAAATCCCAACCTAATCGATACTTCATTCCCACCGAAAATAGTGATATTCTATCCAAGCTAAGGAAGACCTAATCGAGCTCTCAAAGCTTGACTAAAACTATGGGACAAACTTCAATGATGTTGTAAAAATTTTCATTTCATGAAAACACCCCCAATTTCTCTCTTCAATAAATTATAGTGTGTTACTAAAAAATATGGTAAAAAATTTACAAAATGGACACTGACTCTGCAACCCAATGGACAAGGCTTAGGTTGCATACTAAGATTTACACTATCCTTCAAGCTTCCAAATGATTTGTTGCTTCCTATTATGTCATTATAAGATTTTTTACATCATGGAAAGAATGTTAGAAAGGGATATAGAATCAAGGATAAAACTTGTAGTATAAGGAATGAATACTACTTTTGCATATAAGAGTGATCTTTTGACAATCAAACAGGGTAGAGGATTTGATATCATTATTGAATTATTCATATTTTGCATATGTATAGAAATGAAGTTCATGAAAAATCATATAAGTTATGTTATGCATTATAAAAATGTTTTGAAGGATCATTTCTCATAATTCATAGATAATATCTTGGAGCTAAGTTCCACTCTTGAAGACAACGATATATATAATGGTTTAATTGGGTAGTCAAAATAGGATGTTTGATGTTGGATAAAGTTACATACATGTTTTAAATACTTAAATATATGAAGGATAATTTGTGAAGGATGAGATACTACAAGATACCTTCACAATTCCTTGCATCATGAAGACACATAAACTCGTCATCACTCGAGGCAAAAATAAGGTGTGTAATGACTCATATGACATGGGCTCTAGTGAGATATCTTCTCACCTAGTAATTTTTAGAAGATAATAAATAAACCACACTCTTTAAAGTATAAAATATGGCATTAAAGCTGGTTTAAACCAACCTTGGATGCTTAGGGGATATCTTGTTGGAAATGGGATGAAAAATGGTACGTGTGACAAGGCACAAGTGGCTCTTACACATGGAATAAAACTCATATCAGATAAAACAAACAAGATGGAAAATAAAGCTTGTAATGAGACTATTATCAATCCTTGGATCCAATATTATTCTATACAATCAAGATATAAAGGTTGGCCGATAGGACTACAAGAACTTGCATTTGGATACTAGGTCAAGAGATTGTGATGAAGTTGCAAATGCAATAATTAGAAGAAAATTCAAAGTGCTGAAGAGCTCAAAAATGATTCATGGAAAATTTATTCACAATTGTGATTCAATTATAAACTTGAATAGTTCATCAAAGATTCTATATATTTCAAGTATGCAAAGGGTATCACAAAGGTAAATAAAGTCTTCCTTGCTCAAACTTAGAATGCCTTATCTCAAAAAGTTCCTCAAAAAGTTCCAAAAGAATCAAAGAAAAAATAAATTTTTTCCTATGCTATTTTATTGTCATAATTTGACACCCTTACAAGCATAGGGATCAGAATCTAACACCCTTTCAAGAATAAGGGTCAGAATTTGACACCCCTGTAAGCATAGGGGTTGGACTCTGACACCCTAACCAATAAAAATTGTCAAAATAGGGTCCAATCTCCCTTAGGCCATAACTTTTGCATCCAAACTCCATTTTATCTCTCATTCAATGTGTTGGAAAGCTATTTTGATGAATACTTTTTTTAATTAAGGACCCATGGTGATAAAACTTTATATTTAAATTCTAAAATCAAATAATATAATCATAGTTGCCCAAGTAAGGTGGAATTTTACACTTTCAAGCATGATCCAATCTTCTTCAAGTCATAACTTTCACATATAAACTTTATTTTGGCTCTCGTTTGATGCATTGTAAATATATTGATGAATAAATTTTTTATGTAAGTAAAAATAGTGATAAAATTTCATCTTGAACTTATAAAATCAATGGGGAAATCATAGTTGCATAAATAAGGTGAAGTTTGTAGTTTTCAAGTTTTTAGTGTTTACATCCATATTTAGTAAGAGACAGGGATGATCTCAACACCTTTACAAGTAGACAAGGAGAAATCTAACACCTCTACTTGTAGATAGCTCAGAATCTAACATATGCCCTTATATATAGGGTAAAATTTAATACCTATACTTGCAAACATGATAGATTCTACCATCCCTACAAGCAGAAATTATTAAACAGGATCCAATCTACCTTGAGTCATAACTTTTGCATCTGAACTCAATTTTAGATCTTGTTTAATTACTTGGAAAGGTAATTTTATGAATAAAATTTTAAATTGAATAGACATGGTATTAAAACTTAATCTTGAACTTGGATAATCATAGTTATTTAAATGAGGTAGAATTCTAGATGTGTCCAAGCAGGGTCCAATCTCCCTTGGACCACAAATTTTACATCTAAACTTTGTTTCAACTCTCATTCAATGTGTTGAAAATATAATTTTATGAATTAAGTTTTTCCTCAAGGATCCATGGTACAAAAATTTCATTTTAAACTTCTAAAATCAAGGGGAGAATCACAGTTGTGGAAATAGGGTGAAGTTCACAGTTTTCAAGTTGTGCAAAATAGTCAAGTCACTTTTGCAAGATGTGAAAATTGGCCATTACAATTTTATAAGTTGTACAAAAAAAGAACACACTTTTTCAAGTTGTGAAAATTGGCCCTTGCACTTTTTTAATTTGTGAAAAAATGCCAACACATTTTTTTAAGTCTTGTAAATTGGTCATAACACTTTTGCAAGTTGTACAAATATATAAAAGCACTTTTGCAAGTGTTACATCCCGATTCTATGCTAAGAAAACTTACTTGATTATCTATAGATATTTATAGTTGGTAATTTTATTTGATTATTATTAACTAAGTTTTAAGTCATGTTCTATTATGCGATAATTGAATATTTCTTTGATTTAATGATCACATTTCTATGAGTTAGTTGTATTGTATGTTCTTACATTACGATTATGTTGATTTATTATTTTAGCAGTATTTTATGATATATGTCAGGATGTATATACTAGCTACTTGCTTGTCATGAGTTTGATGCAGAAGAGATTCATCCCTTAGAGCATGATGGATGGAGAGCATCATTAGAGAGGGTGATGTAGATGGAGGTGTTGGGGGATGATAGAGAAATGACTAGAACCCTGTACACACCACATTAGATAGTACATGCCATATTCATTGTTTGAATGATTAGAATTAGTCCATTCTTTATGTTATCTACATTTAGATAATTATTTATGTGTGTGTTAGTTCAAATTTATGCTTAGATCAATTAATCTCATGTGATTGCATTGTGGATGTTACTGTGTGTTTATGTCATGTTTATTAATGTTGTCAAAAATGTAAATTTGTGTGAATAGTGTTTGGTACTACCATATGTAGATTAAACAACATATATTAGTAATGTTGAAAATATAATATATTTATCTTTATGATAGTTGAGAATATCATTATAGGGCTTAACACCTTAATATAGATAGATAATGCTATCAATAAATAATATCTTAATGTAAATAGATAATGACTTAATATAAATAGTTATCAATATAATAATGATGTTATAAATATTAATTATGTTATAATTAGTTATTGGATTTAGAAGAATATTATTGACTTCATATTGTTCATGTTATCATTAAGCCATGATGATTGTTTACCTATGTTAAGATTAGTAACTAATAAATAAACCAATTATTTATAATTAGGAAGTTAAGTAATCATTAAGTTACAAATATATATATATATATATATATATATATATATGAAAAACCTCATAAAGGGAATACAATGAATAAAATAGTGGTATGGTATTATTAATAGAATAAATTAAGGATTTTTAGTTTGGCTTGAGGTGAATTAGGAAAAGTAGAAAAAAAAGATAAAACTTATTCAATAAAGAAAAAAGAGAAGAGAGAGGCATATCATAAAAGATGATGAAGATAACACAAATAGGGAACAAAGAGGATAAGAAGGAAAAAAGAGAGAGAAGTGGAAGGAAGTGCTAAGAGGAGGAGGAAGATTAGTTCGAGTGGAGAATTCCTAGATCATACCATTCTAACCTAGAAGCTTTTGCCAGGTAGGTGAAGCTATTAAAATTTTGTGTGGAAATTGTCGAATTTCTATGTGTAATATAGTCAAACTGCTGATATCTAGAGGTAGTACTTATCCTGAATCTTAGAATAAAACAATTTAGGGTATTCAATATATTTATCCATGTGCTTTAAGTTTAATAATCAAAGGTAGTAAACTCATATTTTACTTAGTTGATATCAATTCAGGGTAAATACAATGATTAGTGGTATATATAGAGATATACCACCTAAATAGTGATTCATGGTATTTGATATACAAATATATATGTATCAAAACACTTAAATAATGATACATATGTATAAACATGAATTGAGGCACGTGCATGCGTGCGCGCGCGCGCACACACACACACACACACACACACACACACACACACACACACACACACACGAGTGTGTGTGTGTGTGTGTGTGTGTGTGTGTGTGTGTGTGTGTGTGTGTGTACGTGCGCATGCAACGAATCATATTTGTATTTGTAGTGAACTAGTTTAAATATATAGAAAAAAAGTTATAAATAAAGTAAGCTATTTATATAAGTCGACTTATAGCTATATAACAATGATTTATCTTCAATTTACTAAGTAATTTGAATTATTTATAAGGACTTGATTATGAAATTTTATTTATGGTGCTTTTTCCCTATAAATCTTGGTAATTAAGTTATTGCCATAAAGATATAATCTCATATGTGTTAGTATCAGTTTATATGTTGATATACAAACATAAGTGTTTATCGACAATGATATGTGTGTGTGTGTGTGTGTGTATTGGTAGTGATATATAAACACACACACACACATATATATGGTTACCTACATTTTATTAATACACATATATGTATTTATTAATAGCGATATAGTTATAGTGAGGAAATTTTTATCACGGATATATGGTTATGGATGCAGATCTGATAGTGTAGTGATCTGGGTAATTAATAGTGACCTAGATTTAAACATTGTCTATATAAATCATTGTCTAATAAAATTATAGTGATATAATGGTTAATCAGTATATATATAATGATATAAATTGGTATATTACCTTTCTTAATTTAATATATAAATATATACCTTATTGGTGTAATTCACGAGTTCCCAAATATCAGTCATTATTTATACGAATTTGCAGTCCTTTCTTGTGCAAGTCATTATTGGTCATTGAGTATTATAATATTATTCATATATTTGATCCGATTATTAAGGAAGGGTGTAGATGATTAAAAGGATTTGAGGATAGTTGTTATTTTTATAGGTATGATGATTTGAGGAATTAAAATATTGGATACACCTACCAGCTTAAGCAATACATTCAGAATTATAAAATACCATATTTATCTATCAATATAACCATAAGATTTACATGTTCATAATCATTATGGAAATAAGATAGACATAATGGGATAGGCATAATGATTTGATTATACTGGATAGATGACATTGTATGGTCACAATAATCTTGTATATTTTTGAATGATGATAATGATTAAAATACCGGATAGCTTAAACTCATATATTAGATATTCTATAATTAATCTTGGTATCTGAGTTTAAGATATGTATAGTTACAATGTCTTAGTTTTATAGTTCATAATTTTGTATATTTATATGGTATGTTTTGAGATAATAAATACCTAACAAGTACAGAGCCTAGGAAGAATGGCATAGATGAACAAAACTAAGTTAATGTTAGTTGTTTAAATATATTCTTTAAAATATAATGATATATGTATAATCCTGTAAAGACATCTATCAAATATATTCTTTTTTAGGTATATCATATTTGTGGATATTGATCATGTGATATTGATTTACGAATATAATGTGATATTATTTACCAAGCAAAGATATTTGGTGATCTATATATTTATGTGATCTATTTATACATGGATCAAACCAAGCAAATATATCTTATTGGGAGGTTAAAATCTCATAAATTCCTTAATTAAAACTATAAGTGACTATTAGCATTTACATACAATGTTTATATATTATTGAAAACTTGTGGGCAGTGCATACTATGAGTATACTAATATGTACATGTGCATATACATATATAGATTATATTAGTACATTGAGAGGTGTGCTTACATTTATAGTTTATTGTTTATTAAAAACTAAGTCATAGATTCCTAAAGGATTGGATGCTATGTATACAACCTCCTAAAAATATAACAAGTTATTTAAATGAAAGATTATGTTATATGAGCATTATGACTTTCTTTATTATGGATGGATGTTGAAATTAAGTAGTGTGTACATAAAAATGTTGGACTATGATTACTTGTCATAGAATGTACTATTTTTGAATCTATTACAAAAATTAGAAATTTGTAGATTATACCCGGTTGGTATAAACTGTACTTGTTATGCTTATTTTTATATATGTGATAAATAATATTGTGGAGATTCATTCATACAGTTGACAAATTAAATGTATGCATTTTGTTTATTCTTACATTTAGCATGTTTTATGCCTTATAGTAGGAATTAATTTGTATAAATCTGTTGGTTATATTTATATTAACCAAATCTCACATTGTTGGTACTGAGTAAGTAGTGAGATGGACTTCACTAGCTTACTAGAATCACAATGCTAGATAAAGGTAATTTGATCAAGTGGTGTGTATGAATTTAACTAATCCTAGAGATCAATAACTATTGAAAAATTTAGCCAAATTAATGTTTAGTTAAACATTGTCATTTCATATGTATGATTTACATGTTCATGCGATATCATGTTAGAATGGATTTCTTTATGGTTCACTGTATGTTATTAGAAATCATATAGCACATGGGTACTAGCTTGTCTCTTTGGATTCTTATACCACCACTATATAATCATCCATAAAGGGAGGGCCATTTTATGATGGAGGATGTATGGTGGATTGATGGTTTGTGGTTAGTGTGAAAAAGTGCTCAGATGATGCTCTTCCTCTCCACATCATTATTTATTTGGAGATGACACTTGAGATTGCCATAGATACTGGAGTTCAGGGAACTCATGCTTCATAGAGTTTTATATATTCTATATTATATTGTTTTTATTATTATTGAAGAATTATACCTGATGAGATATAATTATTTATTTATTTTACATTGATAGCAATGACTGTATGTTTGTATTAATTATGGTTGGATATCTGTAATTACTTTCTATATTCAATTATGTTGTGTTTCAACTGATGATAGTGATTAGTGACAGATAAATGTCACATATTTATTATTGTCACTTAAACCTACACCCAATGAAGAGATGGTAAAAGCTTATCCTCAATAAAGTGAGACAATGGAACCACCTCAGAGCTGTGGGTATCTCTATTGGGGGGTGGATCTCTAGATTAGGGACTAGCTCCCCTTGATGCATCATTTAAGCTCACGTTCCTACTAATAACAACTTGGGGAATGAAAAGGGTTAAGAATATAATGAAAGGTAAAACTATTATACTAGAGGTGATACACCAAATATATGCTCTAATCACACTCTTGACATGTACTTTGAACCAAGAGAAGCCTAACATACACTACATCTAATAACAACCTTCTTGCATCAATGTTTCAACATGGGGTCTTGGAATTGGGTTAGGATAAGAAGACTTAGAAAATATGTGTTCTAATATGAACTATTGGAAAATATATTCACTACACCTAAAACTCCATTTGACACTTCTTTATGATGTACAAAGAGAAGTCTTTGAACTCACAAGGTATTAGGAAAATTGACATGTGGAGGTAAGCTATGATACACTTGCACAAGACAATAACCATCACATACACTTAGATAATTCTTGAATGAGGTAAAAAATATATATCTTTATTGATTGAAGACAAAATGGTTTTATGGCTTCACCATACCCAAGTGGAGAGATCTCAAAAATGCCAAATTTTATAGAAGAAATGGGAAGATAGAGAGAAGGGAAGTCCAAGAGTCACTTTGGACATGTGTAACTTGATAAAATAAGTTAAAAATTCATGATAGATAGGTATTGGGTGATATAATCCATTTTAGGAGTTAAAAATATCATCTGGAATCATTTAGGACCTATAAATAGTCAAGAAACTCCTTTTGTATGCATAGATAACTGCCCCTTATGATTGGTCTTACAAAACTACCCAAACTCTGCACTTGATAAATATTGATGATGGATATGAGTATTAGGGGTTCATAAGAATCTATCACATTAATTTGGGAGGTTCCTGGCCCTTCCTATCATCTTGTCCATGCATGATCACACTTGGCAGTCTTGAAATAGCTCATTTCCCTTCACCCTTCACACTTGGCATCTAAAAACTCTTCATATATATAATATTATCCATACAAGAGGATAAATTACATGTGTAAGGAGTGATCATACTATTATTCACAATAATTAGCCTTAAAAGGCTCTTCAAACAAAGATTTGCCATTTTCTCTAAATCCTCACTAGTTGGCTCACTGAACTGGCTGGAAGTGATGGCCTATTTAGGGAACTTATAAGTTTATTAATGAAATTAAATTTGTTAGGTTGTGGATCTAAAAGCTTCACTGTATGTAAACATGGAGAAGGTTGCTGAGTTTTAGGGATACCGGCATCGGCATAGAAACCGATGTCGGTTAGGGGTGAACATAAGGGCAATCGACATCGACAGGAGTCGACCAACGTCGATCACCTCCAGGCAGACAGGGACTGACGTCGGTTGCCTGTACAGTTCCAGAACTACTCGTTGCATGAACAATGAGTTTGTTGAATTGGTTGTTTGCATGTAAAGGCTATTTTTGGTCTTGAGTTGCGAGTCTAATTATTGTAAATTAGAAGTCTAAGTTATTGTTTAGTATGGGATCTATTTATAGACTCATTGGCATGTATTGTAATTAAGGATTAAGGCAAGGAAGAGATCCTTCAAATTGTAAGAACAGTTGATTTGCAGGTGGCAGCAAGATCAAGGAGAAGTTCTACATGGTAAGTAAGATCATTTGAGTTACGGGTTGTTGCAAGTTCATGGGAGATCTGCTTGAAGTACTTTTGAGTGCTTGGTACTGGCAGGGTTATTACTGACTGGTTGGAGGTGAACACCAACTCTGTGTTTGAGTTGTGTGTTGGGACCATTTTTGGTAGGAGAGTGAACTCTTGAGGGAAAGAGATCTGTACATCTGAGAGGTGTGGAAGATTGTGGCATCTTCATTGTATTTCCTTCAGGCATGAGTATTAATACAAGATTGTGTATTGTCTCTCATATTCTGTGTCATTTTTGAATTCTAGTTACTTGTTAATTCTGGTATAATTCTGTGTTAGTTGCTTATACAAGGTAATCATATTGTGCTCTTATTGAGGAGCAAGATCCTGACAAGTTGGAATCAGAGCCAAGTTTGTGGTTCTAGGTTTTCTAGTCACTATCAAGTGGTATCAAAGCTTTTGGTTGGGTTACTAACAGGTTGTATCAGATCTGGTTAGTGTTTGTTGATTACAGGTCACTCACAGGGGTTTCTGTTTGAGTGGGAGTATAGCAATGGTAGAAGAAAGTAAGCTACGAATGGAGAATTTTAATGGCAAGAACTATCAATTATGGAGGATGCAGATAGAAGATTATCTGTATCAGAAAGATTTGTACTTACCATTGGGTGGGGTTACATGCAAGCCCATGGATATGATGGATGAAGAATGGGAGGTTCTTGATCGGAAGGCTCTGGGATGTATAAGGTTGAGTCTTGCATCATCTGTGATTTCCAACTTATCACAGGCTAAGACAATGGTAGAGTTGATAGAATCTTTGGCAAATTTATATGAAAAACCCTCAGCTTCGAATAAGGTATTTCTTATGAAGTAATTATTTAATTTGCAAATATTGGAAGGTGGATCTATACATAGTCATCTTAGTGATTTCCATGGTTTGGTAAACTAGTTAAATTCAGTCAATATTGTTTTTGATGATGAAATTAAGGCTCTCTTAATCTTATGCTCGTTACCTGAAAGTTGGGAAAGTTTGGTAATGGCAGTTAGTAATACTGCGTCTGCTTCAAAAATCTTAAAAGTGGATGATGTTGTGAGTGTAATCTTGAATGAATAAATTCACAGAAAAAGCACAAGTGAATCATCAGGGAATGCTTTGAGTGTTGAAAGTAGGGGAAGGCAAAGAGAGAAGATCGAGCATGGGAGATCAAGGTCAAAGATAGGCAAGAGATCCAAGTCCAGGTATGGCAGAATAACCTGCTGGAAATGTGGAAAGCAAGGGCATGTAAAGAGAGATTGTTGGTTGGTTGAAGATCAGCAAGAATGAACTGAAGAAGTAGATGTTGCAGATGTTGTAGGTATTGTTACACAGGATGCTCTGGTATGTTCCTTGGATAAAGTAGAATCTTGGGTTTTAGATTCTGGTGCCTCTTTCCATGCATCCCCAAATAGGGAATTTTTTCATGAGTATGTCCAGGGAGACTTTGGAGAAATTTATTTAGGGGATGGTAAGCCTTGTCAAATGGTTGGCAAAGGGAAAGTGAAGCTGAAATTGCAGACGGGCAACACATGGGTGTTGAAGGAGGTCATGCATGTCCCAGTCCTGAAGTGGAATTTGATTTTTGTTGAAAAGTTGGGTGATGAGGGTTGCACAGTAACTCTCACAGTGGACTCTTGGAAGGTTACCAAGGGTGCACTTATTGTAGCAAGAGGTAAAAAAGTAGGCACACTTTATCTATCTACTTGTATTACTGATTCTCCTTCTGGTTTATCTACTTTAGCTGTAGATTCAAAGATGTGGCTTAATAGGCTTGGTCACATGAATAAGAAGGGGATGCATGTTCTTGAGTCAAAGGGGATGCTTTTGGATTTGAAAAGCATGGATTGAGATTTCTATAAGCAAAGGAAGAAAGTGACGTTTCTTGAGAAATCTGATGTTCGTGACAAGAACAAGAAAGTCTTGGTTTTCAAGGAGAAGATGACGGATAGAGATCAGTGTAAGGGGCTGAAGAATTTTGAGCAGAGTAAGGTTGATATGGACAAGGGTTTGATCCAAAAGGAGCTCATAGGTAAAAGTCATTGATCATAAGTAAAATGCAGAGACCGACGTCGGTTAGAAAACTAGCATCGACATCGAGAAAGGGACTAATGTCAGCTATGTTTAGCTTGACGTCGATGACTCCAAACAAATAAACACTGGCATTGGTCAGGGGGAACTGACATCGGTGATGAGGCAGTCGCATAGAACTGATGTCGGTCGGGTACAAAATGAGATGTGACTGGCATCGATCACTGAGATGGATTTTGGGCAGACAGCAAGCTATCAAGGAGTCTCAAGTGCCCATATGGAGGACTTAAAGGGTAAGTAAGCCTCAAATTTGTCATTTCCCTTCTTTACACTACTTGTTGCTCACTGATGGTCAAGAACCAAGAAGTTATTAAAGAAGCAGAGCAGGTAGATCTAGGAAACAGTGGGAGCTTGGCATGGATGAAGGATGTGATTCCTTGGAGAAGAACCAAATGGGAGTTTTTTGGTGGAGTTGCCAGTTAGAAGAAAGCACTAAGAGACGAATGGATGTTCAGGATAAAGAAGAGCGGGAATAGACACGTGAGATGGAAGGCCAGGGTATATGGTCTTGTGTTAGCTGTAGGACAATGGAGGTTTGACCATTGTGTTTCTCTTTACCAGGTTGGATAATAGTAGCTACATTATCTTGTTACTATATTGTGTGCTTGTTGCAGGGTTACACATACAGGGAGTTGCTGAACTAAAGGTAAAGTTAATTTAGAGGTGTGTCATGAGGAATTTGGTGGTAGCAAGATTCTTTGGGATGAGTGTGTTCTAGAGACATGGAAGGTCATAGGTTGATTTTGTCTCCAGATTATTGTGTGAAACTGGTTAGCACGCCGATGGTTGGACAGTTCTATGAACAGTGTCTTGATTCACATGATGAGGTTAAGTGCATGGTATGTACTAAACCTGAGATTTTCCAAGCAGTGGGAGTTGTCAGCAAGTTTGGAGTCAATCTGGGAAAGAAGAACTGGAGGTCAGTTTAGTGGATTCTCAAGTATCTTAGAGGGACCAACAACAGGTGCACATGCTATGCAGGGTCAAGTTCTTTTCTACATGGGTTTGTAGATGCGGATGTGGCAGGTGATTTGGATGATAAGAGGTGCACCACAAGATTTGTGGTGGTTGGTCTTCAAGAGTGATCTTGAAGAGGGATACAAAGCCAAGAAACAAACTAGATGATGTACAGGTACAGGTACAGGTGCAGCTATTTATCTCCAAATGGGAGATTGTTAGGTTGTAGAGCTAAAAGCTTCACTATATGCAAACATGGAGAAGGTTGCTGAGTTCTAGGGATACCGATGTTGGCATAGAAATCGACATCAGTCAGGGGTGAACAGAAGGGAAACTAACATCGATAGGATTCAGCTGACATCAGTCACCTACAAGCAGATAGGGACCAACATCGGTCGCCTGTGCGATTCCAGAACTGCTCGTTGCACGAACAATTAGTTTGTTGAACCAGTTGTTTGCATGTGAAGGCTATTTTTGGTCTTGAGTTATGAGTATAATTATTTTAAATTAGAAGTCTAAGTTATTTTTTAGTATGGGATCTATTTATAGACTCATTGGCATGTATTGTAATTAAGGATCAAGGATTAAGGCAAGGAAGAGATCCTTCCAATTGTAAGAATAGTTGATCTGCAGGTGGCAGCAAGATCAGGGAGAAGTTCTACATGGTAAGTAAGATTATTTGAGTTTCAAGTTGTTGCAAGTTCATGGGAGATCTGCTTGAAGTACTTTTGAGTGCTTGGTACTGGCAGGGTTATTACTGACTGGTTGGAGGTGAACACCAACTCTGTGTTTGAGTTGTGTGTTGGGACCGTTTTAGGTAGGAGAGTGAACTCTTGAGGGAAAGAGATCTATACATCTGAGAGGTGTGGAAGATTGTGGCATCTTCATTGTATTTCCTTCAGGCATGAGTATTAATACAATATTGTGTATTGTCTCTCATATTCTGTGTCATTTGTGAATTCTAGTTACTTGTTAATTCTGGTATAATTTCGTGTTTAGTTGCTTATACAAGGTAATCATATTGTGCTCTTATTGAGGAGCAAGATCCTGACAAGTTGGAATCAGAGCTAGGTTTTTGGTTTCTAGGTTTCCCATTCCCTAACAAAATTAATATTATGAGTTATATTAAGAGTAAATATTCCACCCAAACTTTGTTTCATCTCTTAATTCATCCTATAGCCTACACAACACATAAAATAGTGAGGAAAAACATGTTTCTTCTCATGTCCTTATAATTACATTAAAAAATCACATTTTCAGAAAAATAAGAATGTCTTATACAACTTTAATTTTATACCCCTAGCCTCATTATTTCATATTGGTGCCTTACCAACTCAATTTTTCCAAACATGTCACTATGAGGGTTTTGCAAGGGTTTTGAGTGACCTAGAATCTTAAACTTTATTCATAAAATTTAGACATTAAACCTCCCTAAAAATTCCACTAAAGTCTCCTCAAGGACCCTCCTAACATATCTAAATGACTCAGTGTCCCATGCAAACATCCATGAAAGATATGAGTGATGGAAGTTGACCTTTGAATGGCTTTCATGCTCTTTGTGAGGGTTTGAGTATGTCTGGAGTTGGAGATGACTTCGTATAGATTTATATTCAAAAAAAAATCTCCCTCACCTCTATATTTAACCTAAAAACATGTTCAAATCCTTTGGGGATCTCACCAAGAGCCAAAAATGTGAATGACCTTTGTTTTTTAACAAGAATCATGCCTTGCCAACATGCCTATTCGGACCTTGTGAGACACAAGATGATAGTAATCACTTTTAATGAATTAAAATAGAATTAAAACATCAAATTTACCCCTAAAATTATGAATCAAACAAGTTTAAATCATATATTAGGTCAAAACACATATTAACCCTCAACTTGCCCTCTTGCTCTTGAATATGCTTATGGGGTTTGACTGCAACCCTCCTTGTATAGGATGTTTTGTCTGATTAAAAAATTTATATAAAGGTTTTATACTTTATTTTAGGTTTCATTAAGCTTCTCAAACCTTCTCTTTATTTCCCTTTGTCTTCTTTTCCTCAAAACCACTCCTCTTTAAGTTGTTTGTGCTTTATATGAGAAATTGCCCATGTTCTGAGACATAACAGGGGCATGTTTCCTTATTTATTTATTGAAACCAACCATTTTAAATGGTTATATATCTCATATATATACTATATACCAAAACATATCTCTTAATTCTAAGGGAAGGTCTCTAAAAGTATAGAACAACAAGACTGGGCTTAGAGAAGGACTACCTGCTTGTAGGTGTTAGTTCCTAGGACCCTGTAGGTCTTGTTAAAGGTCTATTTAGGAGATTATTTTGATAAAAAATTATGGTTTCATGAAAATAACATCTCCCTTCATATTTCAATCCACTTATGCTCCATTTTTCACATACAAACTCTTACCAAATTCTTTTGCCCATCGTCTTACCCACTGTGATAGTCACCCTGAATACCTTGCCTGTAAGTGTTTTCTATAGATGCATCTTTCTCAGGGTGGTATAAAATTTTCATGAGTAATTATATATTATTTTACCTTATCCTTATTCCAATTTAATCTCATCTCCTTATCCTTAAGCAACTATCATCTTTAAGGTCCTCAATTACTCATTGTCCTCCTAGTGGATTGAGACAAAAAACCTCCTCTATCTTATGCTTATAGGTGTTGATTTCTCATGAATTAAGATTTAAACCAATGTTTGAATCATTTATTGATAATTAAACCTTATTTATACAATATTTTTGACTCATCAATCAACCCTTCATGACATTATCATCATTAAGGATACCAACTTCACCCTACTGCCTGTCTTAGTCCATACATGGGCTGTAGGTCACTATAGGGAACTTTGACCTCTCCTTGGAAGTTATCTCTTGTTAAACAATAAATTTTTTTCCAAGTGACTGGTTTGATTCATATTGTAAACCCTCAAACAATTATAAGCTTGAAAAGGGTGACCTAATGCTTAACAAACTAGTTGGATGTGTAATTCTCCCCTACTGTACAAATAGGGTATGAGCTTGGAGGGGTGTCAAAACATTTAAACTCATTCCTAAAACATACTCAATTATATATGGTACTTTAAATCACCTTGAATGTGTAAAATTATCACCAAAACACATGAAACTATATCACTGTCAACTGAGACAGTCATTTATGGTGGTTGTAGGTGTTGTTATTGTCTGTACGAGGGTACCTGGGGTACTTGTGAAACCTTGAAAGTCTTATATTAATACAAAGTGATGATATCCATTCCATTTATATACCAATTACTCTACTTGAATCAATACCATTATTATCGAATTCATTTTTACCCAATAAAGGTGTGAAAAACCATCTTATCTTTGCAAGCATGTAGATACTACTGTGGTATCTCAATGTGTTTTCAAGCCACTTTATGTTCTATAAACATCTCTCTCCACCAATCCACTTGCCCTCATTATTTTTTAACCTCCTGACCATGATAGATAAAATAAAACTCACCAATTTATATTTTTTAAAACACCTTTTAAATGTGTTATATGTCCTTGCCAAAAAGTGTTGGGACCTCTGTTTAGTGTTTTTAGGGACTGAGACACTAAACTCAACTATCACATTCTTTTGACTTCCTATAATATTTTGACCCTAAACTTCAAGTTTAAACCTCAATAAAGTTCACTTACAAGTACTTATGAAAACTTAAGACCATCATGAAGGTTGTTCCAATCAAGATGACATCAATAGGGGCCTTCAATGGTATTTTTGACTGTTGCACATAGGCAAAAACATGAAAGAGCAAGGAAATGTGAGGTAAGGCATTTCAAACACCGAAAAGACAATTTTAAACAATTCCACACACCATAAAAACTAGGATAATCATTAAAAAAACAAGAAAACCTCATTTCCAATGTTGAAAATTATTTGCAAGGCAACTAAGCCGATTGTCAATGCAAACTAGGCCATTTACAAGCATGGAAGAGGTTCTCTCAAACAATTGAACTCTCCAAAAAATAATAAGCATGGAAACATCTTGAAAATAATATATAGATACCTATAACACTCAAACACATCAATCCAACGTAAGAGAAGTTGAAACAAATTCAAAAAGACACCCCTTTTTGGTTGAATAGGCATAAGAAGCTGCCTAGGATCAAACTGATGGTTCATGAATTAAGAATCACAAAATATCAATTTCATAATATGGATGCAAATAGGACTCTAAGTAATATCCACCTATAAAATAACTTTATTTAACTGCACCTGTAGCTCTCATGGTGAGTGTTTAAACTTGCCCCTCCTTGGCTTGCTAATGGAGAAAGAAGAGAAATGAGTTGCAGATGCAATTTTATATGCAAAAATTGAAAACCAAACATGGATATGGCCTATAAGGAGGTGAATAGTCACACCACCATGTTATCCAAGTGATACACTTCCAAAAAAGCCATACAAGTGTCTTTTCCTCACTCTTTAGTCAAGAAAATTCCTTTTCTGAACAACCTGCCATTTCTTTAGTTATTGTTAGCTTCCTAATACTTATAAATACACATGGGTGATGAAATCAATATTTTTAACTTGCATAAATCTTAATAAATCCTTATAAAGAATTAAATGCACTTAAAATGGCCTCTAAATGACCCAAAAATGATAAATAAACCTAGGGGACTAATAACCAAAGGTAAAATAACATGAAATGACATTAATTGACCCTTGAAACACTTTATAACATCCATTTAAATACCCTATAGACCCAAAAACTCATATTTTTTCCTATAGGTGCCCTAATTTGACTAGAAAGTCAAATTTGGTCAACAATTTGGTGACTCATAGGGATAGTATGCCTGCTATACTAACTAGATCAGTAGCCTTATCAATCCATTAGGCTTAGAAGTCATCTAAGGACTGAAACAAAATGAGAGATTTGAAAATTGACCAAGATAACTAGTGACTACCTCAAACACACAAAGGAAAAGGACACACACAACAAAGAAAACAAACAAGCACAAGACACACATGTACTTAAGGCACTTAGGAGAAACAAAAGATAACTAATATGTACAAATAACCACAAACATACCTCCCCCTAGATCAAAATGGAAGATTTATATTCCTTCTACTTCATATCATGAAGGATTAGATGAGTCAAGAAGCTTTTTGTATCTTATCATTGCTACCTCCATGTCTCTCATAAGGTCTGCTAACCTCATTGGCATGATGCTCATTAAGAACCAAACAACTCTAAATAATCTGACCAAGGAAATGAAATCTTCTTGTACATGATTACTTATTTCACATTTCTGCACATTCACTCTCTCAAGATCAACTTCCATCCTCTTTATAGGCATGATTTTAAAAGGATTGATTCTATGTTCATTAGAAACTTTAGGCCAATGTGACATTTTTCCATCCTTCAAAAGCTGATGAGTTCCTTCTAGAGGGTGATATACCCTCTTTATGACTTCAAATTTATCATTCTTGAATTCACAATCCCCTTAAAATAATAAACATGAAAGCTTATTTCTCCTTTACATACTTACTTGAGTCTGTATGCCAACGTCTTCACCTTTGATCAGCTCATGATCTCCTTGGAGAGGAGTATAGCCTACTCCAATGACTTCAAATAAGTCATTCAAAGATTGATTATGAAATTTTTCATGTTAATATATGGTGTTTTTCAAGGTGAAAAAGGAACTAATGATCATTTCTTCTTTTTTGGAAAAAAGAAAACACCCTTCTTCAAAAGCTTGTGAATTGTCCCTTTATTCACCAAGGGGGGTACCTATGGTGATTTCCTCCTCATATACACTCATGAAGTCTTCTTGATCAATAATGAATTGAGCATACTGTTCTTCACTTGCCTTTCTCAAGATAGGTTCCTCAATACAAGGAAAACGTTCTTCATCACCCAAGAAAAGAGATTCAACACAAGGACTCTCAAAATCAGATTGGGAGTGACATGTGAGAGGCTATTTTGAAAGTTCATGAGAAAGAGGAGTTAAACCTTGGGCGAAAATCACTTGATTCTCTTCCTTCCACTTGACCAACACTCCATCAAAATCAAAATTATCTTGAGGACTCTCTTGATGAAAGGTAGATGGGGTGTGTTTAGGCATATGATCTTCTTTTAGGTCTAAACCTTCCATCTCACCTTGACTAAGAAACTTCATCTTTGCCTCTAACTCCTCAAATTGTTTAGCTAGATTCTCTTGGAAGATTCTTTCTTGGAGATCATATGAATTATCATGGGGATGGGGAGTACATTAGGGATACCATGGAGTATAAGAAGCTTTTTAAGGAAGGGTGGGAGGGACTTGAGGAGGACTAGCTTCATTATCCACTTCACACTCTTAAACAATACTCTTCTCTTCATTCTTACCCCATGATTCCACTATTTCATTATAACTCATGATCTTAGGATTGGAACTCTCTTCTTGGGGATAGGCAACAACTTCATCTTTCTCAAGGTCTTAGGTTGGTTCATGATAGACATTTTTCCAACTTGGAATCTTGACACCATGTTGAAGGGCTTGGGGAGGTTGAGGGAAACTAAGAGGAGTTTGCAAATGCATAGGAGGATGGATGTGTTGGTTGATAAAGGAAATAAGATGAATTTATTTAAAGGAGGCTTCGAAATCTAAGAAATTGAAAAATTTAGTTTCCATAGAAGGTTGTTCTAATGTCCTTTGGTGTTGGATTACTAGGTGAAAAAGATTAATAACAAGAGTAATTAATACATTAGATGGGTTAGAAGGTTAGCTCATTATATTTTGGTGAGAAAGTGTTATTTGATAGAAATGATTTGGTGTAAAAGAGGATGGTTTTTTTTTTATGGGAGAAGGTTGTCTGGGGATGGGAAAAGGTAGACAAGGCTGATTGCCTTGAGTGGGTTGACTCCTCTATCTTTCTAGTTTCTCCTTCATGGATTACATGGCTTGAGTTTGCCTAAAAAAATGCTCTTCTTTGTACATTAGCTCTCGTTGATATCTATTCTAATCATTTAACCTATCTATCTCCAAAATTTTCTTCTCAAACTCCAACATTATCTCCCTAGCACTCTTGGATTGACTAGAAGGACAATTAGGAGAGTTGCTTGAGGTGATTCCATGAACAACATGAGATTGATCAAAACTATATGAAGGAACATAAAGTCCATACTAATCAACAATGGGATTATACATATAAAATATGATTTATTGATGCACTAGGGATACTTGCCCAACTAATTTAACTTGGAGTCGCCATTGGTGTTGATTGAAATGCCTCTAAAAGGCTGATTAGTTGAAGAACACACCAATAATTCTTCACCTCCTTGCACAATAGTCACACTAGGCATGCCAAAAACTATTGTCACTTGAAATTGTACCCAATGAGGATATGTTAAAATCTTATCCTCATTAAAGTGAGATAATAGAACCACCACAGGGCTATGTGTATCCCTATTGGAGGGTGGATCTCTAGATTAGGGGCTAACTCCCCTTGATGCATCATTTGAGATCACGTTCTGACTACAAACAACTTGGGGAATGAAAAGGGTGAAGAATAGAAGAAAGGTAAACCTATTCTACTAGAGGTGATGTACCAAATGTCTACTCTACTCACACCCTTGACATGTACTTTGAACTAAGAGAAGCCTAACATACACTATATCCAATAACAACCTTCTTCTTGCATCAATGTTTCAACATGGGGTCTTAGAATTGGATTAGGATAGGAAGAATTAGACAATAGGTTTTCTAAGACAAAATATTTAAAAATATATTCACTACACCTAAAACTCCTTTTGACACTTCTTGCTGACTTGTAAAGAGAAGTCTTTGAACTCACAAGGTATTAGGAAAATTGACATGTGAAGGTAAGCTAAGATACACTTACACAAGACAATAATAATCACATAAACTTAGAGAATTATTGAATGAGGTAAAAAATAGATATATTTATTGAGTAAATATAAAATTTTGTTAGGGATTCACCATACCTAAGTGGAGAGATCTCAACAATGCCAAAATGCCAAAATTTATAGAAGAAATGGGAAGATAGAGAGAAGGGAAGTCCACGAGTCACTTTAGACATGTGTAACTTGCTAAAATTAGTTAAAAATTCATGAGAGAGAGGAATGGTGTGAGATAATCCATTTTAGGAGTTACAAATATCATCTGGCATCATTAACGACCTATAAATAGTCAAGACACTCCTTTTCTATGTATAAAAAACTGCCCCTTATGATTGGTCTTTAAAAAATACCCAAACTCTATACCTAATCAATATTGATGATGAATATGAGTAGGAGGGGTTACTAAGAAGCCATCACATGAATTGGGGAGGTTATTGACCCTTCCTATCATCTTGGCCATGGGTGATCACACTTGGTAGTCTCAAAATAACTCTTTTCCCTTCACCCTTCACACTTATCATCTAAAAACTCTTCATATCTATAATATGATCTATAAAATAGGAGAAATGACATTTTTAAGGAGTGATAATACCATCAATTACAATAAATTGGCCTTAAAAGGCTCTCCAAACAAAGATTTACCATTTTATCTAAGTCCTCACTAGCTAGCTCACTGGACTGGCTTAAAGTGAGGGAATGTTTGGGGCACTTAGAAGTTTATTCATGACATGAAATGAATATTGGGAGTTTAATTTTAGATAAATATTCCACCCAAACTTTGTTTCATCTCTTAATTCATTCTGTAGTTTGCACGACACACAAAATGGTGAGAAAAAGCATGTTTTTGCCCCTATCTATACATTTTCATACAAAAAAAGCACATTTTAAAAAACCTAATAATTTATTCTACAACTTTAATTTTATACCCCTGGCCTTGTTATTTCATATTGGTGCCTTACCAACTCAATTTTCCCAAATAGGTCACTATGAGGGTTTTGCAAGGGTTTTGAGTGACATGGACTCTTAACCTTTGTTCATAAAGGTCAGACATTGAACCTCCCTCCATATGTCATTGAAGGATCCTCGAGGACCCTCCATAACATATCCAAATGACTCAGGGTCCCATGCAAACATCCATGAAAGACATGAGTGATGGAAGTTGACCTTTGAATGGCTTTCATGCTCTTTATTAGGGTTTGAGTATGTTTGGAGTTGGAGATGACTTCCTGTGGAGTTTATTTGCCAATAAAAAGATCCTTCACCTATGTATTTTACCTAAAAACATTTTCAAATACTTTAGGGATCTCACTAAGAACCAAAAATGTGAGTGACCTCTATTTTAGAACAAGAATTATGCCCTGCCAATAGGCTTGTTTGGACCTTGTGATCCACAAGATGATAGTACTCACTTTTAATGAATTAAAATAGAATGAACACATAAAATTTACCCCTAAAATCATGAATCAAATGAGTGAAAGGCATATATTATGTCAAAACACATATTGACCCTCAACTTGGCCTCTTGCTCTTGAGTCTGCCTATGGGGTTTGAGTGCAACCCTCCTTGTATGGGATGTTTTATCTACTTCCAAACTTTATATTAGGATTTTTTAGATTTTTTTATGTGTCCTTAAGGTTCTCAAACCTTATCTTGAGTTTCATTTATCTTTTGATCCTCAAAACCACTCCTCTCTAAGTTGTTTGTGCTTTGTACGAGAATTTGCCCCTATTCTGAGATAGAACAGGGGAATGTTGCCTTATCTATTTTTTGAAACCAACACTTATAAAGGTTTATATATATCATAAATATACTCTATACCAAAACCTATCTCCTAATTCCAAGGATAAGGTCTCTAAAAGTATAGAACAACAAGACTAGGCTTAGAGAAGGATTGCTTACATGTACGTGTTAGTTCCTAGGACCCTGTAGGTCTTGTTAAAGGTCTCTTTAGGGGAGTATTTTTATAAAAATTAATAATTTCATTAAAATACCATCTACATTCATATTTCACTCCACTTCTCCTAAAATTCCCACATACAAACTCTTACCAAATTCTTTTGCCCATTATCTTACCCACTGTGACAGTCACTTTGAATGCCCTCCCTTTAGGTGTTTTCTATAGATGAATATTTCTTGGGGTGGTATAAATTTTTCAAGAGTATTTATATATTATTTTAAATTCTCATTATTCTAATTTAATCTCATCACCTTATCCTTAAGCAAATAGCATCTTCAAGGTCCTTAATTACTCATTATCCTCGTAGTGGACTGAGACAAAAAACCTCCTCTATCTTATGCTTATAGGTGTTGATTTCTCATGAATTAGGATTTGAACCAATGTTTGAATATTTTATTGATACCCCTTATTTATACAATATTTTGGACTCATCAATCAACCCTTGGTGACATTAGCATCATTAAGGATACCAACTTCACCCTACTGCCTGTCTCAATCCGTACAGGGGTTGTAGGTCACTATAGGGAACTTTTACCTCTCCTTGGAAGTTAGATCTTGTTCAACAGTCAAAAATTTTTCAAGTGACTTGTTTCATTAATCTTGAAAACTTCCAAATAATGATAAGCTTGAAAAGGGTGACCTAATGCTTAACAAACTAGCTGTAGGTGTAATTCTCCCCTGTTGTACGGATAGGGTATGAGCTTGGAGGGGTGTCAAAACATTTACACTCCTTCCTAAAACCTCTTAAATTATATATGGTACCTTAAATCACCTTTAATGTGTCAAATCATGACCAAAACACATGAAACTAGCTCAATGTCAACTTAGATAGTCATTTATAGTGGGTGTAGTATTGTTATTGTTAGTACTAGGGTACTTGTGAAAAATTGAAAGTCTTATATTAATACAAAGTGATGATATCCATGCCATTTTTATACCAATTCCTATACTTGAATCACTCCCAATACTATTGAATGCATTTTTACCCAATAAAGATGTCAAAAACTATCTTATCTTTGGAAGCCTATAGATACTACTGTGGTATCTCAATGTGTTTTCATGCCACTTTGTGTTTTATAAACATCTCTCCCCAATCCACTTGCCCTCATTATTTTTGAACCTCATAACCATGATAGAGACAATGAAACTCACCAATTTATATATTTTACAACACATTTTAAATGTGTTATATGTCCTTGCCAAAAAGTGTTGGGACCTCAGGACCTCTGTTTAGTGTTTTTAGGGACTGAGAAACTAAACTCAACTATCACATTCTCTTAACTTCCTAAAATATTTTGACCCTTAAATTCAAGTTCAAACCTCACTCAAGTGTACTTACAAGTACTTATGAAAACTTAAGACCATCATGATGGTTTTGCCAGTCAAGATGACATCAACAGGGGCCTTCAATGGGGTTTTTGACTGTTGTACATAAGCATAAACATGAAAGAACAAGGAAATGTGAGGTAAGGCATTTCAAACACCATAAATAATCTTTTAAACCCTTACATGCATCATATACACTAGGAATATAATTATAAAAACAAGAAAACCTTATTTTTAATGTTGAAATTTATTTTCAAGGCAACTGAGATGACTGTCAATGCAAACTAGGCTATTTGCAAACATGGAAGAGGTTGTCTCAAAAAAATGAACTATCCAAACAATAATTAGCATGGGAACATATTTAAAATAATGTATAGACACCTATAACACTCAAAAACATCAATTCAAAGCAAGATAAATTGAAACATATTAAAAAAGAGACCCCTTCTTGGTTGAATAGGCACAAGAAGCTGCCTGGGATCAAACTGATGGTTCATGAAGTAGGAAGCACCAAATATCATGTTCATACTATGTATTTTAAGATTAATCCAATTAATATCCACCTATAAAATCAATTTTCTTAACTCTACCTGTAGCTCTCATGGTGAGTGTTTGAACTTGCCCCTCTTTGGCTTGCCAATGTAGAAAGAAGAAAAATGAGTTGCATGTTAAGGTGTGGAGCTAAAAGCTTCAACTGTTTGTAGACACAAGAGAAAATATGCTGAAGAACCAGAGCCACCAGCATCGGCAGTATGACTGATGTCGGTCAGATGCAGTGGAGAAGGAGACCGGCGACGGCAGGGAGTCGACCGACGTCGACAGCACCAGACTAGCAGGGACCGACGTCGGTCGCCTGTGTATTTTTGGAACTACTGTTGACAAACAGTCAGTTAAGCGAAGCAAGTGTTTGCATGCCAAGTGACTAATTATAGTCATGAGCTGCGTGTCTAATTATTGTAACTAGAGTTCTATTTTTGTAAGCACGGGATCCTATTTAAAGACCCATAAGGCATGTATTGTAACAATCTAAGAAGACAAGTAATAACATTGAAGCTAGCAAGGTCAAGGAGATCAGCTGAAGCATTCAAGGAGGGATAGCAACTCAGGCTTTAGAGTTGTTATGTTGAGCAAGAGAGAGAGGGAAGAAGGTCTTGAGGTCTGGCAAGCCTTTGAGGTGGAGGAAGAAGTGGCATCTTCATTATTGTATTTTCTTCTAGTAGTATTTAATACAAGAGTGTGTATTGTCTCTCAAATTCTTTGCTGTCTCAAGTTTCTAGCTACTTTATTATTCTGGTATAATTCCGTGTTTAATTGCATATAAGATAGTAATCAATTGTGCTCTAATTGGTAGAGCTATAGATCCCCTGACAAGTGGTATCAGAGTTACGGTTTGCAGGAAGCAGGGTATTGTTTTTTTATTACAGGTCATTCACAGGGTTTTTTGATTGAGTGGGAGTTCAGCAATGGCAGAAGAAAGTAGGCTACGAATGGAGAAGTTTAACGGCAAGAATTATCAACATTGGAGGATGCAGATTGAGGACTATCTGTATCAGAAGGATTTGTACTTACTGTTGGGTGGGGTTGCATGCAAGCCCATAGATATGAAGGATGAAGAATGGAACGTTCTTGATCGACAGGCTCTTAGTTCCATAAGGTTGAGCCTTGCATAATCTGTGATTTCCAGCTTATCATAGTGCAAGACAACGGAAGAGTTGATAAAGTCCTTGGCAAATTTATACGAAAAGCCCTCGACTTCTAATAAGGTATATCTTATGAAGCAGCTATTTACTTTGCAAATACAGGAAAGTGGATCGGTACATACTCATCTCAGTGATTTCCATGGTTTGGTAAACCAATTAGCTTCAGTTAATATTGTTTTTGATGATGAGGTAAAGGCTCTCTTGATTTTATGTTCTTTGCCTAAAAGTTGGGACGGTTTGGTTATGGTAGTAAGTAATTCTGCATCTGCTTCTAAAATCTTAAAAGTTGATGATGTTGTGAGTGTGATCTTGAATGAAGAAATATGCAGGAGAAGCACAGGTGAATCATCAGGGAATGCTCTAAGTGCAGAAAGCAGGGGAAGGCAAGGGGAGAAGGTTGAGCAAGGGAAATCAAGGTCGAGAAGGAGATTCGAGTCCAAAGGTATTACCTACTGGTTTTGTGGAAAGAAAGGACATACGAAGAAGGAGTGTTGGTTGAGAGATAAAGAGAATCAACATGCAGCTATTGAAGAAGTAAAGGATGCAAATTTTGTGATGCAGGATGCTCTCATACTTTCTTCAGATAGTCAGGTAGGATCATGGATTTTAGATTCTGGTTCATCTTTTCATGCATCCCCAAACAGAGATTTGTTCTATGAGTATGAATAGGGAGATTTTGGAGTGCTCTATTTAGGGGATGGTACGCCTTATCAGATAGTTGGCAAAGGGAAAGTGTAGTTGAGATTGCAGATTGACAACACATGGGTATTGAAAGAGGTCATGCATGTTCCAATTCTGAAGCAGAGTCTGATTTTTGTAGGAAGGTTGGGAGATGAGGGATGCATAATAACCCTCACAGCGGATTCTTGGAAGGTTACCAAGGGAGCACTTGCTCTAGCAAGAGGTAAGAAAGTAGATACTCTTTATCTGTCTACTTGTATTACGGATTCTACTTCTGGTGTAGATTCAAAGATGTGGCCTAATAGGCTTGGTCACAAGAACAGGAAGGGAATGGAAGTTCTCGATTCAAAAGGTATGTGTTCAAATTTGGAAAGCACAGATATAGTTCATTGCAGAAAGAGGAAATTTGATGCTTTTGACAGGAACAAAGAAGCCTTAGTGTTTATGAAGGAGAAGAAGGACAGAGATCAATCACAGGGGCTGAATAAATCTGAGCAGGGCAGCATGGACAGAGGTTTGATCTAAGAAGAGCTCACGAATGAAAATTTCATCACTTACAGGAACACACAGACACCGATGTCAGTAGCTTGGCACCGACATCAGTCATCCAGATACCGACATCGGTCATGTGTAGACCTGTAGGGTCGGTAGGTCGGAAAGGAGAAGTCCGACGTCGGTCATAAGGACTGACATCGGTAGGAGGGACACCGGCGTCGGCCAGGGAAATGACGTTGGCAGTCAGGGTCAGTGCAGGGAACTGACATCAGTCGGGAGCAGACTGGGAGATGGCCTAGATCGGTCACTGGAACAGATGTTGGGTGAATTAATAAGTCTCAAACACCCATGTGGAGGTCAAGAAAGGTATGTGAACCTCATATTTGTTGTTCACCTTCTTTATATTGCTTACTGATAGTCATGAACTAGGAAGATGGAAGAAGCAATGCAGGTAGAATCCAGAAACAGTGGGAGCTTGGCATGGATGAGGAGTGTGAGTCCTTGGAGAACCAAACAGGTATTTGTTGGTAGTGTTGTCAGTTGGAAGAAAGCACTGGATAGAGGGATGGATTCCCATTTTAGAGAAGAGAGTGGATGGACACATGAGACAAAAGGCTATGGTATATGGTCTTGAGTAGGCTGCAGAACAATGGAGGTTTGACCATTGTATTTTATCTTTACCAGGTTGGATAATATTAGCTACATTATCCTATAACTGTATTGTGTTACTTGTTGCAGGGTTTCATATACAGGGAGTTTTTTTTGAGCTAAGGGTAGAGCTGGTTCAGAAGTGTGTCATGGAGAATTTGGGAGCAGCAAAATTCTTGTGGCATAAGAGACAGGTATTACATCACAGGTTTGCATGGTGGTTGGTCTTCAAGAGTGATGTTGAAGAGGGATACAGAGCCTAAAGAACAAAATAGATGGTGTACAGGTACAGGTACAGGTTGCAGTTGTTTATCTCCAAGTGGGAGATTGTTAAGGTGTGGAGCTAAAAGCTTCAACTGTTTGCAGACACAAGAGAAAGGATGCTGAAGAACCAGAGCCACTGGCATCGACAGTATGACCGACGTCGGTCAGATGCAGTGGAGAAGGAGACCAGCGATGGCAGGGAGTCGGCTGACGTCAGCAGCACCAGACTAGCAGGGACCGACGTCGGTTGCTTGTGTATTTTCGAAACTGCTGTTGACGAACAGTCAGTTAAGCGAAGCAAGTGTTTGCATGCCAGGTGACTAATTATAGTCACGAGCTGCGTGTCTAATTATTGAAACTAGAGTTCTATTTTTGTAAGCATGGGATCCTATTTAAAGACCCATAAGGCATGTATTGTAACAATCTAAGAAGACAAGTAATAGCATTGAAGCTAGCAAGGTCAAGGAGATCAGCTGAAGCATTCAAGGAGGGATAGCAACTCAGGCTTTAGAGTTGTTGTGTTAAGCAAGAGAGAGAGGGAAGAAGGTCTTGAGGTGTGGCAAGCCTTTGAGGTGGAGGAAGAAGTGACATCTTCCTTATTGTATTTTCTTCTAGTAGTATTTAATACAAGAGTGTGTATTGTCTCTCAAATTCTTTGCTGTCTCAAGTTTCTAGCTACTTTATCATTCTGGTATAATTCCGTGTTTAATTGCATATAAGATAGTAATCAATTGTGCTCTAATTGGTAGAGCTATAGATCCCCTGACATTGCAGATGTATTTTTTTGTGAAAAAAATGAAAAAAAAACATGGATATGGCCTTTAATGAGGTGAATAATCACACAACCATTTTTTCCAAGTGGCACACTTCCCAAGGAGCTATACAAGTGTCTTTTCCTCACTCTTTGGTTAAGAAAACTACCCTTTTATAAACAAACTACCATTTATTTAGTTATTTTCAGCTTTTTAAGACTTATAAAGACACATGGGTGATGAAATAAACATTTTAAACTTGTATAAATCCCAAGAAACTCGTACAAAGCATTAAATGCACTTAAAATGGCCTCTAAATGACCCAAAAATGATAAATAGACCTAGGGGACTAATAGCCAAAGGTATTATAACATGAAATGACATTAATTGAGCCTTGAAACACTTTATAACATCTATTTAAATCCCATATAGACTTAAAAACTCAAGTTTTTGCCTATAGGTGCCCTAATTTGACTAGAAAGTCAAATTTGGTCAACACTTATTTTACAGTTATAATACTTAGATTATTTTATCTAGATCACTACTTAGATTATTGTGGTGTAATATAATTAATGGATACGTTGTTTATTTTTTTTTTAAATTCACATATTTCTAAGTAGATCCCAATGGGGATGTTACAATAAGTTTGAAGTCATGTAAAAACACCAATGTACTTTTGCAAGTCATGCAAATTAGTCATTTCAATTTTTCAAGTCGTGTAAATTTGTCAACACAATTTTATAAGTTTTAAGTCATGCAAAAAGACCAATGCAATTTTACAAGTTGTGGAAATTGGTCATTTCATTGTTGAAAGTTGTGCAAATTGCTCAACATATTTTTGCAAGTTTTAAGTTGTGTATTTTTGCTAACATGATTTTTCAAGCCTCTAAAATTTTAGAAGAGGTGATTATGTAATAGAACCACCCATTGTAACCTATAAATATGAGTTTTTGGCTCATTTATAAAGTTAGCTTCAACTGGGGTCATAACTTTTTTTTGTCAGTTAACTTTTTAATAATATGAGAACTTTTGGCAATATGAAAGGAAGGAGTTTGTATGTCCAGTCCCATGAAGGATTAATACATAAATGATTTACATGACTTTATGTCACAAGTTTTACTAGATGAATGATATGCATGAGTATGTCAATCCATTTTGATTCTCATTCTTTTATTTCACTAAAATGTTATTATTAGATAGTCAATGAATGCAGAATTTTTATTGTAGAAGTTTTGTTGAATCTGTATTAGAAATTCTTGTTGTTGTGAAGCCTTGGTGGGATTAAGAATAGGATTTTATGCTTATTTGAATTAGGAAATATAGGGTTGTTTAATATCCTTATTTGTAAAGCTATCCAATCTCCTTGGTGTACGTACCTTGTTTTTATGTTTATAATATGTCTTTCTCATCCCATTTCTATGATAAAGGCTTCCCATGTTATAATTTTAAATCTTGGGCTATTCTAGTGAGTCTTTGTGTTTAACTAACTAGGGTTATCCTCCATATTTTTTGAGGTTATCGTAACAACTACCATATTTAACAGGCTATGGAGACTAGAGAAAAAAAAGGATGATCATGACCAGCATAAAGACCCTACAGAGACAAAAGAGGAGAAAATGATGGAAAGGGAGGACCAAATTGAAAAGGTTGAGTCCTTTCCATAGGAATTTGTAGATGACAGTTGTGACGCTCACTAGAGGGATAATAATATCTCCTTCATGAATTCGGCCAAATTCAAAGCAGATGCAATTTTCCAAGTTGATTCGTGGATGCACAAGGAAATGATGGAGCTGAAGAAGAAAGTAGAAATAATGCAACATAACCAGGAAGCTGATAGGATCAAAATCAATAATTTAGAGAAGCAATTGAGTGATATTCCAATTAAACTTAAGGATTATGAGAATAATCTGAGAAGGCTCATCAAGGAAAGTAGAATGGAGGAGGTTACTTCTAGCATATGTGCGGCTGCAGCTAACCTTGGAAAATGAGCTAATGAAGAAATAAAATCTCTGGAGGGGCCAAGTAAGAGGACCAGGCAGAGCTCGAGGAAGAAAACCCAGCAAGAAGCTACTACATCAGCTACAATATCCATATAGGATACATCAATGGTTGGAAATGAGGCTGTGAAGATGATCTTGGAATTAGAAGACTAAGGTCTTCTTTGTTGCTATGGTTTTTGTTCTGGTCCTTTCTGTTGGATGTTATAACTGGTTTGGAAATTTGGATCTTAGTTTTAAAAACTTATTTTGAGTTTCCAAGTCTCTATAAAACCTGTGATCTTTCTTATGGTTTTGGTCTGTGGTTTCAGGTCCCTGTAAAACCTGATTTTGATACTATTTTACAGTAAGTTTTAGGAATGTTATTCCTGTTGGGCATTATCGTTTCATCTTTCTTTCTTTGTTAAAGGGTTTCGGGGTCCCTTCAAAACCTGCTTTTACCTTAATCTAAAACAGGCTACAATAATATCATTCTTTCTTTATACTTTCCTTTCTCATTTTCCCCTTCTTCCCATCATTCCCTTAATTTCCTTTCTATATCCTTTTTGTACTTCTTGGTTAAAAGTACAAAACCCCCACATAAAACATTTTTGTTGTAAATAGCTCTTTTCCTACTTTTCCTTTTGGTTTTAAATAAAGATAGTGCTGCCTAATAATATGAGAGAGACTATATCCTTACATTATTGACAAATAAAATGACTTTATCTTGATGTTATTAATAGAATGTTCACATTTATCCCCCTAACAAATTTTATAGCCAATAGTTTTTGGTGACTCTGCTAGTGATTATGGTGATTTATGCACATGATTTTCAAATGTTTCAAGAAACTACCCTATAATGGAGGCTGGTGACTCCATAGAGATGAAGTACCTAGTGCTTGCATATTTTTGATTAAAGAAATGATATTGGTTCATTGTAACCCCAATGTTCTCCATGTACCATGGGGAAAATATTTTGGTCTATTATCTTTGACCCAATACAATGAGTACCATTAGTCTCAACAAAGAGATTTTCAAAAAATTTCATAAAAATGGGCAAGATGTAGATAACCATATACTTATCAGAATGAGATTTATGAATACTGATCTGAGTGAATGTATAGATTCAAGATGTAATGTGAGATGCATATTGTTCAAGATAATACAAAGCAAACACACACACACATAGATGCAAGAATGAATCAAAGAGAAATAAAACACAAATATAGGAAATAATCCACATAATATTACATTATAAATATGAAAGGGAAAAGGTACATATATAGGTTAGAGAAGGAAATATACCACACATTCCAGTGAATGTGGTATTAATCTTTCCAAGTAACCAACATAACCTCTAGATCCCTAAGCAAGCAAATACAACCATGTAGCCAAAACTTGTAGTAAAAAGGCCTACACTAACACCCCTTCATAAGAACAACTTAGGAAGGCAATGATATAAAAAATAGGTCCCAGAAACAAGGCCTAATGAGGTACCCATGTAAAATGTAATCTCTCATAAAGTAGAGAAAAGGAAAAAACCTATAGGAAAAACTCCCCCCAAAAAGAGAGACAAAGAAGTGAAGAGGCTAAAAGCCCCCTTGAAGATGATGAAGTTATCAAAGTGGACTACATCCCAAGAAGATCTCATAGATGAATGAACTTGCTCTCAGTGAAGGGTTTAGTGAAGATATCAACAACCTGATCTGATACCATATCAGAATAAGATCCAGAGATATTGATCTGAGTGAATGCACCAATTTAATATGAAATGTGAGACATGTATTATTAAAGATAATACAGATAAAACACATGCATGTAGCTGTAAGAATGAACTAAAGAGAAATAAGACATGAATATAAGAAATAATCCACACAATATTGCATTATAAATATGAAAAGAGAGAGGTACATATATAGGTTGGAGAGGGAAAGATACCACACATTCTAGAGAATGTGGTATTAATATTTTCAAGTAACCAACATGACCTCTAGATCCCTAAGCAAGTAAATGCAATCATGTAGCCAAAAACTATAGGAAAAAAGACTACACCAATAATACTAGCCTTCATAGTGTCTTGTAGCATCTTTGAAAGTATGCATGAATATGTCATTGTTAAGATTTTTTTTGAAACTCTCATTGGACCTGTTACTAATTTGTTTTGGCACCTAGAATATGGATGCATTGTGAATTGGGACTCCTTGAAGAACAAATTCCTTAACATATTTAAATTATTTATGGACATGTGTGCACCACTATCAGATTTATTTAAAATTCAAAAGAAAAATGATGAGTAGATGAGAGAGTTTGTAGCTCACTTCAAATAAAATTTGATACTGATTTCTCAAGTGGACAACCAAGTCCCAACAATCATCTATGTGTCTTCTTTGGTTCTCTACACCCAGAGATTAAATTCATCTTGATAAAGAACAAGATAAATGACTTAAAATCTATGAAACATGAAGCTATCAAAATGTAAGATGACTTGATTATATCTAATATGTTGAAGAAATAAGTTCTAAAACATGCCATAACTACTGTAAATAGTGAAGACATAGTGAAACATGATATAATCAAGTGTCCACAACATTCAGAAAAGAGATTCCAAAGGAAAATTTTCAATCACATATATCAAAATTATAATAAATAAAAAGAGGTGTTTCCAATCACATATTTTTGTTTTAGTTTCATAAGTGTGGAATAAGGTGAACATTCAAAAAAGAGATTCCAAAGGAAAATTTTCAATCACATATGTCGAAATTATAATAGATAAAAAGAGAAAGTGTTTCATATCATATATGATTGTTTTAGTTTCACAAGTGTGGAATAAGATGAACAATTAGAAGAACTAATGATTAATCAGAGAAAAAATGAAGAATTTATCTTCCCACTTGGCAAAGAAGAGAAATATTTGAATATTTCACAAGATTGCTCAAATCTTGTTAACCTAGAAGAAAATGAGTTATTTGAAGAACTACTGATTGAACCAAAAATAGAAAGGAGTAATAGTGTAGATTATGATGTTTTACCTTTTGAAGATAAAGATAGTATGGAATTAATTTTTAGAAAAGAAGAAGATCCCTCTTGTATCTAGATGGAAGAATCACTGATCAAAAGTGAAGATTATCCTAAAACTTCTTTTTCATGTTTCATTGTAGAAGAGTTCTCCACAAGATTTGAATCAAATGTAGTCAATTATACATAAATTGAAGATCAAATTTATGCCAATGTTTAAATCAAGCAAAATATGAAGGTAGAATAAAATAAATGGTGCCTGATTTTCATTTTAAGTGAAATGGAAATTGTCAACGTAGAAGAAATTTATGAAGATGATGATGATGACTCATTCAATGATGAATTATTTATGTAATAGGAAACAATATGGCAAAGAGTATTTGCACTTAAAACATTCTAAATCATATCCCTATTGTTGTTCTAGCTCAAAAAGAAACATGAAACACACTTCTTGTTTATTCAAATCATGTATCTAGAACACATGCATCTAAATTCATTCAAAAAGATATTGGTGAAGTTAATTCCTAATCAAGAATGCTCACATAAGATTGGAAACTTCACAATGATTCCATTCTAATTCTAAAACCTGAAGACATCATTGATTTATCTATTCAAGATCATCTGTGTGAATGGTAATTATAGGTTCTTCTTATCACCTATTTGGTCTCTACTGCTAAATGTGTTTGACCCTCATAATTCAAATCCATTGTTCCAAAATGACATGTATTTCTCCTAGCCAGTGAATGGGTTTGTATAGTCTTTCATTTTCCCTTTATTCCATATAAATAGTTTAGCTTTCCCTATTTTACTTTATTTCTTTTTCATGTTTTTATTTTGGTGTGCATGTGTTATTTTTAATAAATTCATCAACTTGTCTATTGTTCCTTCCTTTATATGTATTGGTATTTTAACCTAAACATGTTCTTATTTGTGATATCTATCGAAAACTATGACTTGGACATATTTGAACCCATGTCAATTCTACATGGAATTTTTTTTTCAACTTTTAGAATGACATGGAGGATAAATCCTTTGAATCATTTCAGCCAAGTGGGTCTCCAAGACAAACATTCGACAATGTATTCCTAAGATAGATTTTACAATCATGAAAATTGTGATATGAATGTTTATTTCTCAAGCAATAAAATGGATAAGTTTTTCATGGATCTCTTCAAGTGAAGATGTAAACATGTAAATTTTCATAACAAGCGATCTGGGCTGAATGTGCATGTTCAGTTCTCATATGATTGAGATAGGTGAACTAGCTATTAGTTGGCTGAATCAAGATGTGCAAATGTGTGCTACATAAAAGTTTTCAAGAATATACGGTAATAAGGCACTAGTCATCTAAGATTATAGATTTTGCCTACATTCCTTTAAGAAATATGGTCCCATAGTCAGAGCCAATTATTGTCATGATTTTTTTCATTTCATGACAACACCCCCAATTGTGCTCTCATGTGAAACTCTAGATGTTTTATAAATAAGGTCAGTAATTTTTTACAAAATGGACACCAACTCTGTAGCCTAATAGAAAAGGCTTAGGTCATATATTGAGATTTGCACTATCCTTTGGGATTCCAAATGATTTGTTTCTTCCTATTATGGCATTAAAATATTATTAGAATCATGAAAATCATGCTTTAAAGGGAGATAAAATCAAGGATACAACTTGAAATATATGGCATGAAGACTCCTCTTGCATATAAGATCTAAGTGATCTTTTGAGGGTCAAAGAGGGTAGAGGCTTTGATATCACTATTAAATTATTCATCTTTTGAAGTTAGATAGAAATTAAGTTCATGAGGAATCATATAAGGTATGTTGTGAATTCAAACAATGTTATGAAGGAGCACTGCTCACAATTTGCAGATAATACCTTGGAGCTAAGACCCACCATTGAAGACAAGGCTATAGATAATGGTCTAATGGGATAGTCACAATAGGATGTTTGAAGTTGGATGAAGTTGTATATAGGTTTAACATCATTATATGTATGAAGGATAATTCATGAAGGATGAGATACTACAAGATAGCTTCACCATTCCTTGCATCATGAAGGCACATAAACTTCTCAACACTTGAGGCAAAAATAATGTGTGTAATGATTCATATGACATGGGCTATAATGAGATATATTATCATCTAGGAACTTGTATAAGCTCATTAGTAATCCACACTCTTAAATAGATAGTAGATGGCATTTAATTGGTTTAAACCAACCTTGGTTGTTTATAAGATATCTAGTTGGAAATGGGATGACAAAAAGTACATTTGACAAGGCACAAGTGGCTATTACACATGAAATGGACCTCATATTAGATAAATCATAAAATATGGAAAATCAAGATTTAAATGAGCTTATTATCAATCCTTAGATGTAATATTATTTTGTACAAAATCAATCCATGAAGGCTGGTCAATAGAACTACAAGAAGCCTACATTTATATACTGGGTCAAGATATTATGATAAAGTTGTAAATGCAATCATTAGAAGTAAATTCAAAGTGTTAAAGAGATCAAAAATGATTCATGACAAAGTTATTCAAAATTGCTATTCAATTATAGACTTGAATAGTTACTCAAAGATTTCTCTATATTTAAAATATGCAATGGGTAGCACAAAGGTGAACAAAGTCTTCCTTCCTCAAACTTTAAATGTCTTACCTTGGAAATTTCTTCAATAAGTTCCATAAGAATCAAGGAAAAAAGAAAAAAATTCCTCAGTCCTTTAATTATCATAATTTGACACCCTTATAAGTAGAGAGGTTAGAATATAACATCCTTGCAAGAAAAAGGGTCAGAATATGACACCCCTACAAGCAAAGGGGTTATAATCTCACACCTCAACAATAAAAAATTGTCAAAACAGATTCCAGTCTCCCTCAAGCCATAACATTTGCATCCAAACTATATTTTGGATTTGATTTAATGCATTAGAAATATAACTTAATGAATACAATTTTTCCTTAAGGACCCATGGTGATAAAAAATCATCTTGAACTTATAAAATTAATGGAGAGAATCATAATTACATAAATAGTGTGAAGTTTGTAGTTTTCAAATTTTTAGTGTTTGCATCAATATTTGATAGCAAACAAGGCAGTCTTGACACCTTCATAAGAAGATAGGGTGGATTAAACACCTTTTCCTATAGATAGGGTGGAATCTGACACCTTTACTTATAAACAAGGCAAGATCTGACACCTTTACTTGTAAATAGGGTGGAATATGCCACCCTTGCAAGCAAAAATTATCAAAATAGGGTCCAATCTCTCTCGAGCCATAGATTTTGCATATAAACTCCATTTTGTTTCTTATTTGATGCATTGGAAAGGTAATTTTATGAGTAAAAGTTTACTTTAAATACACAAGGTGCAAAAACTTCATATTAAACTTATAAAATCAAGGGGGATAATCATAGTTGTTCAAGTAAAGTAGACTTTTAGATGTGTCCATGCAGGGTCCAATATTCATCAAAACATAACTTTCACATCTAAACTTTGTTTTGGATCTCATTCAATTAATTGGAAAAATAATTTTATGAATAAATTTTTTACTTAAATACAAATGTTGTAAAACTTTCATTTAAATTTTTTAAAATCAATGAGATAATCACAGTTATAGAAACAAGGCAAAGTTCACAGTTTTAAAGTTGTGCTAAATGGCCATTGCACTTTTTCAAGTCATGAAAAGATGGCCATTGCACTTTTTCAAGTTATGAAAAAAACCAACTCACTTTTTCAAGTTGTACAAATTGTCCAGTGCACTTTTTCAAGTTGTGAAAATACACCAATGCACTTTTTAAAGTCATGCAAATTGGTCATTGCACTTTTACAATTTGTGCAAATATGTAAATGCACTTTTGTAAGTTTTAAGTCATGCAAAAACACCAATACACTTTTTCAAGTCGTGAAAATTGGTTATTTAACTTTTGAAATTCCTGTAATTTTTTCAATGCTCTTTAGTAAGTTTTAATTTGTGTAAAAACACCAATACACTTTTACAAGTCATGCAAGTTGGTCATTTCACTTTTTTAACTTGTGAAAATTTCTCAACATATGTTTTCAAGTTTTAAGTTGTGCATTTATTCTAACATGATTTTTCAAGCCCCTAAAAATGTATAAAAATTGGTTACACAATGTAACCACCCATTATAACCTACAAGTAGGAGTTTGGGGCAAATTTGTAAAGTTAGTTTTAGCTAGGCTCAGATAGGATTTTTGTTAGTTGGATTTTTTATAATATGATAACTTTTGGAAATATGGAAGGAAAGAGTTTGTATGTGCATCCCCATGAAGGATCAATACAAAAATGATTTACAAAACTTTGTGCCAATTTTTTTTCTAGATGGTTGATTTTCATGAGTATGTCAATATAGTTTGTTTCTTGTTCTTTCATTTTAATAAAATGCTATTGTTAGATAGTCAATGAATGTAGAAGTTATGTTGAATCTACATTAGGAATTATTGATGTAGTGAAGCCTCGATGGGATTAAGAATAAGATTTTATGCTTGTTTTTATTGAGAAATATAGGGTTTTTTATTATCCTTCTTTGTAAAGCTATCCAATCTTCTTGGTTTATGTATCTTGTTCTCATGTTTAGAATATGTTTTTCCCATCCCATTTCTATGATAAAGGTTTCCCTTATTACAATCTTAAATATTGGGCTATTCTAGTGAGTCTCTATGTTTAACTACCTACAGTTGTCCTTCATCTTTTTAGGGGTTATCATAGCAACTTCCGTGTTTAACTAGATAGAATAATCCCATTCTTCCTTTCTCCTTTCCTCTATCATTTTCCCATTCTTCCTAGCATTCCCTTCATTTCCTTTTAATCTCCTTTTTTAACTTTTTGATTAAAATACAATAACCTCATAGAAAACATTTTTGTTGTAAATAGTTGTGAATAGCTCTTTCCCTGCTTTCCCCTTTTGGTTTTAAATAAAACTAAATTCACCTATTAATAGGAGAGGGACTTTGTCCCTACATTGTTGATTGATGAAATTTATGTCTCCATGTTATTGACTAAATGTCCACATTTATCCCCCTAACATTTTTTTTTATCCAACAAATGGTAACCAACCTAATCAAGTAAAATTATCAATTATCAAAGCAAACAAAAATGACATCTCCTATAGACCTAATCAGACTTTACAATCCTGATTAGGTCTATAAGACTTAGAAAAACCCACCAAAGACCAAATCGACAAGAAAACCCTAATTATAACTGGAGCATGCAAAAATTGACCTTGAAGACCTAATCAAGTGTTGAAATCCCAATTTAGTTTAGAAATTAGGATTTTAAAAAATAATCTACAGTAGAGCTAATCAAACAAAATAAGTTTTTTTAAGATTTCAATGTGCAATAAATATGTCAAAAACTTGTTTTTAGACCAAGTGTAGAATATGAAAAAATTTCACATGAGCTTGGTCATCCCAACATGCTAGGTTTTAGAGGCCAATTATGCATACAAATTAAACGTATCTCCTAGAGTGGATTCAGAGAGATAATCAAGCCATTTTTTTAAAGGCAAACTAGGAGGTCAAGACTCAACTTTTATGCTAGGTGTTGAGTATGATTTTTTCTCACATGAACGTGGTCTATCCAATAGAGGTGGTTATAAAAACTAGTTTGGAATGAAAACTAATACACTTTGACAAATAAAATTGAGAGTGTTGATACCAACTAACCTATGAGTGTAAGCAAGATCTGAGCAAAAGCAAAAAGGGGTTCCATGATTTCTTAGGAATTATGGGATGTTGTGTAATCAACAACAAACTTTTTAGTCAACATGAATATGAAAATGATAAAAAATGATACAACCTCTTTGATATAATGGGTTGTTTGTATACATGCTTCTCAAATGGATTATATGGCCAATCCATCTTAACTCTTAATGAGTTTCATTCCTCCATTTTCTCATACAAAATAGGTTATCTTACTTTTTGTAACAAAGGAACATAACAAGAAATTTAGAAGTGCATACATATGCATGCCAAACAATATATTATACATATAAATACTATATCCATGGAACCAAAATCTTACCATTGCCCACTGGGAACGGTGATGGGGAATCCTCTATGGGTTGTTCCCTCTTGATGGCTTTTTATCTTGGATAACTTTTTAGCTACAAATCAAAATCTAATTTTTGTAACTATTCTTCTAAGGACTGATCTCTTACCATTTTTTCCTTTTGGAAATGGTGATGGGTGATCCTTAATGGGTTTCACCCTATTGGATTATTCATTATATATGTGGGATTATTTATTTTCTATCTCTTTTATTGGAGATGCTTGAGAAACTTCTTCGATTGTTACCTCTTGCTTTGTAGGTTAATGAACAACTTCCCTCTTGATTGTAGATGTCTTTTCCTTATTGGAATGCTACTTGAAATTATTTGGGTAAAGTTTTTGATGAATCTCCCAACATTTTCATGCCAATTCCCACTCAAGTTTCAATGAGTGCGATGATTCTTATCCATTCTCTTAGACAACATGCCCATCTTTCCCTTCTCTGCATGTTGATTTAGAGAGTGGTATTTACAACTTGCATCCTTATTTTTGAAGGAAATGGGCTTATTTTGGATATATTTTCTCTTAAAAAACATGTACATACAATGGTTATTCATTTTTTACAAAAATCATGGATATGTATAACAACAATTTTGTGCTATATGAATTTTATTCTTACATTTGAAACAAACAATGGAAGATTTGTTCTTTCCATACTTTCTTGGGATGCCCTTTATACAAGCATGATGAAGTGGTAATGTGTTACCTCATCCTTTGGTATGTTCACCTCTATTTAGATAGGTTTTTCATTATTCATTGAAATGTTTTCCCTTTCAAAAGTCCATCTTGTATTCACTCGCATGTTAAGGGAGTGACAATGTGTTATCTCCTTCTTGACAGAGTTATTGTCCTTTTCTTGGAGACTCTTTTTTGGTCCTTTAAGGTGACTCAATGCTACATTAATATTCATGATATACTTATCCATAATTTTTATAATTAAAAATATCATTATATTTGACAAAATAAATGATGCCATTACCTTTTATGGGCTATTTTTAAAGGGCTAGTGGCTTGGGATTTTTGTTGTCCGAAGCGAGTTTTTTTTGTCTAAATATTTCCTTACTTTAGTTGTCTTAGATCATTATCTAGCTACTTATTTTACAATAACATATCCCAAACCTATATATTGATGCGTTTCCTCAACCATTATTATATTAGCCATTTTTTGGCCATTGATGCTAATGTTGTTTACATCATAACCCATCTTGATTAACAATGTGGAGTCAAAATCTTTAGTATGTTTCTCAAATTTACCAAATGAAGCATATAGATCATGATGGAAATAAATATAATATGTTTGAATTCTTAATTTTCATACCTTTATCATGGTTTTCCCATCTTTGGTAGAGGATGGTCTCCTTGGCATAATAGACTCTTCACTCGTATTCACTTTCTCACCATCATCTTGAAACTTTGCCAACACCTCTTCCTTTTATTTTAATAAAAAGGGTAAAAATATATTAATAAAAGAACAAGAGCATTATAATAAGAATGGGGGATCGAAATCCCTTAAGGAGAATAACAAGCACAGAAAAACTAGGGACGAACCCACCTATATGTTGATATGAGCCTTCCTATCTTCCTCCAAAATACGTTCCAGATTAAAGCGAAGCTCTGGGGAGAGAGACTCCCAATCCTCAAAATTACCATCTAAATGCTCAAATGCCCATTTTGCCAAACAATCCATTGCTCTATTCCATTCACAAGGAATATGAACAAACCTAATTGTATCCATGATCGAGCTAATCCTCAAAATATGCTACACAATCCCAGCCAATTACCAATTGACATCCAGCACTTTCCTCTTAACAAGCAGGTTGATCACAACCTGAGAATCCAATTCACAAATGATCCTATGCCAACCCAATGCCTGAGCCTTCTCAAGAGCATAGAGAATACCCTGGCCTTCCATCATGTTTTTGGTTTGGATCCCCTCATGGACCGCAAAGAGAAAAATCACCGTATCTTTAGAGTCTCTGCCTATCCCACCAGTACCTGCAAGGCTAGGATTGCCCCTAGAAGAGCCATTCGTATTGATCTTGAGAAACCCATTGGAAGGGTACTAACACTGACTATCCCTATGAATCTTCTCTTTGCCCTATCGACCTCTCCTGACACAAGCCAAATTACCTGCAAATCACTGGATTCCTAGGTGTGCCACCACCTCAACATCCTATTTGGATAAAGGGAGACAGACCTCACTCTTGGCCTGCACAGTCTCCTAAATCATCCTTATGACTTTTTTCCATACTTGTGCCATAATCCTCTCATTCTGGAATATCCACCTATTTCTCTCCAACTAGAGCTGCCACAGCAAAAAGATGGCCCCCCTAACCAAACATTCTGCAAAAAAGCCATCCTTGAGGGGGGTTCTCCCACACCACTCCAAAAATTGATCAAGGATGAAACATGGAGATAGGGGCGCTGCCATGCATCCCACCAATAACACCAGAGTTGTGAAGCAAAGGAGCAATGAAAAAATAGGTGAGCAAAATCCTCCTCAGTTGCTCTGCACATAACACAAATGGACGGGCCTTGGAAGCCTCTTTTCTAGAGATTGTCCCAGGTCAAGCACCTATTCCAAGCCAAAAACCAAACAAAGGAGTTGCATTTTAGCCATGAGAATTTATTCCAGACTTGTCTCCACTATTGCACTTCTCCCCTGCCCAATTTTTGAGATAATAAAGCCTGATATCTAGAAGTAACTATGTAATTTCCTTTAGGATTGGGAGACCAAGCAAGCTCATCTTCCTCCTAGAGGGAGATACATCAGCATTTGGAAAGGAGGTTCAATAGATCATCATGCTCCTCCTACATTCCAACAATCAGCCAAACCTCAAGCACTTTCCATTTTGCCACCTCCAGCTATCTGCAAGAAATGTATGATTTAAAGTCACTCACCCGAGACCAACCAGCATCAAGGAATCTCTGGAAAAGGTTCAAAAAATTAGGGAACTGAGAAATAATGGGAGGGTTACCATCCCAAGAATTAGTCCAAAAGAGAGCCTTGGATCCCCGCTTACAAATCCAGAATAAGCCTTCCTTAATAAGAGCAACCCCTTTTTTGAGAGTCCATATCAGCGAGCCTTTCCCAATGAGTGGATAACGAGGAATATCACTCTAAGTGGCCCCCAAATAGTACTTTTGAGAGAGAATTCTGGCCCAAGCCTTGTCTTGTTCATTGCACTAGTGCCAATAAAACTTAGCCACCAAAGCAACTCCATTTAAGTCTGTCTGCCTTAGGCCAAGCCCCCCATGTTGTTTGGGGCTACAGACCATCTCCCATCTAAATAAGTTCCATTTGAGGTCATCAAAGTACCAACCCATAAAAATTGCCTAGTAATCGAGTCAAATTCCTTAACAATTCCCACCAAGGCAACTTGAAGCATACATCTGTAAATGGGCAAAGCCTACACCACAGATTGAATTAATTGAACATGGGTCACAAAAGAAATCCACCTGTGAGTCAAATGTTTCACCTTTGCCCACAATTTATCCAAAATATTTTTCCAAGATTCTTTGTGTATACAGCCAGCAGTAATAAGAATACCCAGATAAATCAAGGGGAGAGTCCCAATCTAGAAATGCATAGTCTGAGCAATTCACTGTTGTATGGGAGCTAGTGTATTAAAGAAGAAGATGGATGACTTATCTTCATTGAACATTTACCCTAAGGCCATTAGATAAACATCCAACACCCTACACAAAGTGGCAGCTTTACTCATTGTGGCCATGCCCATCAAAATAGTGTCATCAACAAATTGCAAGTGAGACTGCGCCAACAGTTCACCCCCCATCACCAGCCTTGAGTATGCCCATCATCTCTATTCCTTCTAATCATCCTCCCTAAGCCTTCAACAACAAGAAGAAAGAGATATAGAGACAAGAGATCTCCTTGTCGCAGCCCCCTAGAGGCACCAAATAACTCTATATGTTCCCCATTGATAAGCACCGAAAAGGAAACCAAGGAAATGCAGCTCATAACCCATTGGGTCCATTCGTTTGCAAAACCAAAAGCTTTGAGAACATTCCATAGGAATGACCATCTGACCCTATCAAATGCCTTGGCCATATCCAACTTAATAAACATTGCCTTATCCTTGGAGCTGGCCATGGAGTGAATGGACTCAACCGCTATGACAATACCATTAAGAATTTGCCTGTCTTCCACAAAACCACTATGTTCTTCAAAAATCACATCACTGAGCCCAACTTTTAACCTTTTTGTAATGATTTTAGATATGATTTTATAAACAACATTACAAAGAGATATAGGGCGAAATTGACTTAGCCTATCAGCTCCTTCACATTTTGATATGAGGGCGAGATAAGTCGCATTTGAAGCCTTAAGCATTTGCTTATTCCACTGAGATTCTTGAACAATAGCTAAAAGATCCAATTTGATAATATCCTAGAATTCTTAATAGAATTCAGCCAGAAAGTCATCAGGACCAGCCGCTTTCCCCCTTTTTCATCTAGGAAATAGTCACCTCAAGCTCCCCAAGTGTGATATCCTTCATTAAATTCTCATTCATTTCATGCATCACCAGGGGCAGAATGCATTAGAGAATCTGTGCTTCTTCTGGTAATTCCTCATTCACATCTTCCCTAAAAAGAGTAGAGAAATACTACACCACCTCCTCTAACATTATAGGAAAGGAATTAAGCCGCTCACCTCTTTCATTGACTAGGACCAAGATAGAGTTGCCATGCCTCCTGGCTTTGGACGATTGAAAGAAAAAAGAAGTATTTTTTTCACCTTCTTGGAGCCATTCTATCTAAGCTTTCTACTTCCAAAACACTTCCTCCCGTAGCTCGCATTCCTCCAAGTCTTTCATAGCCTGAGCTTCGTCTTGAAGTAAGATTTCAGTCAATCCTTCCTCCCTAATTGTTCTCATGATACCATCAAGCTCAGCCTGTGCATCAGCCTTAACATGAAAAATATTCCCAAAGCTTTGATGATTCCACTATTTAAGCTTATACTTCATAAATTGCTATAATTTAGCAAAAATATACATTGTCGTACCATGGGCAGGCCTACCCCACCTCCACCAGTTGGCCACACATTCAAATAATGACTAATCTCACAGCCACATGAGTTAGAATCTGAAGGAAGGAGAGCAAGGCTGGTACTTTAAAACATTGTTCAGATTAATAGGCCAATGATATGATCCTCTCTAGTCTAAAATTTCAGACCCTATAGACCACATACCCCCAACCCAGTAGCCAGAAACCAAAAAATGATCCAGTCTCTTAGTAATGAAATGTTGGCTAGTCCTCTGATTGTTCCAAGTAAATTGTCTGTTGTTGGGCCGAATGTCAAATAAATTCAAAACTTTAATGTATTTTTGCATAAGCAAAGCAAAGGGGTCAAGCTTTGTCATACCACCACATTTTTAAGTCAAATCCAAAATAGCGTTAAAATCTCCAGCCATAATCCAAGGTTGGAGGGGAGCCAAGCTACGGACAAAACTAATGTGGCCCCATAGGGATTGTTTACCCCGCCAGTCAGTAGGGGCATAGACATTAGATAGAAGAATGACTTCCCCCGTCTCAAATTTGGAAGCCATCATAGTCAAGGAAAACTTAGAGGATAACCATCCTATGAGGCCAATCTTATAGGGGTTCCAAAGGCAAGCTAATCCTCCTGAAGATCTAGTAGCCCCAATGCATTGATAGTCCCCTTGTCTCCACAACTTAGGCGCTAATTTGGACATAGCATCTACTGAAAGCTTAGTCTCCTACAAAAAAAGGACATCAGGTCTTTGACTTCTAATCAATTTGCAAACATCATTTTGTCTAGGGCTGCTATTCAAACCCCTTACATTCTAGGATAGTACAATCATTTCAAAGGATTTAGAAAGTGAGCATCTAGAGTCTTCACTGACCCCGACTCCACCAAAGTCTCTCCCATTAGTTTCATCTTTTCCAAGTCTTTTTTCCTGCCAAGCTTGACTGATTTCTCCCCCCACCCTTCTTAAGGTCTTTTTGCAAAACTCCCAAGTGAGGAGAAGATTTACTACTTCTTGTTGCTCCTAATTCTCTGGATTTCCTTGTTAAAGATAAATTCCCATCTTCTTTAGAGGGAACAACTGAGGAAGTCCAAACATCCAATATCAACATCTGCTAGTCCATATCCATGTGCCCATCCCCAACATCCTGTGATTTAGTTAAATCAACTGAGACATTGTTCTCCTAGGCTGGGCCCTCAATCTACTGATCCAAAATCATCAACCTTGGGTTCACCTCCTATTGGTTAAGGTCATCTAGAATTTCAAATTTGTTAAGCGAGTCATCTACCTATCTTTCCTTTAAAGACCATTTATGCCCCCTACTTCTATATCACCCTTTAATCAGGATAAAACCATCAATTTTTGGTGCCTCACTTGGAATCAGACCCTTCCCTTTGTCAATTCCAGGCAGATTATGAGTAGGTTGAGCAGGTTGAGATTTAAAGGTTTTAGATTTGGGACACCATCGTTGCAAGTGACCATAAGCATGGCAAAGATGATAGCAAAAGGAAAGAGTTTCATAATCCAATTGTTGTACCCAAGAAAAGGGCCCCGCACTCATTTCAACAGCATCAGGTATTAGCTTACTAAGATCAATTTCAACACAAATGTAGGCATAAGTCATTAACTTTTTCCCAAGGATTGATATTGATGAACCGACTGGCCTTCATAGGAGGGATGCAAGCAATTACAAGGTATCTTCACAATAGCATTCCATTGGAAAGTGAGGTAGCCACACCCACACCAAAACATAGTTTGGTAATTCCTCTGAAGGTATAAAACCAACATGCCACAGCTTGATAAAAAGCCCCACCTAATTGTGAAAGTATGGACCTCCAACAAAGACTTTACTACAGTCAGTCAAGCAGGTAAAAGTGACCATAAAATAATTGTTGGCTAATATTGTGATATCCATTTCTCCTTCCAGAGCCCATGTCCTCTGAGCCCACGCTTCCAAGAACTGGAACAAAGTCTTGAGCCCCAAAAACATGCAATATAGAGAATGATTTGTATAATATTCAATATCCTCAGCAATCATGTCCATAGGTATGACCAATTTGGGCCTCTCCTTGCATCTTTCCAGGCATCCATTAACCTTGGGAAGTTTCATGCCAGTTGGCTCTTCAGCATTACTTAGACCTGGAAATAGTGGGGGGATAACCATTCCAGCACTCCTCAGGCTCTAGGCCGACTGCTGCACTCCCTAGGCCGACTGCTACACTCCCAACGCCACCCTATAGCTGTAACCTGTGCTCTCCCCCTTTGTACCCTCCTTCCCCCATGTGCCTTCTTTCTCTCTTTCTGCCATTTTCATCACAGTCCAAGATAACATAGATCAGAGCAACGAGGTCACCATTTTCCAAAGAATCACTCAACACCTCTTCCTTTTATAAATCATGTTTAAAAACTAAAATTATACCCATGAGAGATTATCCATAGATTATCACTCTATATTAATGATCTTAATTATCATCTTTCAAGTGTCACCACAAATTCCTTAATTCAATTTTTTCCTCTTGAATTTTCAAGTTTCTTTCTTTAAGATCTGGAAGCCTTCTCTCTTCAAAGCTTTACCCATGGTTGAACATTTTCAACCAAGAAATTTGAACTCCCTTATCAACAAAATAAACATGGAATAATATATAACACAACTAAGAAATGTGTTAGGAAATCCTTTCAAGGTAAAATGAAACCCTGCTCTAAAACTAATCTAATCCATAAACTAGGTGCATATTCTACTATAAGCTTCACCAATATGGATTATTTAAAAACAAGGTGTTCCTGTCAAGTTATATTCCATACAAAAACACCAAAACATTGTTTTAATATGTATTATATATCTAATGGTTTTCATAAATAGCATACAAATGAATATTCAACCCTTCACATGCAATATGTTGCATATATTCCTTCACACTCGAAGCATGCTACTACTCCATACATGATTTCAATTTAAATGTTTTTATAGAAGTGTGATGCCAATGTGAATTTATTTAACGTTAAAAAAATAAGTACTATTCTTTTTTAAGATGATTATTGATCTCTCTTAAGTATCTAGTGTATTAGCCTAGTTGTAAGGAATGTAAACATGCAAGTAAAGGAAACAACCACATTAATAGCTAGGAGAAATAACATAATACATTCCCTAGAGAAACTCAATGTGATAAAATCATAGCAAGAGTGAAGCCATGCTTCCTAATTTTCACTATGTTATTAAGTTTATAAGCTTTTACTTTTTTGGGTGCTCATAAGCTCTTATACTCATAATGACCTCTATAATATTCAGTGGAAGATTTGCCACTAAGGAAAAAAATACCGAATTCATCTCTCTTAGTTATGTAGTTTTTAACTCATTCAAACACAAGTAAACAATGAGATGATGAAGCAAAAACTTGACACATTCCTTAAATTCATCCACTTGAATGCTAGGATTTAATGCTTTATTGCTTTATGATCTTTATTATTTGTCTCCTCTCTATAATATACCTTATGAGACCTTTATTTATGGTTTCCCCAACATCATAAATTTACAATAACTCATTTGAACCATCAAATGAAGTGGAAACATCAAAACCATTCCAATACAATGAACTTTGGATATCAACATTTGGACTTAAAAGGTCAAAATTCACAGCTTCAAAGGTCATCAGTCATTGCTCCCAATACCAACTAGAAAGAAAGTTTGCCAACTTTCAAAGACCATAACATTTGCATATGACCTTGAATTGACATGCCATTTTTTAACCTCTCTAATTATTTTAGAGGAACTTAAATATGTAATAAAAATAACTTTTAATTCTAAAGATATGTTATTTTATCCTATACAATAGAAAGTAGCATTTTCTAGGTCTCAACATAGTTGCATAATACTCATATTTAATAGTTGATTATTCTACCAACTAAATTGGATGATATACATGATCAAAATTTTGATTATGTTTCTTCATCAGGTCCACTTTATGCACACTTACATTTTTTATTCATTTTACTCTTATTGAGGACATTTAGAAATATGAGTCCTCCTACACCTTCATTCAAGCATGAGAAACCTAATATTAATGTATTCAAACATGAGAGTCATGACACTTCTACAAATGATTCATCACATGCACCATTTTTTCACATGTCACCACTTCATATTACCACATCACATGTAATCTTCCTCATCTACCATTCTTATTAACCTAGGATATACCTTAGATTAATCATGGTGGCATAATCAACATTCTTTATGTGGGATCTATTGGTGTGGATCCTCTCCCATTTAACTACATCATCCACATGTTTCTCATTCTACCTAGAATCCATGCCTTTTTTATATAACGACTCTATTTGGTAGTTCTATCTTATTTTGGATCAACTCTCACATTGATATGGCCTTTCTTTGATAGATAGATAATCTTCTTATTTAAACCTATTATGGTGTATATAGTATCTTCCTTATCTTTGTTTAGTGTTTTTTGGGGTATATTTTACTTGCACTAAATTATAAATTGTAATGGGTGGGTTTCTTTACACATCCTAGTCTTACTTCACATGTGTGTGCCTTATTTTATACACCCTTTTTATATTTTAAATGTTAGTCTATCCCATCATCACTAGGGTCATATTTCTTTGAGAGAACATTTATATTTCTTTGACATATTGACAATTAGTCCATCTCCATTGGCATACCAAGATTCTATAATTATTTTGTGCTCAAGTAGTGGATTTGAACGACTCACACATACATTTTCATCCATTCCACCCAATTAACATTATGGGTGGAGTGTGTACATATACTTCTTATTTATATGTTGAGTGTCCCTTGTATCTTCTTTAGTAGTTTATTTAGTTGATAACATTTCAATTTTGTGATTTTTTCATACTTTAGACACTTCAGTCGGTAGTATTAACATCTAGAATCCACAACATCTATCTTTAGTGATTGAGTAGTGGATTTAGGCCACTCGTGAAACTTTTTAGTTCTTCACCATCTAGCCATTATTTTTGAACTTCTTTCACTTCTTGCACTTTATTGAATGATGGATTTCATCTCATCTAGTGCATCTTAAGTGATGGATTTTGATCCATCCCATGCAGTGTTCAAGGTTCTTAGTCTGGATTTTTTAGAGACCTTTGTTTTGTGTCTCACTTTTTATATGTTTTACTTATTATACTTGGGTACCTCATTAGGCATAGTTTATAGGACCTATTTTAGAGTATTTTTACCTTAATTTTTTTATATGCATCCTTAAGTTACAATTAAGGGGGGATGTTGGTGAAATATTATATTTCCACTAATTTTAAGTTGATTTAGGTTAGCTTAATAATATTAGAGTTTATTTGTGCATACCTCATAGGATTATAATAAGATAAGTGGCATCACTATTCACTTGACACCACATCCCACATGTGTCCATTATGTTTTCAAAACTTCAAACATGTGTCAATTTATTTGTTAAAATTAGAATGGTTCACAATTCTTGCTTTTACTTAGTCAAAAGCAAAGTTAGAACCAAATTCCTATTTTTTCTATATATTGACTACCTCTCTTGTATATTATGTTATTTTTGGAGATAAATAATATAATTATTATTTTTTAAATAGTTTTTATTGGTGTGATTCCATATTGAGGATTTTCTTGGGTATCTTCCACTCTTACATGGTAGTAGAGCCTTTCTCCATCAAGTGAGAATTGTGGGTTTTTTGAAGACTTTTAGCTTCTTCTACACTCTCGCATACTTCTCTAGTCATTTTCCATGATTTTTGGCAAACTGTTCATCTTATCTTCTAAAAAAACCATTTGGGTTTTTTATTTTGTCAAAACCTAATTTTTGATGTATTTGTAAGTTTTTTTTTTGTATTTCTAAAAAATAATAATTTTCTAGTTCTTCTCATTAATTTTATTGAAATATACACAAAAAAATATTAGTTTTAAGAAAATGTTAATTTTTCACTTTATATATTTTATTGTGAATTCTGAAGTTCTAAGTTATTAGGAAAATTAAGGAGGATTAGATTATACAACATGATTTTCTAAAAAAATTACATGTTTAAGGCTCAAAATTTACATATCCATATTCTCTCTCTGAAATATTTTCAAAAAGTCCTTATTTCTAAAAAATATATATTATGGGATAACAAAGCATTTAGTTGAAGTTTTCAAGAGAAATTTGATAAGCCAAAATGAAGAAGGCTTGTTGTGAACTATTGTAGTGTATTGCTAGGGTGGTGTCTGCCCATTTACCCCACCACCACCCATGTAGCTACAAGAACCACCACCACCACTTCATATTTAAGTCTCAAATCCACACGTTTAACAAATCATTTTTTCTCACATTTTATTTCTAATGGATATCTTGGCATGGCCACTAGAGTGGGTGTGGAATGATGTTATTTTTGTAGATTATAATTGCACATTTTGAGAGGGTTCTTCAGGCTCTCTCACTCTTGTCTACAAAATGGGATCAACCCCAAGATGTGGGTATCCTATGATGGGGTTGAACCTCTAGAGATGGTTGGTTCCTCTTAGTAAATCACCTAAACTACAAGTTTTGAATTGGAAAAGGGTAAAAAGGTTGTAAGGGATAACTAAAATCATATAAAGGGTGATACACCAAACTAAAAGACACTCTAAATTGATTTAAATTAACACTAAGGTAGGTCAAAGATAACCCTCACTCACACAATCTCTCAAACTGGAAATTTTGCATCAATATTTTTAAACTAGGCTCCCTAGACAAGAGATGAAACAAGGAGTATCAAAAATCACACTATACTTTCATTAGTGATAAAAATAACACAAATTCAAACCTAAAAACACCTTTAAATACTTGCAAAAATGTAAGAAATAAGGGCAATCACTAAGAAAAAACACTCCTCCACAAGGTAATCATACATAAGCTAATTAAAACACTAGATTTAGGCAAAGAGATAGGTAAAATAAGTTATCTTATTGCTTCAAGAGTCTATTAATATAAATTTTAACAGGGTTTTGCCTTGTCAAATGAGAGTATATCTTTACAATGGAGAGAAAAAGGGATATATAGGAGAAAAGGGAAGGGAGAGGAGAAGAAAACTTTTAGAAATCAATAAATGCCATTCAACCACCCTCCATGGAGATCCAACAAAGAAGAGGAAGAGGCAGATTAGTCTCAACCACCTCTAAACCACTTAGACACTAATCTCACTTAGCAAATTAATCTTCCAAGGTTAAAAAGTTCTTCAAGCTCTCCCATTGGCCTAAAAAGGCAATAGAGGACAAAATTTTCTTTGAGGAAGATGATGTCATATTTCACTAACTTGATAAATGAATCCAAACATCTATAAGCCTCATTAAAATATCTAACTTGCTCCTCAACTCACCAAAACTCCTCAACTTGACTTTTATGCCCCATCTCCACTTGGCTTGTAGAAGTAACTTGGTAACATGGCTAGTCACCTTGACATTTGATGCTTGCACTAAATTTGAGGGTTAAATTTTTTGTGCTTTATTATTTTTTCAACTCATATTTTCTCCTCCAACCTAAAAAAGTAACCATGGAACCTGCAAATCCCTTGGACTCCATTAATGGAGGTCTTCGAGCTCAAGTTATCTTCAACTAATTATCCTAAAACTTGATTTCAAGGCCATTTATCACCATGAGAGCCACTTTTATACCTCTATAATAATTTTATGCATCCATATCATTCCCATGAGGAATAAAATTAAGTTTTATTCCACCTTCAAGACCTACAACAATAATGGAAATCTCCATTAAACCTACAACCATTCACCAATCATTATAAAACTTAAGTTTTTTAGCCTTTTATCTCATTAAATCACTTATAAACCCATGGAAAGGGATCATAGTGACATATAATGGTGATTCAAGTCCCCTTAGGCTTCCTCCATATATATATATAAAATTTCATCCTTTGAAGACCTATAAAAATGGGCATTTTTGGCCTCCTAAGCACCCACATGTACCAATTTATTATTAAAAAAAAAAAAATGAGATTTATATATTCCCATATATGTTCCAAGTTTTTTCAAAGTTATTATATGTCATTTCATGGGCTTATGAGCTCAAAAACTCAAAATTGGTCAAAACAGGCTCTTTTGGCAGCTCAAACAGGTTTACCTTCTTAATGAGTGTTCATAAGGTAAGGACATACCAAAAAAAATTCTTTCCATTTATATTTATTTATAATCATTGGTTTTCATGCAAAATGTGTGCATAGATATGTACGTAGAGAAGTTTGTTTGTAGGGTTCTACATGCATTTTGGACCTGCTTATAGTCTTAGTGATGGTTCATAAACCTCAACTCATAAATTAACATCAATAATTAATTTATTTTAATTTAATATGGGTAATCAAATAATTATAAAATTATTTTGTCCAACTCTTTATGTGGTGAAAGATATGAGCATCCAAACAAGTGGTTCAAATGATTGTCTTAACTACAGTGGTTTGAATTAGTTCTTTAAGGACCAAAATGAAATTTATTTTTATTTTATTTACTTTAAAATACTTTAATTTTAAATTTAAATCACTATAAACCTTTTTATGATATCATATTTTATTTAGAAGGTCTTAAGGTGCCTCAATGTGATATAGACCTTCTAGGCCTAATTGGCCAAATTTGAGTATTGGAGGTCTGAATGAATTTTAGTATGATATTTTGGTTCAAAAAACATTTTTTTTCATTCATTTACATCCCCTGTGACTTCCTTTTGCTTCCTAAGCTTCACTTTGTCTCCATGGTCTCTTAAGACTACTTGTAGGAATGATCGTTTAGACTGTGTGTTTGAGTAAGGTAGAGATTTACAAGATTCCTACTTCAAGGAAATATTTATGTAATTTTAAACCTATAAAATAATATCCCATATTGATAACACTCTTTGATCAAAATCTTAGGGTCACCTTATGTTTTGTATGCCTTGATCCCTCTAGCCTAGGGTTTCTTGGCAATGAAGCTTGTATAACCCTTATGGCTGGGTTTGGTACTTTTATTTGTTTAATATGAGATTATAAATATAATTAAACCTTAAAATATCTTTAAAAATCTAAAAAAATCATATGATACTTAAAAAAAACCTTGAAACAAGCAAAAGTTTAAGACTATGCACACATGCCTGCTTTGAATCTTTCTCCTTTAACTAGCCCTCAAGGGAATATTTGTATGAAAACATGAGTATTATCACTCTAATAATGTATTTAAAGAATTATAAACACCTTAAAATTCCTTAAAAATCCTCTCATGAATTCAAAAAATTATGCCATACCTATAACTCTTTAAAAAGCCCTCTAAACTCCAATGGTGATTGTCAACAGACAAACATGTGACTATGAAAAAATAATGGATTTTTACACTATTAGTGTGACCTAACCAAGACCATGGTCAGTTATAAACACTCATTATCACCACCTCCACCAAGTTTCATAGTTGGATCTTACCTGTAGATGCTTGTAAATGCATTTTTCTCAAAACTGGCAGTGGACTGCCTATGGGAATGATTGTCTATGACTGCAAGAGGTATGTGACAAAATAGTACCTAATTCTACTAATAATGTGTTATTAAAGATGGAATATAAATATTAAACAAGTTACTAATACAATTTTTACCAATTTTTAGAGCCAAACTCTACCTGTAGATGCTTAAAAGTCATAACCTTCTCCAAGATTGGCTTAGGTAGCTTGTGTTTCCAATAGATCTGTGACTTAGTTTCTTTGTCACTTTTAGGTTGGGTATGAAAGTGGAAATTAATATTTGATATGGCCTATTAAATCCTCAAAACATCATTCCTATCCTTCCAAGTTTTTTCACATCCTCTATAAGCTATCAAAGTGTTAACCTTCCCATCTCTTCTCAAAGCTCACACCTTGCAAGTATTGGTTGTAGGTGAAGATTTCCATAATGAGGGCCTTAGTATATGATATAAGTGTTGTTGAGAGTTACTTATGCATTATAAAATGTCACTTAGGATATCTATATCAACTATAAACACCAAATAAGTCTTCTTCCTTCTAGCTCATCATATTTTTAGCTTAAACCTCCAAGGGCATAGTTGTGGGTGAAGATCTCTAGTTGAGCATTGTTATGAACCCCTTGAGAATTATGATAACCTTATCAGTGTTTAGATCACTTTCATATTATTTGAATTCATCATGTTGACTTGGAGTTGTTTAACATTGTCATTGATTAAGGGAGATATTGTTGAGCATTGTCTTTGAGTATTGAGCTTTGATATTTAATATTGTCATTGATGTCAAAAGTTCTAATAAAGATGCATGGTTATTTCATTGATGTCAATCTAATGCCATTTGATGTCAAAATTTCTAGTGAAAATACTTGGTCAAGTAAGCCTGGAGGTCATTATAGTAAGTATAAATCATCTTGTAATGTTTTGTCTATACCTTGTGAGATAGTATTTGTAGGTGGCAAGATGAAATATGTGAGCTCCAAAGAAGAAGCAGTGTGCTCCAAAGTTCTATGTAAGTAATTATAAATATGCTATGAAGATGAGAATGCTCTAAAGAACACTTAAAATTTTTTGATTGTGATTAATATTATTTAAGGTTTTATCTAAGGTATTGAAGACCTTAAAAATAAGTAGAAGGTTAGCTCTGAATATCTATGTGTTCTAAAGATATATGTACATATCTCTAAAATTGCTACAGTTGAGATCCAAAGATATGTAAGTAGCTCCAAAGAATATTTATTGAATCTTTGAGTAAGTGTAAGTGCATGATGTTGATTGAGCATACACAAGAGGCATTGGAACACATGTAAGTTTCAAGATGGAGTCTACAAAGTGGCTAGAAGGTCAATTTCAAGGCATAATAAGACTTGCAGGTCAAAGCTTAGTAAGCAAGGAGAAAGATGGTGGCCATATGAGGTAACAGGATTAGTTTCCATGACATGAGAGAAGATAAACATTGAAAAAGGTAAGTCAATTTATTTTACGTATGTGCATGAAGTTTCAAATCAAGGTTTGCAAAGAAAAGACTTGAAAAGTATTTCAAGGTTTCTTGAGTCACAAAATGAAGAGATGTCTACTCGAGAAGGTTTTCTTAGTGCTCATTGGAACATGTATAATTTTTATGAGATAATAATGTATTCGAGGTAGAAGAGGAAGGGTTCTATCTCAAAACTACAAATGTTGGTTTCTAGAAAGAGGAACTAAGTTTTATGAATGATTGTTAAGACTAGAAGTTAGTCTAAACCCTCATATAACCCTGTGTGACCTGATGTTGAAGATCTTGTTCGAAATAGCTCAGAATATTTTTATATGGCTAGAAAAGTGATTTAAGGTTGAATTCAAATCTTCCAGGCATCTCCAAGTGTGATTGGTTTCTCAGGTGAGTGAGAAGACCCTACAAAAAAGTGCTTATCTTTTAGAGATTTGTTGTAATAGACAACATTAATCGAGTCAAAGTTGATAAGTTGATGAAGATAAAAGTGTGATAATTTTAGTTTACTATCATGAAGGCTTATGGATAGGTTTCAGATCTTAGATGTTCAAATTTAGTGACCAAAGTTGGCTAGTCATTTAATAGACCTAGTGGTGTAGACAGTGAAAAAATTAGACAAAAGAAAGAAGATGATTTTTGATGTGTTTTCATGAAGAAGTGATGTATTAAAATGCATGATGATATTTTTTGGGTCTTGACTGACCTATTCATGCTTTTAAAAAAATTATAAGTTGGTGTAAGTATATGAAACATTGAAACCAAAATAGCTTATCTGATTGAGTAGAGTTTGTGAGAGAGAACATCAAAAGATTGGTCTATAAGACCAAAAATTCTCATTATATCTCATGATCTAATTGATTGAGGATGCTTTGAGGATGTTATAATATCCTTTACATGAATTGAAATCCCTTGAAGATATTCAATCATGTGTCAAATCTTCATGTTTTCTTGACTATGTTTTGGAGTCAGTTGGCAGTTCTGAGTGAACATCTTACAGAGGAGTGTTTGAGATTGTTTACCCTGAGTTGAAGCATTAGATGAAGTTGGTGATGACCCTAAGGCTAGAAGGATTTTGAATATATAATTTTTTTTCATGGTTTTTTGGAAAAATTGAATGTATACCTCAATTTTTTAAAGTATAGTTTATGCATATGCACATGCCTTTTATAAGCATTGATTTGAGTAAGGGTTTAAGTGGTAGTTAGACTTAAAAAATGTGTTGGAGACCTAAATTAAAGTTGGATATGATATATTATAATATATTGTGCTCTATTTCTTTCATTTTAGGTTTTTGGATAAGTTTCAAGAAAAATCAAAGGGTAACATGTTGTTGAGAAGGCCTAATAGGTCTCAATAAGCCTAAAATAAGAGCAAGAGCTAATTGATGTATGGATGACCTATTGTAGTGATTAATTTATGAATAAGGAATATTATTTTAATATGCTCTAACCTATTCATGGTTAACCTAATTGATTTGAATGCATATCCAACCTAGAAGGATATGATCAAATTACTTGTATAAAGCAAGGTAGTTATGCCTATTTTATGTGTGCTTAGAGGAAGTGAAGAGGGGATGCTAAGAGTGTGTTAAGAGAGTGAGATTAGAACATGTTAAGTGAATGACATAGATCATTTATGAGTAGAATTAGGTCATGTGGACTAGTATATATATCATGATAATCTAATATAATTTTTGTAAGATAGAATCAAGGCCAGAAGACCTAATCAAGCCATGACGAGGGATATATGATCAAAGAGAGCTGAAGATTAGTTTGAGAGGGCTGAAGAGAGTGAAGAGAAGAAATAGTAGATCATCATATGTTATAGAAGCAATAATGATTTTTAAAAGTGATCAAACATTTAGGTGGATGAGTTGGTGTTGAGTCATCTAGGGGGGTTGAGCCTCCTTGAAAGTTAGATCTTGCTAAAGCTAAGCGGGTGATTAGTAAATTAGGGGTTGGTGTTCCTTGTTGATTTGGTGCCTAGATAAAGAGTGTCAAGTTTGTACTTGATAGATTGGGGTTAATTCTCCAATTTGAGTGGGTGCTCAATTGAATATTGATGTTTGTCTTATAGGACTATAATCCATTTCCTTCATTAGTGAATTTTATGCCCAAAGAGGGTTTCAAATGTATATGCTGTGTTTATGTGTTTCATGCTCTTATGTTTTATTTTTTATGATTATTTAGATGTACATTTATGTTAAGATGATTCATACATAATTAAGTGGAATTGAATGAAAAGTTTTAAAAATTGATTCACCCCCCCTCAGTCATCTTATTTCCAATAATTGATATTAGAGTAGGTCCTTTGGAATAGACTTGACAACCTAAAAGAGATCCTAAGAAGCAAAGATAAATAGTCAACAAGCTCAAGAAGGTTTCTCTACAAGTAAAGATCCATTGTTTAATGGATCTAACTATACCTTATAGAGTGTTAGAATGAAGATATATTTGATGTCACAAGGACATGCTATTTGGCAATCAATTATGGATGGATATATTGTACCTCTGATTCCACCAACAAATGCAATAGGTAAGAAAGCTAGTGAGAACAAATCCAAAACAATGAATGACATTTTGTATGGCCTATTAGAAGAAAAACTAGTAAAGGTAATACATTATATTTTAGCTAAATATATATGGGATAAATCGAATATCATCTTTGAAGGAGACACCAAGGTGAAGATGGCTAGATTATAGATCCATAGAAGACAGTTTGAAAGCATGAGTATGAATGAAGATGAATCCATTCCATCCTATCTACTAAGAGTTGATGAAGTTGTAAACATCATTAGAGGATTGGGTGAAGAAGTGAAAGAATCTATTATTGTTCAAAAGGTATTGAGATCATTAAATTCTAAATTTGATTCTAAAATATATATAGTAATAAATACAAGATTTTGATAAGTTAGAGATGGATGGGCTTCATGACATCTTAACTGCGTATGAGATGAGAACTGATGAAGACATTTTAAGAAGGAATCAAATTTCAAGGTTGAAAAGAAGTCAAAGTCTAAAAGATTCAAAGATGAGGTATGTCTAGAAATTGATGATGATGAACTCAGAACTATGTTTGCTAGGAAGATGAGATTTGGCTTAGGAAAGTACAAGGGTAAGTTACCCTTTAAGTTTCTCAACTGTGGAAAGATTGGTCACTTTAATAACAAGTGTCCTAACAAGGATAGATCTAAGTGTAATGAATAACATGATGAACCTCATAGCGATAATACAAAGGTCTATACGTCTGACAAGAACAAAAAGAGACTTCAAGAAGAATGAAAGAAGGAAAGGATCATTCAAGAATAAGAATAGATTCTACACTAAAGAAGATAGTTCATATGATGTAAGTGTTGTTTCAGATACATCTAATAGTGAAGATGATAGGAATGAATCTAAGCATGAAAATAATGAAAACTTATTCATAGGCATAGAATTAGTAAATTAGGGTTGTTTAAATGGGAAAGGTCTCATGATTGATGTAGAATTAGAAGAAGAAGAAGAATATGACAATGAAGAAGCCAAAGTGGATCTTGAAGTAGAGCTGATAGGTGCTCTAGAAGAGCTGAATATTGTGAAAAAGAAGTATAAGAAATTGAATTCATTGGTTCAAGACTATGAGGATCATATTGGATTGTTTGAGGAAAGGTTGTACAACACCTCCAAATAATATGAAGAGATTATCTAACAAGTTGAAATCTAGAATGAGATTATGGAAGCAAGCCAAAAGGCTAAAGAAGAAGAATGAAGTAGGTATGAAATAGAGATAGAATCTATAAGAGTTGAGTTAGATTAAGTATCTAACAAGGTAAAGAATTTTGTGAGGTTTGACAAGAGCACAGAGGCTTTAGATGATATCCTGAGTAGTCAGAAGTCTACAAGTGACAAGATAGGTCTTGGATTCAATAAAGATATAAAAAAAGCACCTCAAGTTCAAAAGAAGACAATTAAAGACAAGAAGGTCAAAATACCTATCAGACAACTCAATGTTATAAGGTATGCTAATTCTTTCAATGGTTATTATTTTACATGCAATCAAGTTGGTTATAGAGCTAGAAAATGTAGAAGACTCTCAAAGAATGAGTACTCATGGAACTATGGAAGGAGAAGCAATGTGTCAAAGGGAGATCATACTCATCATCAGTTAAATGGTATGTATAAAGTGGTTTGTTATAGTTATAATAATTTAGGACATGTTACAAGATTCTATCCTAATAAAGTAAGAAGGTCATTCAGTCAAGACAAGAAGGTTCATATTCATGCCACTAAAAAATGGATCAAGAAGTCAGATTCTGTAGATAAGGTAAAGGTGGAAAAAAATACTAAAGAAGAAGATTCTATGAAAGCTTAGAGTATAGATAGTGGTTATTCAATCCACATGTCAATAGGTAAGAGAATTCTTGATTCTCATTTAACTGATCAAGGCAATAAGAATGAATAAGTGGATAAGAATAAGAAGGGTGACAAGGTAAGTCATGATCAACACATAAATCAAGGTGGGATGTTTGCTACTATAGAGAAAAAATCAAGTAAGGAATGTCAAGAATACTTTTTGTCTGCATGTGTTGACAAGGCAGTCAAAGAAAAGAAGAAGAAGGTTGATAAGGTTGATAATGAGAACAAGCCTAAAGAGCTAGTCAAGTATAGAAGGATGCTAAAGAATATTCAACCTAGTAAAGATATGGAGATCTGGAAATCTCTTGAGTTTATCTTGTTGTAGTTCCCTATGAAAAGGGGTGTCTCCATTAAGATTCATGGAGACATTCTTATATCAGTAAAAGGGCGAGGTTGCAATCAAAGATGCTATGAAGATAAAATGTAGAATAATTGGCATATAAGAGGTAAGCTTATGAGATCTGTTTAGTTAGATGATCTTGATTTGTGAATACAAAGGGAGAGTACATATTTCTACAATTGTTATCTAGTATGGGATATCTTAATGTATGTGGTCAAAGAGTTTTGTATTTTTAATAATGGCAAAGAAAGGTATGTGATCTTGAGTTTCTAGTTTTTTGAAAGAAGATATGCTTAGTCTAAGGGGGAGCTTGGTAGCTCTGTGTTCTTTGTCAAGAGAGTGATTGATTTTAATATGCATAGAATTAAGGAGAGATTGTGTTAGAGATGCTTCATAGACTCTATTTTTTGAGATCTTGTTAAATTAGTTGGGAGAGATGACCTGATTAAGAATTTTTTGAGAGTAGTTGTCATAGTTTCTAAATACTATGTGTTATCTAGTGTCTTTAAAAATTTGTATCAGCTCACAGAAGGAGAAGAGTATGTTTTTAGTAGTTACAGATGGTCTTTGATATATACTACTAACAAAAACATGGTGGATGCTTTGTTTCATGGGAAAATATTCAAGAAAATTGACTGAGCCTAATCTATGTTGAATTAGTCTTGTAATATGAGTTCATTATAAAAGAGACAAATAATTGTGGAATACCTTTGTCATTAATGTCAAAAGGGGAAAAAGATCAAAAAAGTTCTATAATATCAAAAAAGGGAGAAAGTTCTAAAAGAATAGACAAGAGCCAAGTCTAAGAGATGATTTTTGTCAAGAAGTGGATGACAGATTTTTCTAAGTATGTTTGCCATCAATGATACAAGGGGAGATTGTTGAACATTGTCATTGATTAAGGGAGAGATTATTGAGAATTGTCATTGAGTGTTGATCTTTGATATTTAGTGTTGTCATTAATGTCAAAAGTTCTAATAAAGATGAAAGGTTATTTCATTGATGTCAACTAATATCATTTGATGTCAAAAGTTCTTATGCAAATACTTGGTCAAATAAGCCTTAAGGTTAGTACAACAAGTGTAAAACATATTTTAGTACTTTGTCTATAGCTTTCGAGATAGTATTTGTAGGTGGCAAGATGAAATAAGTGAGATCTGAAGAAGAAGCAATGTGCTTTGAAGTTCTATGTAAAAAATTCTAAATATGCTCAGAATGTGATACAAATATGAGAATGCTTTGAATATAATGCTTTGAAGAATTCTTGATAGTGTTTGAGCATAAGTAATATTGTCTGAGGTTGTATCTAAGGTGTTTAAGACCTTACAAATGAGTAGAAGGTTAGCTTTGAAGATCTATGTGCTCTAAAGATCTGTGTACATAGCTCTAAAGTTGCTACAATTGAGCTCCAGATATTTGTAACTAGCTTCAAAGAAGTTTTGTTGAATCTTCAAAGAAGTGTGAGTCTAAAAAGTGGGTAGAAGGTCAGTTTTAATATGGAGTCTACAGAGTGGATAAAAGGTTAGTTTCAAGTCATAATAAGACTTGTAGGGTGAGGTTTACAAATCAAGAAGAAAGATGGTGGCCAGATGAGGTAATAAGATCAGTTTCCATGACATGAGTGTGTAGATAAACATTGACAAAGGTAAGTAAAGTTGTTTCAAGTATGTGCATGAAGTTTCAGATCAAGGTTTACAAAGAAAAATCTTGAAAAGTATTTCAAGGTTTCTTGAGTGCACAAAATGAAGATATATCTACCTGAGAAGGTTTTCTCATTGCTCATTGACATGTGTAGTAGCTTCATGAGATATTAAGTTATTCATGGTAGAAGAGAAAGGGTTCTATCTCAAAACTACAAGTGTTGATTTCTAGGAAGAGGAGCTAAGTTTTATGAATGATTGTTAAGATTGGAAGTTAGTCTAAACCCTCATAAAACCCTATGTGTGACATGATGTTGAATATATTATTATAAACAACTCATAATAGTTTTATATGGACAAAAAAATGGTTGGAGGTTGAATTCAACTTTTCCAAGCATCTCCAGGTGTGATTAGTTTCTTAGGTGAGTGAGAAGACCCTATGAAAAGTGCTTATCTTTTGGAGATTTATTGTAGCAAACAATGTTGATCAAGTCAAAGTTAATAAGTGGATGAATACTAAAGTGTGAGACTTATAGTTTATGGTAATTAAGGTTTTTGGATAGGTTCTAGATCTCAGATGTGTGAATTCAATGATTAAATTTGGTTACTTATTGAACAGACCTAGTGGTGTAGATAATGAAGAAATCAGATAAAAGAAAGAAGATGATTTTTGATGTGTTTTCATGAAGAAGTGATGAATTGAAATACATGATGATATTATTTGGGTCTTGAATGACCTATTCATGCTTTGATTTTTTTTGAAATTTGGTGTAAGTAGTTGAAACATTGAATCCAAAATGACCTAACTAAGTAGAGTTTATGAGAGAGAAGGTTAGAAGATTGGTCTATAAGACCAATAATTATTATTAGATCTCATGATTTGATTGATTGAAGATGGTTTAAGAATGTTTTAAGATCCTTTAAATGTATTTAAATCCCTTGAAGATATTTAATCATGTGTCATATTTTCATGTTTCCTTAACTATGTTTTGGAGTTAGTTGGCAGTTCTAAGTGAACATCCTGTAGAGGAGTGTTTGAGCATGTTTACCATGAGTCGAAGCATAAAATGAATTTGGTGATGACCCTAAGGTGATGAGTATTATGAATATATAATTTTTTTCATGGTTCTTTGGAAAAATTGAGTGTATACCTCAGTTGTTTGAAATAGAGTTTTTATGTGTAGGCCTTTTATAAGCATTGATTTGAGTAAGGGTTAAAGTGGTAGTTAAACCTACAAGGTGTTTTAGACATAAATTGAAGTTGGATAAGGGATATTGTAGTAGCTTATGTTGTGTTCCTTATATGTGAAGTATTTGGATAAGCTTCAATAAAGATCAAAGGGTAATATGTTGTTGAGAAGGCTTAATAGGTCTTAATAAGCCTAAAAGAAGAGTAAGAGATAATTGATGTATGGCCGACCTACTTTAGTGATTGATTCATGACTAAAGAATGTTATTTTACTATAATCTAACCTATTCATGTCTAACCTAATTGATTTGAATGTATATTTGACCTAGAAGGATATGATCAAATGACCTATATAAAAGCAAGGCAGTTAGGCCTATTTGTGTGCACTTAGAGGAAGTGAAGAGAGGATGCTAAGAGTGTGCTAAGAGAGTGAGAGAAGAATAGGATAAGTGAATGACATAAATAATTTGTGAGTAAAATTATGTCATGTGGACCAATAGAGGTATCATGAATATCTAACAAAAGTTCTACAAGAGAGAATCAAGGTCATAAGACCTAATAAAGACATGAAGAGGGCTAGATGAGTGAAGAGAGATGAAGATCGGTTTGAGAGGGATGAAGAGAGTAAAGAGAAAAAATATTATATTATCATATATTGTATAAGAAATAAGGATTTATAAAGGTGATCAAACATTTGGGTGGCTGAGTTGTTGTTGAGTCATTTAGGGGGTTGGAGCCTCCTAAAAAGTTGGATCTAGCTAAATCCAAGTGGGTGCTTGGTAAATTAGGGGTTGGTGCTCCTTGATAATTTGGTGCTTTATAAATTGGGGTTGGTGCTCCAAGTTAAGTGGGTTCTCAACTAAATATTTATGTTTGTCTTATAGGACTATAGTTAATTTACTTCATCAGTGGGTGTTCTTCCCCAAGAGGGTTTCCCACATATATGTTGTGTTTATTTGTTTCATGCTCTTATGTTTTGTTGTTTATGATTGTTGAGATGTACATACATATTAAGATGAATCATACATATTTAAGTGAAATTGAATGAAATTTTTTTAATATTGATTCACACCCCTCTTAGTCATCTTGTTTCCAATAGGATTAACCATTTGGTTCTATCCTATAACCCTATATAATCATGCTCCTATAACCTCTATATACAACTTTAAGTGGTTATGAGCTTAGAGGACTATGCAGTTAGTTAGATGGTTATTAGTGTAATATTTTCATTTATTTCCCATTAAAACTCCATATCTCACTTATAACCATCACACCTAGGTGGAAACACCATTGTCCTTAAAACCCTAACCTATTTCCACCATTATATGACTGACTTGGTCTGCTTGAGAGTAAACTTGACTTTCTTACTTAGGAACTACTATATGAAGTCAGTCTTCACTTGTCTAGCTTCAAGATATCCTTACTTACTTAGGTAACCTTCCTCTATAATATTTTTTTTCATGTTTTCATAGTTGGAATCCTCTTTCAATGACTAAAATCCTTTGCTTCATTAACACCACTATGAAATCCAACCTTCTCAAGAGGTGGTTGTAGATGTTAGTCTTCATTCTTGGTTGAGTGAGCGTTTGATTTCCTCTAAATAGGTTTCTTAAACATTTATAAGTCACTATTATCTTGAGAGGGTTATCATAAACTCTACTCTATCCACCAATTGCCTTGAGCCATGATTCTAATCACTTCCCTCTAAGTGAGCCAGCCAAAGATGGTTGTAGGTGTGCATTTGAGCTCTTTAGATTATTGATTGATTGTATGGTATCCCCTTAAGAGGTTTTAAACCATTTGATGTTTTTCATAGAACTCTCCTAACCTTATTCAACTTAGAAGTCCTTAAAGTTAACACTATTTCAACTTTACCTTCAATACCATATTGGAATCATAGGTGTGCATTTAAGAGAGTATGAGATAGTTATTTGATGGAAATGTGGAGTACATTGATAATGACTCAATGTATAAATATTTCTCACATAATTTTAGCCTTTCCAATATCCATTCTCACTTAAAGTGAAAACATTGATCTTCATTCAAAAACTTATCTCTTAAGAAGCTTGTAGACCTTACTGTATGGACTGAGACAGTCTAAGTATGGTATATAAGGTGTATGCCTTTAATAAGGGTTCATGATGTCCATTGAAAATTTGACCTTGTTTAGAATACCTTACAAGTATTTCTCGCATACTTGTTGATCTTCAAAAGACTCCTCTACCACATTTTGACAATCTTGTGAGTGTTTATTGTAGGTGAACATCTTGCACTTATATGGACTGATGACAATGTTGAGAAGTTGATTCCATGATGCATAATGGGCTAAGAACCTCTACTACTCCTTATCAATCCATATTGTTTGAAGAAACATGGTTTTTGTCACAAGGTTGATTATGATGAGAAGAGACAAGGAAACATAATTTACCTTAATCTTAACAACAATACCTTAGTTTATGCTAATAAGAGAAAATCCAAAGCTGCTTATCCTCTAAACTTGCTCTTCATGACTAGATTGCACTAGGTTTCATTAGTCCCTTAGTTTGGTTGATGTAAGCTTGTCCTAGTGATATTTAATTTCATTGAGATAATCACCATGGATCACTCAAGACCTTTTCACTCCAACTCAACATGCTTACTATTCTAACTTGGTTTTAGGTAACCATTTCATAAGAATTTTGCTTCTTTATGTTTCCAAAATGCATTGATCAATAATGCTAATTATGTCCAAAGGTGATAAGAGTATTGTGATTTCAAGCATTCGGATATTGCTTCATTACACACCATAACATCTCTCACACCTGAAAAAACTTACATCAGCCTTGTAATTCTACCTAAAGGAGCTTATATGATTGTGTGTACCTTGGAAAGAAACTCTCTTGTTGTCTTTGAAGTTGTTTGTAGTTTCAACTAGGATCCCAACACCACTAGATACTCTGCCTTCTTATTGATGTACCTATAACTCACTTATTTTATTAGATGGTTGTAGGTGGAGATTCTTGCCACTACTTGTAAGGAATATGTGTAAGTTTTGATGTTTGGAGAGATGAATAGGTTACCAAGATGTCCATGAAATTCTTATACATTCATGTAATGATTTTCATAAGCTTTATAACCTCATTTCAAGGTTTTATCACCTTGAAAAGACTTCATTCATTTCTCTGCCCACTTATTAGCTTAGGACTATGTATGATTGAAAATGTGACTATAAGTGATATTTCATGACTAATTATAGATCAACATAATGATACTATTGATAATACCTTGGATAAACCCTAGTGTCAATTAGGGGTTCTCAATTATTTGTCCACTTCAATATTTCCATTAAGGTTTGCAGATTCTTTCCATAATGCATTTGGTGATCTCTTTTAACATGACTGTAGGTGGAAGCTACTGTGTATTGTATGGGTCATTAGAAAGAGACCCTGAGAAGGTCAAAATATTATTGGTAAACCTACTACATTTAAAGCAACAACTTATAGATAGTTCAACCTTATTGAGATATCCATGATTTCAAGTCTTCTTAAGACAATACCTTCATGAAGCATATCTTGACTGAGTTTGACTTGGCTATAAATGGAGATCCCTTTGTTGATTATATGGATTGAGATAAGGATTGGGTGATAGAGGAGATTTAGGATGCTACCAACATGTCCATGGTGATCTTACAATTTAATAAGAGTGCAAACCTTGATTAATAAAGATCTCAAACCACAAACTTTCCTTAAAATTGACATTAACATGATACTATGGATGTTCTTCACCATGAAGGTTTTTTGCCTCTTAGAGATCACACATGTGAACTAGAGAATAAAAATGATTTTAGTGAGTTTTTAATACCTCTACAATATTCTCAAAGTTTATTTCATTTCTACTTTTTCCATAAAGGGCCAAAACCAAGGAAAACCTGCCTCTTGGGTTTTGAAGGCACTCAAGAGCTAGTCAATGGTTTTTTTATGGTGTGTGAGGCCAGAGACCTTTATTAAACTTTAAAAACTTGAGTAAGGTGATTTTTAGATCTATTTACCTGATACAATAATTGGGATAGCTAATTTTTTATTATAGAGAAGTACAAGACAAAAACCACCCCCTTGATGAACTGTCTAAGACTACATTAAAATGATTTTCTCTTAGCATGAAGAACCAGAAGTCTGCCTTCTAAATACAACACTTGGGTAAGATTTTTAATGATTAAAGTGACCTTTAGTTATTTATTTAAACCTTATAAGGTTATTGAATCTCCATTAATGGTAGGAAACTTGTTTCATACCTAATTTGCAGCCAATAGGTTTTCCTTGCCTTTGCTAGTTTTTATGCTTGAATCTGATTACAAAGGCATAAGAGGGGATATTAGGGACATAATTGATGCCTTAATATGATATTTTATATTTTTATACTGATCAAAACCCTCAAAAACCTATTTAATAAAGGCTCCAAAAGGCCCAAAAATGCATCTTCTTGCACCGAAACTCCTCTCCACTCCAAATGATTTAAAATGGTATTGAACATGTCTAAATAAAGAAAACATGCCATGAGGAGGTGTAAATAAGTCAAAACCAATTTTAATTCTTAAAAAATCACATTTTTCACTTAACAATAATATTTAGAAGCTCCTCAAGTCATCTAATGCACTTTTGAGGGTCTTTTGGGCAAATTAGCTTCATTAGACATCATTTTTGACTTGTTAGTATCTCTGACTCTTTGTACAAACCTCCTTCCTGACCCTGAATGCTCAAACACCTTGGAAACTAGTTGAATCCTTCACTTGCATCTCAAGACCCATTTCTAGGCATTTAGCTGAAAGTCCCCAAAAACACCTTAAACTTTGCTAAAAGTTTGTCAAGAAGGCAAAGAACATGAGGTGGGGCCATGAAGCTCATCTTTTCTTTCCACCATTTGATCATCCATTACACTAGGACTCTGTATATCTCCCAACACCACACCAAGACCTTCCAAGATACTACACTGCATCATCAGTTCAGGACTAGAAAGAGACTAGTCACGAATGCTAGAGGTCACTGAATGGTCTAGGAGAGTGGCCGGATCCATCTAGGTAAAAGTTTTGTATGTAGGACAATTTTGGCCAATAGTTACCATTCAAAAGGTTTTAGGGTGGAATACCCTTGTCATTTTTAGACACTAATCCAACTTGTTTATTTATAAAACTTTCTTTTTTTATTAAATTATTTTTATTCTACATGTGTTGTAGTGGTCATAAATGCTTTGTGAAGGATATCTCCTCTAATCAATAAGAGATTTGAATCCCCTGAGTTAATTTTTATTATTAAAAAAAATATCACAAGTCCCCCATTTAACCACCTACCAGTGGATTTTAGCCCCTCAATTCCCCCCCCCCCTCTTACATGGTTGAGCAATGTTTTTTTAATAGGTTTTGATTCGAAAGGCTTGAGGTGCTTTTTTTTCACCCTTCATATTTTTTCTAGATATACATATTGGTTATACTTTTTTTATAGTTTTGATGGAAAATTTTCTTAGAAAATATAGTTTTTGACTAATCTCATTACATTTTCCTAATTCATGAAACTTCAAATTGTTGTATCTTTGACCTATGCATAAAATCAAAGTGTTATTTTTTCAAAGTGCAATTTTTGTGTACTTCATATCGATACTTTAGTTTAGTTTAGATTTGTATCAAAAATAGTGTTTTCAATATTTTTTTATAATTTTCACCTATTTTTTAATTATGAATACACTATTTTATGAAGTTTTTCCTACTTTTAGTTATGGAATCATTTTTAATACTTATAAAAAATTCTTAGTTTTACTCATTCACATCTTGGATTACATACCCACTCTTCTATTAAGGTGTTATTTTAAAAAAATGCATCATTATAAGTAATATTGGAGGGTTTTCTTGACCATGCTCATTTTTAATGTTATTCAAGGTTGTTTACCTTTATTTTTTGAATGGATTCATGCCAAGTCCTCCACACTCTCACATATGTAAATAATAACCTGCTTTAAGGAAAAGCATGTTATTTGTTGAAGTATTTTCACTTCAGGAAGACATGGTTAGATATTTTTAAGAGAATAAAAAGGTGAATAACACAACTCTTTATTTCTCTCACTAATGTTTATAAAATATGCCTTCCCTTAGTTATTTTAGAATACATTTGCATCCTTGTAACATCAAATTGACACCGTGTACATTCATCTCATTGAGCATAAGCTACCTTATGTCATTGACTTAAATCTTACGGACACATCATCATCCTTTGATCTATCTGATCATGATTTTATCATTGCACTTGGTGTACCCATTATTTTACCTATTGTAACCCTAAATTTAGATCTACCTATAGTTACGTTTGGCTCATTTGAGTAGCACACAACTAGGTTTGGATCCCACACTCTTTGATCTATAGATCATTGTAGTAAAGGTATAGTTAAAAAAATTTAGTGCATAGTTTCCCATATCTAATATGTTCACTAGGTTTTTCACCATGACATTGGATATAGATAAAATGTTCCTTCATTGGGTCCACTTCATGCATGCTCACATGTTTTTATTCTCTCTACTCTTTTTTAAGACATCGAGTGACACATGAGTCCTCGTACACCATCATTAAGGCATGATAAACTTGATAATACTTTAGTCAATCATGAGAGTCATGACACTTCTACAAATGATACTTTACATGCATCATTTGTGCACACAACACCAAATCACATGCAGGCTTCATCATCTACCTTTTTTTATAACCTAGGATGGATCTTATATATCAATCATGATGCCATCATTATCATTATTTATTTGGTATCTACCAGAATGGATCCTCTATCATTCAGATACATCATCCACACAATACTCATTCTACCTAATAGTGTTCCCTTCATTTTAGATTAACTCTATTTGGCAGTGCTCCCTTATTTTGGAGAAACTTTCACATTGGTAAGACATTTATTTGATAGATAGATAATCTTATTATTTGGAACTATTATGGTGTATAAAATGTCTTCCTTGTATTTGTTTTGTGATTTTTGGGATATATTTAACTTGCATTAACTTATCAATGGAAATGGGTTTTTTTTCATAGCTTAATCTACCTTCATGCATGTTTGCCTATTTTTTCTCACCCTTTTTATATTTTAGTTTCTAGTCTCTCCCATCAACACTAGGGACATTCTTATTTGATAGATTATTTATGTATTATCTGACACTTTGTATCCAAAATATCTCCTTTTAGTGATAATTTTCTAGTATAGATAGCTTCTATCATTGTTCCATGTTTAATTGATGGATTTGAACCACTCATACAAACATTTTCATCCAACCCAACCATTCAAAATTATGGGGGTGTGTTTACAGATACTGATTCTTTGAGTTTTAAGTGTCATTTATTTTAGTAGTTTCTTTAGTTGATGACATTTCAATTTGGTGATTTTTTTCATACTTCCAACACTTACTTGGTAGTTTTACCATTTGGCATCCCTTGATTATGTCTTTAGTGATCAAATAGTGGATTTAGACCAATTGTGTACCTTTTTAGTTCTTCATCATATACCATTCTTCTTATACTTCATGAAAAAAAATCATTAATGGATTTCATCACATCCAATGTATCTCCAGTGATGGCTTTTATCCCATCTAGTGTAGTGTTCAAAATACTTAGTCTAGTTTTTTGAGAGACATTTTTTTTACATCTCACTTTTTCTAGGTTGTAATTATTTTGCATGGTTGCCTCATCATGCCTAGATTTTGAGACCTATTTCAAGTGTTCTTAGCCTTATTTTTTTGCATAGACATTCCTAAATTACTCTTAAAATTTGGGGTGTTGGTACAATATTATAGTTTCACTAATATTAAATTGATTTAGGTTAGCTTAGATATATTAGGTTTTATTTGTGCACACCTTGTAGGCTTAGAATAAGATAATTGACATCACTAATCACTTATCACCAGATCTCACATGTGTTAGTTACTTGGTCAATAGCATAGTTGGTTCACGACTCTTGATTTTACTTACTCAATAGTAAATTTGGATCTAAACTCTTGATTTTGATATATATTGACCACCTCTCTTGTCTATTTTGTGATTTTTGGAGATAAATAATATTATTTTTATTTTTTAATTCCTATGTTTTCCATTACTAGTGTGATTCCACATTGAGGAGCTTTCTAGGTATCCCCCACTCTTACAGTGTTGTAAGTCTTTATTTATAGAACAATGGTAATTCCTATGTTTTCCATTACTAGTGTGATTCCACATTGAGGAGCTTTCTAGGTATCCCCCACTCTTACAGTGTTGTAAGTCTTTATTTATTGTAAGTCTTAATTATTGTGGCATTAGTGGATAGTTGAGAGAATTAATGTGATTATGTGGATTTTTTATCTCTATAAAAACATCCCTAAACTTATGAGAAATGGGGAGGCAACTCAATATCTAGAAAAAATAAGCTAAAGTTTGATAGGCTTAGGCAGTGAGCTGAGAGAGTTAGATTGGGAAAAAAAAATTCAAAGCATATCATTGAGGTTGATGTAGGAATACATTTTTTTTTGTAGATATTGATATTTGGTATTTTAATTACTTGAAAATGACAATCTTGACATAAATTTACCACAGAAGACTTGAGTGAACAAACAAGGTCCAAATCTATGATTCTCTCATACATACATGTTATCTTATGAGTTTTAACCTTTTATTTTGTTGTTACACTCCTACATGAACCTCACTGTCTATTTAAAACCCTCTTAATATATTTCATAGACATTTCTAGACCTTAATTTTAATCTACCTATATGTATGTTGATTCTATCAATTTTAGTTAGTATCGTCAGTCAATATTGACTCAATTTGGTTAGAACCGACCCTCTCCCAGTAATGGATATATTTTTAAATAAAATCCTTCCTTAGGGTTATCTCATATTCTTAGCATGTTGGTGGCATGATAAAATACCCAATTTAACTCATATATAAATAAATTAAGGTCTCATTCAAAGGCGAATTGAGACTTATCTAGTACACATTTATACACTACTACATATTGAGCAAATCTACCCTATTCTTCCCAAATTACAAATATATCACTAGGATTAGTCACAATTAAAGTATGAATCATTCCAAATCTAATTTAAAGCAAGTATTTTCAAGTATAAAATCCAAATCATTAGCTATATACATATGAAAAAGAATCACAATTTTAAAATCACACTAGGTGAAAGAAATATGTGTGTTTTGATATCCCTCCTCAAAGTATCAGATAAATAGGAAATATTCAATCATCAAATGGGGGTGATACAGTCAGCTCATATTATTAAATTTACCTAGTTTTTGTAGGTTTCTATCCCTCACAATCACAACTAGGGTTTTCAATGTAAAGGAGGTTAATTTATGGAATTTCATGTATCTTCAGGAGGCAACATCACACATACATAGTTAACAGAGATAATGATGTATGGATTTGATGCCGAAAACCTCATTTTCACTACCTTGTCTCTAATTCTTGACTTGAATGCCTTTGCTGACTCTGATCTCTATTTCTTTCTTATAGCCACTTGCTTACATCATGAACTCTTTTTCTTAATCTCTCTCTTTTCTAGGATCCTACCCTCTTTGCATGTATATTCCTCATTATTCTTGCATATATATCATTCATCATGTATCTCTACAATATTATCCTTCATATTACATCCCCATTCTCTCATACATATCTCTCATCACTTCATTTTCTTTACATAGTTCAAACTTTACCTTCTTCCATAGGCTCATAGATCTAAGACTTGGTTATAATGTGATATCTCCACACAAAATCTCATGAAGCCATACAAATGATTTATTTTATATCCCTTAAATCATATAATCAAATAACTCAATTCCTAGGTTAGATATTTCAATCCAACTACTCTTTCTTTTATGAGACCTCTTTTCCTTGTAACCCTCTTTTCACACAAAACTCCTAGGTTTGACCAATATACTCAAATTATAGATTCAAAAAATACATATTTAGATACCCTTTATACCCAATTACTTCACATAAATTTCATGAGACAACTCCTAAGGGAAGTACCTTTTATCTCACATTCTTCTTCCAATTAGGTCTCCATTAGGCATAGCTCAAAGCCATATCAAGGTTTCCATAAAAATACATATTCTACCAACCTAAAACCTCCTCCATACTTTATACCGCTTAAAAAATCCATATATTACAAATTTTTATGATTTTTTTCTTGTCAAATAAAAAGTTATGCTTGTTTCCCTTTCAAAACACTAGTCTAGGTTTATGCAAGCATGTGTAAGGTCGAGGGATATAAAAAAGATATAAAAAGATTTATATACAACTTCACTTAATTAAAATACATATTTGAGGTCTATAAAAACACTATTCACCTACTCTAATGGATATTTGGCCTTGAACAGTCATAAAAGGCTCTTCAACTCAACTTTACATAATTTTGAGTCTAGTTTCAAGACTGTGTACAAAACTCATTGAGGACTGAGTTAACTCTTTCATTAAAAAGTGGATATTTGATCCATAAACATAATTTTAATCACTAATAACACAATCTCAAAAATGGTTATGATACTCATAATGAAAAACCACTCAAGAAACTATCAACAATATATTATTTACTTAAACACCTTGATTGTGCAAGGATAAAATTGTTCTTAAGTGGACTATGTTATAGATTGCCATATTCTAAATGGATTTCCTAAGTCTCAAATATATTAATTAACTAAGGGTGAAATCCATAATAAATCCCAAACCTCCAAAACTTGAAGGATATCCACAACTCCCTATTTTCTTACTACTTGGAAATGATAAACAGATTATGCAATCTTGTCTCATGTGACTGTGACCTGTATGTTAGAATAAAGGTATACTTATAAGATGGAAAAATAACCATGTAATATTTATTTCACACCATAAATTATTTAAAATTCATAAATTCATTATTAAAACCTTCTTTTATTCATATATCACATTACATACAAACTAGTCTTATACAAAATTCTATAGAATAGGCAGAACTTCTTCACAACTTGACATTTTCTTGCTTTTTATCTATTCTCCTTTCATCATATCCTATCATAAATTCCTCATAATTATATAATAACATAATCATATCTCATTCACATGCATACCTCCCCTCTTGAGATTCCAAACATGTAAGAACATTCTCTTACAAGGCCAGCCCACGTAGGGTGGCAGTTACAATCACAACTTTCTTGGCTTCACTTTAGTTTACATAACTTTCACATTATAATACCACTCAAAAAATAAAATATGAATTTTAAAAAACATTGGAATACATATTAATACCTAAAAATGTCTCTCATTGCTAATTGAGAAATTCAAAATTTTAAATTCTTGATTTTGGCAATAAAATCAAGAAGGCCTAGAAACACACTAGTTTAAAGACTCTCACTAATTCCAATACCCTCATTAGGACCCTATAAGACCTATATAATCTTAAAAAGACCAAAACTAAACTTATTAAACTTATTAAATACACTACACCTCATATTTCATTATGATGCTCTATATCATACTCCCTAAGTGGCAGAATTTGAGCTTCTAATAAAATGTGTTTTACCCAACTTCTTTCTTGTTGTCTAATTCTTCCTCCTAGGATATTTTGAGACACTCTTGTCAATTTTCCTCTTGTATTATATTTTCTTATAATTTTATCCTTGTATCTTTGATTTTTTTCTTTGTCTTGCTTATTTTTCAACTCATCTTCTATCTCTATGAAACACATGACCTGCCACAAATCCTTATTCAACTCATATTTTATCTCCTCCATATCTGGTTTATCTTCACCATAATTGGAATCAAATATTTGGTTCTCATTCTTCACCCATAATTCTACTCCATATCTTATTTATTCATCATGTGTCATGGATTGTCCATTCACTCTTTTGAGGTTTATTTCTTAAACAATACCTTCTCCTTTGTTTTATTGTTCTAATGTTTGCTTATAAATATGTTCTTCATTCACCCTTATCATGTTGTCCTTAGCATATTATTTGGTGGCTTCTTCATGATACCCCACCTTCTTATGGTGAGTATTTCCATCATTTCCTTGCTCTTCTTGCAATGACATTTTCTTAACTAATTCAAATTCCTCATAGCACAACACTTTTTGGAAACCTTTCCACTTATTTTTATCATGTATACCTTGAACCAACTCTGTGGAAACATTGATATTCACATAGACTAACTTTTTAACTTGATTTTTTTCTTTCTCACCTTCTTTTAGTTTATTTTCTTATAACTCTTAACCTCTTGGCATACTCAATATTAATTTGTATTTGGCTTCACTTGAACTATTTATTGGGCTAGGACTACTCTCTCCCTACTTTTTCAATACCAACATGCTATTACCTCTTCATTGGATTACCTTTGGATAGATATTGTCCTCCTCCAAACACTTATTCTTCATCAACTCAGCTTATTAGTTACTCTCATCCTTAGCTTTCTCTATTATGAACTCTAGTGCCTCATTGATTCCCTTATCCATGTGATCATGGAGTTATTCCTTCTCTCTCCTCTCCATTATTGAAAAATCTTGCTTAGTACCTACCAAATTAATTTCATGAGAATTGTTAGTCTCTTTAAGGACCTTATTATCTTGTCCACTCTCTCTTGCTCTTACATTTTCATTCCAATGTCCTTTAGACATCTTTCTCATCTCCTTAATCTCCATATTCTATCCTCTCCACCTCTTTATCATATCAACCACCATCTACCCATCCAATCATCAATCTCTTTCTTTTTGGACTATTTCCTAGTGTCATTTTTTTTCTAGTGTCTTCAATCTTATATCTATGATCCTCATATAAGAACCTCTTGTCTTTCTTATCTTCATTCACTTGATTTATCTTGTCTATTTTCTTGTAAATAAATTCTTCATTATTTTGCCCTTTTATTACCTATAATTTCACTTTCTTAAATTATTTATATACGCAACATGTTCCTTTCCTTTGCAATCTTCTTTTTTCTAGTTTGTAATTTTGTATCTTATTCCTTTTGAACAACTTACACCTTCGTTTTGTTTTGATTTTGGAACTTCAATAGTTTATATTTAGCTTCTTGTATCATATAGTTTGATATCAAATCCTTTGCCTCATTATTCTCCTTCATAGCTTGTGCTATAATTTGTGCTTGGACCTCATATCCCTCATGTGTCAATCTAGACACTCCATCATACTTAAAATAAATTTGAAAACCTTCATAAACATACTCAAAATCATCATTATTAATAAAAATTGGAGGCCATATAGCCTATTTAAGTGCTCTTTGCCTTAGCACTACTTATTCGTATATGTTTTATTCATTCGTGTCTCCAATGACATAATTATACTTTTGAGAGTATTCTTCTTTGTTGACTTTTGTTTCCATAAGTTGTTATTGAATCTCATATTCATTATGTGCCCAATTAGGCACCTCCTCTTGTTACATATCAAGTTTTATAAACACTTCAATAGGTGATTTATCCTTAATTTCTTCCACATAAGCATGTTGTTCATGCTTTCTATTGTTCATACTTTCAAGCATTATGTCCTTAACATGGACTTCTTCCTCATTCACTTGTGTACCTACATACACACATGATAACAAATCCTTAGATTCAAACACTTGAGGCTTGCTTGCATCCATCTTATCCTTATTCAAAATGTGATGCTCACCTCCCTCTTATTCATTCATCAGAAGCTTCTTCATCTCATCCTTAATTTGCCTACATAGAAACTTCTTCTACCTCTTATTGTATCTCATGAAAATCTTCCTTCTTCTCCCCATGAGTAGCCTTATAGGCCACTTAACACTCTTCTTACTCATCATCCAACCATACAATTGGATTTATTATTATTTCATGAGCTCCACCAAGAGATTTATCCTCTCTAATAATTTACACCTCTTCTTCAACATATAACTATCTTCTCTTTGGGTCTTCATTCTTCTTTCTCTCATTTTGGTAGTATAATTAAGCCAATCCCTTCCTCTCCTTTAACTTATCTACCTTAATCTTCTCACAAGAAAGTCTTTTCACTTTGATTTGGTGTCTCAACCTCTTATTGGTCTATTAACACTTTTTTCCAAGTCTTTTTCACCTTGAAACAACAACTCTCTCTCTCTCTCTCTCTCTCTCCTCTCTCTCTCTCTCTCTCTCTCTCTCTCTCTCTCTCTCTCTCTCTCTCTCTCTCTCTCTCTCTCTCTCTCTCTCTCTCTCTCTCTCTCTCTCTCTCTCTCTCTCTCTCTCTCTCTCTCTCTCTCTCTCTCTCTCTCTCTCTCTCTCTCTCTCTCTCTCTCTCTCTCTCTCTCTCTCTCTCTCTGGGCTGATCTACCACAAACTTGTCAACTCTCTCTTACTATATTTTTTCAACCTTCGTTAGCACCTCACAAAGAAACCTATAATACTCATTTAGCAGAAAATTTATGTAACATTAATTAGCATAAAATTTACAAGATCTTACCTAATCTGATACCACTTTATGTATGGCCCTGATGCCTACAAACTCATTTTCACTACCTTGGCTCTGATCTTTGACTTGAATGCCTTTCTTGACTCTAATCTCTAATTCCTTCTTGCAATTATTTGATTGAATCTTGAACTCTCTTCTTTAATATCTCTCTTTTATAGGATCCTAGCCTCTTTTCATGCATATTAATCATTATTATTTAAGACAAATCATTCATCATATACCTATGCAATCCCATCCTTCATATTACATCCTCATTCTCTCATACATACTCTCATCTCTTCACTTTCTTTGCATAGTTCAAAATTTACATTATTTTGTAGGCTCATAGACCTAATACTTGGTTCTCATGTGATATCTCAACACAAAGGCTCATTAT